>CM050511.1:117692944-118107944 GCA_027563665.1 Antrozous pallidus | reverse complement strand
CTGGCTGGGTCCGGGGGTCCGGGCCCCGGGCTCTGGGGAGGGCTCCTCGGGGGAGCTCCGGGTTTCTTACCTGGAGGGGCCCCTGGTGGCGGGGCCTTCTCGCCCGCAGAACGGGAGAACCCGCAGAAAGGGAGAGCCCGCCCGGGGGCCGTGGAGGGCGAGCGCCACCTAGCGGCAGCCCTTGCGGGCTGAGTGGCGTGCGGGTTACTGAAACCCCACCGAAAGGAAGACGTTGGTTTCACCAAATGGAATGTGTTTTTTCCCCCGCCGTTCCTAGTCTCCACCGTCTCACGTGATGAGCAGCCTCGTAGCGGAGGTGTTCCTTTTAAAAGGCTCGTGCGGACACAGCCGATCGCCGCTGAAACCCCTCCCTCCAGGGCAGGGGCGGGCAGGGCTCAGCTGTGGGACGGAGGTGGTTACAGAGACCTGACCTGACACATCGTCCTGGACGCCTCTGGGAGCGCTCCACGCCGGCTCCGAGCCGATGCTCATTCGGGGCACGTGCAGTCTGCCTGCTTAACTGGAGCCATAGGGAGGTTTGTCCGACCTTCACAAACGAATTTCCTCATGAGGCTCATTGGGGGTAGTGCACCCTAAATCATCAGGAAGTTCAGCCGTTACCAACAAGCCCCTCTGTCCCTCCGGGTTTATTTTCTCACTTGGGTTGTAGATGGTGCTACTTCTTCTTCTTCTTCTTCTTCTTTTTTTTTTTTTTGCTTCTGTGGGACAAGGTTAGGAGAAGGTTTCAGAGGATAAACAGGAAGAGGATATGTCTGATTGCTCGTGTTGAGTTTGAGATGCTTATAAAAATTTTTTTTGAAGTCTCCTGATTGCATTGCCTTTCTGAGTCTAAGTGACTATACCAGGGACTCTCGAGGTGTTATGCCAGGTTCTCCTTGCAAAATTTCCCAACTCATTTCCCTGTCTTCGTTCTCTTCCTTTCGCTCACTTAATATTCAACAGATTTTTTTCCTCAGATGCTATTCTAGGCCCGGGGGTTCAAGGTCCCCTAAGACACTATTCTCCACAGGCTAACATTTCAGGGGTGCAATGCTATCAATAAATAAATTCTTGCCCAACTGGTTGAGCATCGACCTATGAACCAGGAGGTCACGGTTCAATTCTCAGTCAGGGCATATATTTGGGTGGCAGGCTCCGTACCCAGTGCGGGGCGTGCAGGAGACAGCCGATGGGTGATTCTCTCTCATCATTGATGTTTCTGTCTTTCTATCCCCCTCTCCCTTCCTCTGTGAAATCAATAAAAATATGTTTAAAAATTGCTCTTACAAAAGAAATAAATGCTTAAGTACCACAATGGACTGCACAGGGAAGCATCAGATGATGTCAGTGTTATAAAAAAAATAATAAAGCACAGTAATTGGGAGAGGTGATTTAGGGCTACTTTTGATGAAGTGAGATGGGAAGTAGAGGAATACAGAGGAAGAGATTTTCAGACAGAGGGAAGAACTAGAACAAAGGACATGTAGTGGGAATAATTAGAATGTGCTTAAGGACCCAAGGGGACGCTCCTGGGGCTAGAGTGGGCAGAGTGGCAAGAATTAGAGTCCCAGAGGCACCTGGAGGCCAGACTGTGCAGCCTTCATCAGGCACAGAGAGGAGAAGCCACAGGAAGATTCTAAGCAAGGAGTTAACTGAATACAATCTGCACCTGAAAAAGATCATCACTCTGGCTGAGGTGCAGAAAAGCTGGGGGGATTGCAGAAAGAGAATGGTGGGAATCTGTTATAAGTTACTGAGTCCAAACCAAGGATGATGATGGTTCTATTAGGTGGTGCTGAAGATGGAGGGAAGGGCCGGGCGTGGCACTGATGGGAGTGGTATTTTTCATTTATTTTTTAAAAAATTGTGCTAAAATACACATCACATAAACTTGACTCTTTTGAACCCTTTTGAGTATGCTGCTCAGTGTCGTGAAGTACATTCACTGTGTTGTACAACCATCTCCACCATCCCTCCCCAGAACTTTTCTTGCCAGAGCAAAACAGGTTAGATTGCACCCATGAAAAGATGACAGTGCTGGCTGGAGTGGGAGCCCGAGTATCAGGGATGTGAGGTGGAAAGAGTGGTTATAGGTTTGGGAACTTAGTCAAAACTTCAGAGGTGCTGCCCTACCCAGTTTGGCTCAGTGGATGGCGTGTAGCCTGCAGACTGAAGGGTCCCAGGTTTGATTCTGGTCATGGGCACATGCCTGAGTTGCGGGCTTGATCCCCAGTAGGGGGCGTGCAGAAGACAGCCAATCAATGATTCTCATCATTGATGTTTCTTTCTCTATCTCTCGCCCTTCCTCTCTGAAATCAATAAGAATAGAAATTAATTAATTAATTAATTAATTAACACACTGCCTTAAAAAAGAGAGAGAGAGAGACTTCAGAGGTGCTAGGGTTAGCCGTGACATCCAGGTCCAGGGTGATGGGCGTGTGTGGAGGCCTTGATTACTGGAGGTGCCCTTCGGCCTTATTCTCCCAATTCCTCAAACAGCCCAGCGAACCTATGATATTCCTGTGAACACCCCCCCCCACACACACACACCCTTGGCTCCTGTTTCTCCTACTTACTTGCCATCTGTGCTGTTCCTCACTGTGGAGATCCCACCAACCCACAGGTTTGGCAAAGGATCTGGGAATAAGAAAATATACTATTTTTTTTAAAAATATTATTCTTCACAGCCAGGCTCAGCTCACCCGTCCCTTCAGTTCTGCGTCCTTCTGAGACTCTCTCACCCCACCCGCTGCCACCTTTCCTCCTGGAATCCAGGAAGCCCAACTAGCCCTTTTTGTCTTTAATTAAACCGATTCCTGGGGCAAATTGCCATCTGGTGATTGTGAGAATAAACAAATCATCTTTTCTGTCAAAGAACAGGTGAGACAACCACCATTTTGGACTGCGTGACTTGGCAGCCACCATGTTGGCCACATGGCTTGCAGCTCCCCTGGGGCTGCCATCTTAAAACAGCAAAGACCAACCACTCCCTTTGAATTAGCCATCCATGAAAGACTGTGTGCCTGAGATCCAATCGAGAGCAAAGGACAAGTCATGTGAGTCAGGGGTTATAAATCCTGAGTAGATTGTCTGCTTGGTGTGTGCGTGCTTCCAGACCACGTGTGCCCACCCTTCTATGTAGAAGTAAAAACATTTGCCTTGCTGCCTGGCTCCCAAGTATGTTTTGTGTTCTACCAGGACCCCTGACTTGGGGGGCTCGCCTTATTTCTCACAGTGATGATAGACAAAGACATATCCTTAGGAAATCTTAGCATAACACTTCATACACTACAGCCATTCACAGACCTCTTTGCACAGTTGTCATCTCTGCATATCCCCCTAGACCACTCATTGTTTAATACCTTTATGTAAATGATTATAACCTAGACCACCAACTAACACCAAACACAAAAATAAACTCAAAGTAGATAAAGGACTTAAAAGTAAGATGGGAAACCATAAAAATCTAGAGGAATATTGACAGCAAAATCTCAGCCATATGCCAAAGCAATATCTTCCCTGATACAGCTCCTAGGGCAATGGAAACTAAAGAGAAAATAAACAAATGGGACTACATCAAAATAAAAAGCTTTTGTACAGCAAAAGAAACCATCAACAAAACAACAAAAAAGCCCACTGCATGGGAGAACATATTTGCCAATGGTCTTTCTAATAAGTGTTTAATCTCCAACATTTACAGTGAACTCATACAACTTAACAAAAGGAAGATAAACAATCCAATAAAAAAAAAAAAGGGCAATGGACCTAAATAGATACTTTTTGGAAGAAGACATACAGAAGGCCAAGAGACATATGAAAACATGCTCAAAGTCACTAATCATTTGAGATGCAAATCAAAATGACAATGCAGTACCATCTTACACCTGTCAGAATGGCTATCATCAACAAATCAACAAATGATAATTGCTGGCGAGGATGCGGAGAAAAAGGAACTCTCTTGCACTGCTGGTGGGAATGCAGACTGGTGCAGCCACTGTGGAGAACAGTATGGAGTTTCCTCAATAAACTAAAAATGGAACTCCCATCTGACCCAGCGATCCCACTTCTAGGACTATATCCCAAGAAACTAGAAACACCAATCAGAAAGGACATATGCACCCCTATGTTCACAGCAGCACAATTTATAATAACTAAGATTTGGAAACAGCCTAAGTGCCCATCAGTAGATGAGTGGATTAGAAAACTGTGGTACATCTACACAATTGAATACTATGCTGCTGTAAAAAGGAAGGAACTCCTACCATTTGCAACAGCATGGATGGACCTGGAGAGCATTTTGCTAAGTGAAATAAGTCAGAGAAACATAAATATCACATGCTCTCACTCATAAACTGATGAACAAAAACAGATCCAGAGATAGAGAAGCATTGATCAGAGGGAAGGAAAGGGAAGGTGGTGGGAAGAGGGAGAAATCAACCAAAGGACATGTATGCATGCATATAAGCCTAACCAATGGACATAGACACTAGGGGTGAGGGCACGAGCAGGTGGGTGGGTGGACAATGGAGGGATAAGGACATGTATGTAATACCTTAATCAATATAGAACAAAACAAAAACAAAAAATGATAGTTGGTGAGCTTGAAACACCATATTTCCAAAAGAACCTTTGTGTAAATACATAAAAATAATATAAGTATATTTATATATAACTATATAAACAAATGGAGCACCTCTCACCATATATAATCTTACCCATATATTTTTTAAATGTAGATTTTTAAATTGATTTCAGAGAGGAAAAGAGAGGGAGAGATAGAAATATCAATGCTGAGAGAAAATCATTGATTGGCGTAGCCCCTACTGAAAATTGAGCCTGAAAGCCAGGCATGTGCCCTGAGTGGGAACCAAACTATGATTTCCTGGTTCATATGTCAATGCTCAACCACTGAGCCACTCCAGCCAAGTCATTATATATATATATATATATATATATATATATATATATATATATATATATATTTAACTAAGGCCCAGGGCATGAAATGTGTGCACTTGTGGGGGGTCCCTCAGCCCAGCTACATCTTACCACAGCCCGGGAGCCCTCAGGGGATGTCTGACTGACAGCTTCGGTAGGCCTGCTTCCCATGGGGAATGGGCCTTAGCTGTCAGTAGGACATTCTCAGCACGGCTGGCTATGGAGGTGGGAGAGGCTCCTGCCAAGGCTGCTGAGCTTGCCAGTCATGAGGCTGGCTTCTGGCTGAGTGGGGCTCCCCCTGCGAAAGCACACTGACCACCAGGGGACAGCTCCTGCATTGAGCATCCGCCCCCTGCATATTAGCCTTTTATTATATAGGATGCTGATAAAATACTGTTCGTAAGCTAACAAGATATAGCAGGATGCTGAAGCATGAGCCTGAAGTGCTCTATGTTATAAGGACAGATGGACAAGGGCTGGAGAGAGATTACCGCACTCTAGCATCCACCTGAGTCTTTCTGACGCAACCAGAAAGACAAGAAAGGAATTGACCCAACAGAAATGCGCATGTAAGTTCACATGCCAGAATGTTCATGGCCTTACCTTCTAGTTTCCCCAAACCTGGAACCTTCTCCAAGGTTCCTTAATAGTAGAATGGATAAGTCAGGTGTGATCTAGTCACAGCATAAGCTGTTACACAGCAATGAGAATGAACAAGCTACAGCTACAGGCAGCTGTACGGAGGAATCTCATAAATGATGCTTTCAGTGACTCACCGTGTGTCCTTGGTGCCTAGAATGAGCCTGGTACTTGAGGTGCTCTAGACGGTCTCATTTTAACCCTCTGAGACCAGTGGGACAGGTACAGGAATTTCTATTGACAGATGAGGAACCTGAGCCACAGAAGGCCAAGGGAATTACTCAAGGTCACGGTGAACACGCCACTGCTCTGTAGGCCGGGCTGGCTCCCCATCGCCCTCAGGTCCACAGCTATTCCCTCAGCCTTTCAGCACGAATCACATAGCTCAGTTTCCTCTGTTGTTGATAAATCATTTTCTGCTGCGGACCTCGGAGATGTTTATTTCCATGATGGGATATTTTGGAAAGGGAAAGGGCCAGAAGGCTGTGCTTTCAGAAAGAGGGGTGTGGAGAGAGGGTGGGGGGAGCGCTCCCTGGAGAGATTTATGTCCAGGAATTGCAGCAAGTTGTCATTCTGCCTGAGTAAGTGTGGCTAGGAACAGGAAGGGAACACAGGATATTGCAGGAGGTCGCGGGCTTAATGGAATGTCAAGTGGACAGATGGGACCGAGCTGTCCTGGGAACCGTCAGAGGAAGAAGCTTGAGATGGCTTCGGAGAGATCGCCACACAGACGCAGGTGCCTGGGACTGGGTCGTGGGCTTCCTCTGGATTCAAAGGGGGGTGCTCAGGGAAACATCCGAAGGAAAAGTAAAGGTCCCTTCTGTCCAAGCCATTTTTCTAGATCAATCTGTATCCAGGTCAGAAGGAAGTAGGACAAAATAAAATGACGAACAAGACAGATCCAGAGACATAGAAGCATAAAACAGACTGGGGAGTCTCAGAGGGAAGGCAGGGGAGGGAGGGTGGGTGGGTGGGAAGAGGTCAACCAAAGAAGTTGTATGCATGTATCAGTGGTTGGCCAACTGCGGCTTGCGAGCCACATGGGACTCCTTGAGTGTGGCTCTTCCACAAAATACCACGTGCAGGCATGCGCGTACAGCGCGATTGAAACTTGGTGGCCCATGCGCAGAAGTTGGGTTTTGGCTCTCAAAAGAAATTTCAGTCCTACTGTTGATATTTGGCTCTGTTGACTAATGAGTTTGCCGACCACTGGCCTATATGCATAGCCCATGGACACAGGCAATAGAGTGGTGAAGGCTTGGGGCAAGGGGTGGGGCTGGGCAAGAAGAGGTCAATAGGAGGACATAGGTGATACTTTCAACAATAAAGATTTTTTAAAAAACATGAAAAAAAAATAAAAGAAGGAAGTAAGAATGGGAGAGTGAACACATTTATTGAAGCATGGATTTCACTTACGGGTTAGCTTTACTTTTTTAATTTTAAGATCCCAAATGACTGATTATATCTTTTTAAACTCCGAGCATGTTTACTGGGGAAAGAGTCTTTCTGAAGGACCAGAGGACCCCAGAATGACAGGGATGAATTTAACAACAACGTTTGAGGGTAAACAGAGAGACCCATGAGCCAAAAATAGGCGAAGGCAAGTTCTTGTTGAATAGTTCCTTTTGGTTGAAAAATTGGGAGTTGGACTATTTTGAGTCAGAGTTGCTGAAGACTGACAAATTGGTTCCCGCAAGTAAAAACAACTCTGAGCTCGGCTGATAAACTCATTTTGAAAGGATGACATTTTAAACAGATCCTGGACCCCATTCTGGAAGAGGTCACAGGGAAGGCATGAGGAGATGGGTCCTTCAGGAGATCTAAGCTGAGTGAATGAGGACACACGGTCTCTGCAGAGGCTCTGGGAGGGAGATGCCCGTGGACTTGTCATTTTAGAAAGCATGGCAGCCTAGCATGGGTTAAGGCCCTGTTGCAACAGAGTGCTCAGGTGCCAGATGAATCCCACACTTGACTCTCACTCAGAGTGCATTGCTGAGCTTCCGAGGGAAGAAGGAAATCCACAATCACAGTTATTTTGTAAGACTTTTTATTGAATTTGTCAAGAGAGAGAGGGAACCCTAACCGATTTGGCTCAGTGGATAGAGCATTGGCCTGAGAACTCAAGGGTCCCAGGTTCGATTTCGGTCAAGGGCATGTACCTTGGTTGTGGGCACATTGCCAGTGGGGAGTGTGCAGGAGGCAGCTGATCGATGTTTCTCTCTCGTTGATGTTTCTAATTCTCTATCTCCCTCCCTTCCTCTCTGTAAAAAAATCAATAAAATACATTAAAAAAGAAAACATCCATCCACTGCCTTCTGCATGCCCCCTACCGGGGATGGAGCCCATAACCCCGGGCATGTGCCCTGTCTGGGAATGGG
This sequence comes from Antrozous pallidus, assembly GCA_027563665.1. NCBI lineage: Eukaryota > Metazoa > Chordata > Mammalia > Chiroptera > Vespertilionidae > Antrozous > Antrozous pallidus. The sequence continues at coordinate 118,099,989 of CM050511.1, read as the reverse complement.
ACTGGCAGCCTTTCGCTGCCCAGGATGACACCCAACCACCTGAGCCACTCTGGCCAGGGCACAGCCGTCGTGTAGAGAAACTTGAACGTGCAGAGGAGGGTGGGATGGATGGGTGTGGGTGAGCAGACGAGCGGGTTGTAACTGATCACTAAGCTGTGGTCCGTTTGCTTCATGCAGCCATCCCTGCTCTGCTTTGTGGTGGGGGCTGGCAGGCTGCAAACATCATTTCTCCTCAGCTGGCTGGCTCTCAGCTTCCGTCAAGCAGGGCACTAAAAGCACCGGAGGGCTCAAGTGCGAGAAGGAACTTGTGTCCTCCTTTTTGCTCACCCTTCCTTCAGTTAGTTAGTTAGCTTCCCCTCGGCGATGGCTCTCCACCCAGCAGTGCCAGCGGGTTCCAGATTCTCCCCTCTCCCAGAGCCAGCCACAGGGTCCTGTCTGAGGCAGATGGGCAGCACCCTTCCCCAGGTCTGAGTCCCCATGCTACACCCATCCCTTCCCATCCCCTCCCCACTCAGGCTCCCCTTCTATTCCCCAAGCCCAGGGTGCTGAGGGCTGCTTTCTAGTTACTCACTCTGTGTCACATCATGTTGCCCTATTGGCTTTTTCACCCTTAAATAGTGGTTGAAGCCCATTCTCAATATTCAATTGTGTTAGAAATAACTGATGTGCCCGGGCTGGTGTGGCTCACTGGTTGAGCATAGACCTATGAAGGAGGAGGTTGCAATTCGATACCAGGACAGAACACACGCTTGGGTTACAGGCTCGATTCCCAGTGTGGGATGTACAGGAGGCAGCCTTATCAATGCTTCTCTCATCATTGATCTCTCTCTCTTTCCTTTCCTCTCTGAAATAAAAAAAAAAAATCTGATGTTCCCAATAGCGGACTGCACCCTAAGACAAGGTCTCCAGTGCAGGATGCAGTAGGAAGAGAATGGTTGGTGTCAGGTCTCCGGTCCATCAGTGAGGGGTGCCCAGCAGAGGAGGAAAGTGACCCAGAGGTAGAAATTCTCGTCCACTTTAATATGTGACCTTCATACGGGGACCCAGGTGGCAGACAGAGACCCGGCCAGCAATAGCTGCTCTATATCTAAATTCAGTCTATTACCAGGAATGCTCGGGACCTACTCAAAATTGCAAATATTCCTTTCCACTAGTATTCACAGGGTAAACTAAGATTTCTGCTTGAGTATTAAAATTGACAGGAAAATAGTAATCAAGTTTTCAGATTAATTTAAATTGGCCAAGTGAAATATGAGAATACTCAAGAAAATTATAGTGTACTGGACAAAAAGCTTTTCCTAAAACATTAACTAAAAAATCTATTAGTAGTTCATCTCACTGTAAAATTGCCTAACAACCAAAGAACCTAAAGCAGTCACTTTGTGTGCAAAAATTAAAATTTAAAATTATCAAGACTGCAATATAAAATTTCCAAAAGTCCCCATTAATCAAAAAAGGGGAGGGGACAGCGGGGTAATATCATGTAAGGGAAAAAAAATATCGAGTAAGTAAAATACATCTAGAAAATTCTTACTCCAGTAAAGTAAATTCCATTTGTAAAAACAATTGCAGGACACCCATGAAAAAACACACATGGTGTCAAAATAAGCCAAAGAAAAATCATTTAGGCAAAAATTAAAAAGAATCCCAAGTCTGTTTTGCATAGAGGATCCCTTTGTTAACTTTTGGTCGAGAATGTGTTTGTGTGTTTACAGAGAACAACTCCAAGACCATGTGGGTTCCTACGACGGTGAGGAACTGATGGATCTGTTCCAGTCACGAGGACGGTCCAGAGATGGGGGACACTGACGACACCTTGCCATGCTAGCAGTCAGCAGCTGTGCATGTCTGCAGGCAGCCCAGGACCAAACCAGAGAGGATGGATCTTGCATTGACACGATATGTCCACCATCTGGATACCATTGCTGACTTATACACATAATGAATTATTTGACACTGAAACTGGGACTCAGAAAAGTTGGACATTGAAACCGAGACTGAAACACTTTTTGTTCTTATACATTTATTTCTAGTATGCAGAGGCAAGATATTTTTGAAGAAAAGAAACAGGGGAGAGTGATTGATATAGAGGCAGGATGGCCTTGAACAGGCTGTCAAGCTACAGGGGGAGGCTTGGGTGGATGGGAGGCAGATGCGGGGGGAGATCAACGGAAGGACTTGTATGCATGCATATGAACATAACCAATGAATGAAAGACACTGGGGCGGGGAGGGGGGGAAGCTGGGAATATGTGCTGGGGGTTGGGGTAGGCTGGGGGGAGGATAAGGGGGAGGGGGAAAGGAAAACATGTACTACTATTATACTGCAAAAAATCAATAAAAAATAATTAAAAAAAATATGTGACCTTCAGACAAACAGCTGGAGGGGGAGTAGGTACTCATGGGAGGTCTTTAGTGGAAGATGCCTGGTCTCTCCAGGAACAAGACACACAAGGAAAACCCCTGGGAACCTAGTGGTTCACACAGGGCACGGCTCCCTGGAGAACTTCACACCAGCCAGACCACCCCTGAGGGGAGCTGTCCCACCGTCACCACGTCTGTCGTGTGAAGCTGTGGGTGTCCTCAGACACTTTGTGTTAGTCGGGGCACCTGTGCGTCCTGGTGGGAACGACCCAGGGAAGTAGGTGGCTGTCCCGAGCTCTCGACCTCACTTTTGCCCAGCGTCTACTTATATCCTTGGCGTTATTAGTAAGCTTGATGCTGGGCTTAGTTATTACAGAAGCCATTCTTAGTTACTGCAGAAGCCATTTCTTAGATGCTAATGCTTCAGCAAAATAGGGAAGCAAACAAGCAAGAGGAAGGTCTGGGAAGAGATGTGAAGGGCAATGGTTAGAGACAGACCTCGGGAGGCGAGGCGGCCAGTCCAGACTGGAGCAGCCTGACCCAAGCTGTCCCAACCGCGTGCCTCTGGCCTCGGATCACATTAAAATCCGCTAGTGCCGCGAGTTTGGCCTAGAACCTTCTGTGGACTCGGCTTCCTGGGTCATGTGTTAATATTGCTTTCTTTCTTCTCTATGCCATAAACATGGGAGGCAAAACATCAAAGCTTTCAGACTATCGATTTTCAGCCAAGATGCACCAAGAACTAACCCCAAAACTAAGTTTCTATTCACTTACATTAAAATTAAAAACTGTCCACCAGAAAGTACTATAATGAAAATGAAAACTACACATTGTGCATATGTGTGTACGTGTGTGTTGAAGAGTATTCACAATACATAAACACAAAGTTTTATTATGCTGAATATATAGATACTGGAAATCTGTGCACAGGGGTGGGGGGGGGGGGGAAGTCCCTCAACCCAGCCTGCACCCTCTCCAATCTGGGACCCCTAGAGTATGTCTGACTCTCAATCTGGGACCACTGGCTCCTAACCACTCGCCTGCCTGCCTAATTGCCCCTAACTACTCTACCTGCCTGCTTGATCACCCCTAACTGCCTCTGCTTGCTGGCCTGCTTGCCTCCCGATTCCCCACTGGCCTGGTCACCCCCTAACTGCCCCTCCCCCTGATGGCTTGGTCACCCCCTAACTGCTCCCCTGCTGGCCTGATCGTTCCTAACCGCCTCTGCCTCAGCCCCCACCACTGTGGCTCTGTCCAGAAGTTGGACATCCAGAAGATAGCTGGTCAACCCAGTCTAATGAGCATGTTACTCTTTTTATTAGTATTGATGCTTATATCTTCATATAAGAATATATGAAGAACTCCTACAAGTCAGCAAAAAAAACCCCACCAAACAAAAAAGCCACAAAGAACAAAAAGGACACAAGACACGAACAGGCATTTCATAGGAGAGGAAGCAAGGACGGAAATAAACACGTGGAAAGATGTTCAATTTCCTTGAACTGCAGTGAGATCTTTTCCATTGAGAGGCACAACTGCAGGAGCCCTGGACTGAACCAAATGTCAGGGAGAAGTGCACGGCTGGTGGAATACAGCGTGGCAACGGCATCTGGAGAACAATTTGGCACTATCCCACAGAGTTGAAAACACGCTCACCCTAGGAATGAGCAGCTGTACCCTGGAGCAGGAAGCTGGTGTGTCTTGGCATGGGGCTGGGGCTCCATTAAAGTCCCAGCCTTCGAAGTGCCGGAGGACTGGAGCTCTGGTTCACAGGTTAACGGCCTGGAGACAGCAGCCAGCCTTGTCCTCCCACTTCCCTCCATGTGCAGACAAATATCGCGTTCTGAATACCCTAGCTAATAAAAGAGTAATATGCAAGTTGACCGTACCTCTGCTACACACAAGCCACACCCACCAGCCAATCAGGAACGATATTCAAATGAACCCCAACCAAGATGGCTGCTGCCCATGAGCAGGCTGGGCCTGGGGTGGACTCAGTGATTGGACCCATGGCAGGGAGATTGCTGGGTGCCCAAGGCGGAAAGCCTCAGCCAGAGGCTTTTGGCCTTGGGCGGGTCGGGGGTGAGCCCTCAGTAGGACATCCTCTGAGGGCTCCCAGTATGTGAGAGGGGGCAGGTTGAGCTGAGGGATCACCCACCCCCAGTGCACAAATTTTGTGCACCGGGCCCCTAGTACAATGGTAAGTTTGGAAAGGTCTACCTGCAAAATACTTATATTCATAGAAATGTTAACCTGGAAACAACCTGAAGACCGTAACAGGCAAATGGATAGCTTAGCATATTGTGATATAGTCTTTAAATGGGATACTATACACCAGTGAAAATGAGTGGGCCGGAACTACATTCAACATTGTCAGTTCTCGAAGAATCTTGTCAGAAGAGCACTGTCACCTAATATTCAATTCTATCAAGAGTGATGCCCTCACCGACTATTTAAATGTGAAAATGGAATGTGTCTAAGAGAAGAAATGGTTTTCAAAGGGAGAAATTGTAAAGTTCAGGGGAAAAAAAACTTCTTACCACTAAAGTTTTGGGAAACATTTTATAATTTATATATAAAATCTCAGTAAGAAACCATGTAAAATGACAGAAATATCCACTTTACATTGAGTCAAAAAAAAAAAATGTCACACACACTGAATGTAAATTTTAATTACAAAACAAGGATATGAATAAAACATTTTAAAATAATCTCAATTATTTGGCAACTCATCACATCATCGCTAGAGACAAATTTGATCGTAAGAACAGTTTAATCTTATGAAAAATGGGAGTCGGACAGTCTGCTCGTATGGGAGGGGACGGGGTTTAAAAAAGGACCTGGCAGCAATGCCGGTCTCTATCCTGAAGTAAACTGTACAGGAAACAACACAACATCCCCAGTCATGATAGCAGTGACCTGACCTTCGAAGCTCTTCCCTTCCGGTCAAGGTGACGGGGAAGGAGCAGGGGCTCGGCCCGGGGGCAGCGGAGGGGCGCGGCCATGGGCACAGGGCTCCTGCCGCAGGCCGCCGGGACCAGAGCCCCTCCCGCCCGGGGGCTGGTGGGTAGTCACGTCCGACGTGAGGATCATCTAAAACGAGTTACACCCTAAAACACGGAGCCGGGCAGTCCTGACACACCCCTACCGACTGCTCGGCCTTCAGAGCCTTCCGTCCGTTAAAAAAGTCATAAGATAATAAACAGGTATATAGTCAAGTTCACAGATAAGTCTCCTCTGTTAAAATAAATAGAGTGCTCATTGATTAGCATCATACACGGAGTAAAATACAGGCTGTTTTTACATGTTTATATACTGTACACGGGGACCCGCGGGCGCCGGTGGCCCATGGGCGGAGGGGGTGTTGGTGTGTGCCTGCCCCGTGGGGAAATCGGTCCCGATGTCCAATGTTAAAATGCACAGCTCCTTTGTCTCGAGTTCGGGCACAGAGTAAGCTTATGTTCCTTTATCTGGAGTAAATGTACAGAATACCTTCTACGAACAGTGGTTTAGGAAGCTGTTTAAAACGTAAGGGGGAAAGCTTGCACTAGGGACTCAGCACATGCATGTCCTTTCCCTGGTGAGAGCCCGCTGGGGGCGAGGCTGGCCCGTCCTCCCTCTTCTCCATCCTTCCTCGTCTCTGTCCTCCCTCTCCTCCACCGAGACTGCTCGGGCTCAAGATGGGGCTCGGGGCGCCGGGCGGCAGGCAGGTTACCGCTTCACCTTCTTGGCGGGCGCCTCCTCCACTCTCTGCTGGCCTCGCGTGCGTGTCCCCGGGGGGCTGGCCTCCCTCTTGCGCTTGGTGGAAGGGGACAGCTGCGCCTTCGACCTGCAGTGGACAAAGCCGGGCGGGGCGAGAGGTAAGAGGAGCAGCTCGGAAGGAGTCGGGGAGCTTTGTAAAAAGAGAAGGCCGGGGGGCGTTCTCCGGGAAGAGGAGTCCGGAAGAGCTGGAGCCCACCCGCTATTTGCTGACGGCCTCGCCCAGAGTCAGAAGCCCGGCCGGCTCCGCTCTGCCACACTCTAGGTGCTGACCTTGGTCAGCTTGACCTCGGGGCCCCAGCTCTTCCAACTACACACAGCCGCCTGGCACACTGCCCCCAGGGGGACACCGGGAGGAGTTAGCCAGGCATTCAGACCCGGGACCTTCAGCAAAACAGGCGCTGGCATGCAAGGCTCCTGGGGGTGAGGGCGGGGCCGTGTGGGGAGGACAGACCCGCGAGGCCCCCGAGACACCCTCTGCACCTTTCTCGTCCCGTCTGGAGTAGGTTTCCGCTTGGGAAGCCACTGACCCCCAAAGACAGTCATTGGGCAAGACAAATTCCTCCAGGGGCTTAGGAAGAAGGTGCCAGTTCCAGAACTAGTCTGGGAGGGCTAGTGACCTGAAGGGCACAGGGACTCCCCCTCCCGATGGGTTTGCTGGCCGTTTCTGGCTGCCCAGTGGGGGTGGCCCGTGCAGACAGCTCTCTACAGCGCCTCCGAAAGGGACTGCAGAAACCAGGGCCTCTGGGGAGGACGAGGCCCCCAGGGGTGAGGCGGAGAAAGGGGATGAAAGGAGGACAATGGCTGGTCTTCCTGGACGTTGCTAACAATCAGATCTCATGTCTCTGAGGCTACCGTGTTTTCCGGGGTATAAGACGACCGGAACCGATGATGACGGGAGGAAGATAACAAACAAGAGAGAGGGAGCAAGTGCCGGGCAAGTCCCTGGCCAGGTAGCAACGTCCATCATAACTGCCAGCTATGGTGTTTTTTACACCCGGCGTGTAAGACAACCCCCGATTTTGGAGAAGATTTTCCCGGGTTAAGAAGTCGTTTCAGACGCCGGGAAACACGGTAACTCTGTGTTTTCTGTGTGAGACATTTCCAGTGATTTACAGAAAGAGGAATCTGTGAGCACAGGACACATCGGCTGACAAGGTAAAGATCCCAAAGTGTTCACAGGAGCCCGGGCCGAGCTTAAAGGAGGCACAGGCTGCAGGCCGCAGGCCCTGGGATGGGGTCCACGCAGTCTACCACACAAGTTCAAGGTGAAGATGACTTGGGTCAGCAGCAGAAACACTATGAGGAGGACCAGCTGGGCACGTGCAGGTCAGGCGGGAGCTCAGGGTTGGCCGCGCTGCCGCAAGGCCCCGGGCACGGAGGGGGGCGGTCCTCCGGGTTTACCATCCTACACCCGGCGCACAGCGCTTGCTTCTCAGAGGAGACAGAGCCGAGCGCAGGGATGACCAGGGGCGCACGGGAGGAGCCCAGCAGGTGCCCTCGGATGTTTGAGGAGCTGCAGGGGGGCGGCCAGGCCGATGCGCAGCTATTAGCGATGCTGATCCGCCGAGACCCATCCTCATCCCGAGAATGTGGGCAGACACCGGGACTGTGAGGACTGGAGCCCGGACCCAGCACCCTGCCGAGGCGCCTGAACCCAAGGGAAGAACGCCCGTGAACCCAACGCTAAGGCATGCAAGGCAGGGCTCCGGGGAGTCGGCGGTCACAGGACTGAGCCAGGCGACACGGACGTCTGCAGAGGGATTTGAGAGGCAGGCACGACAGCTATTGTGAGACACTCACTGGAAGTCGCCAAGGAGGCCGGGGGGACTCTCTGAGGGGGCCCGACTGAGAGGGAGGCGGTGGTGCCGGGCTCCCACCCCACCCCCTCCTGTCAGCAGGGGTCTAGATTCTGTGACGTGTCTTCTATTGATCTGAGCTGCCCCCCAACACACACACACACGGGACCGCCCCCCTCCCAGCCTCTGGGCACAAGTTTCCCGCTCGACAGCCCGAGTCTCTGAGGGTCACACCAAGGCCCGGGGGCTGCTAACGACCAGCCGGCAGGAACGGTAAGTCGAGCCGCTTGGTTTCCAGCCTCTGTGTACACATAAGGCGTCCCCCTGGCAGGTGATATTCCAGAGGTAAATGCTCCTGAACTTTTGAATCTTGGATAAGGAGATTACAGGTGATGAGAGCAAGATGAACAGCTGTGAGTCACCTCAAAAATGGAAAACAGTCTCACTTACTAAGCTACAAAGTGACGCGACATTTCTGAAAAGGGCAGTGGGGCGGGGAACGCTGGTGATAACAGGAACACCGCCCTCAGTCTCTCCTTTAGGACTGAGCCAAGCCCCTGCTGTTGCAGTGACACTGAGATGTGAGGGACTGCGCAAACCACTGCACTGTGGTACCACTTCCCGGAGGCTTCCGGCCAGACCAGGGTTTGGGCAACATGAAATTCCCAGCTACGTAAGCTAACAGTGGCCTCACGTGGGCAGTTTCACACCATCAGCCCCTTCCGGAGGCTGGCGGGAGGCCCCTCCCTCGCTCGCCGGAGAACAGCTGGTGCCCGGGCTGCGTTTCCACCTGGTGATCAGCGTCACAGACACCTATGCGTGGCCAGCAACGCGTACAGGCTACCACCAGACGCGTCTCTGGAGCCTAGCAAAGACTGTGATCCCCAGTGACGGTGGGAGATGGAAACTGGTTCCCCCAGGAGAAAGAAACGTCAGGGGCTGAGAGCACGGGCCCCCCGACACGCAAAGGCCTCTGGGAGCTCTGTGCGCCTGTTACCTCTGGGCCTCTGCCCTGGCGGCAGACCTGGTGGTGGCCCCCGAGGGCTCCTCCTCTTCCTCCTCTTCCTCCTCCTCCTCCGACTCCTGGTCTTTCCTGTCCTCGGTGGCTTCAGAGAGCGACTTCTGGCGTTTCCTTTCTGGTTCCGAGGATTCTGCTCAAAGAGAAGCGTCACACCTGGATTGTACAATCCCCACCGTGCGTCCCGGGCCAGAGCCCGGAGTTCAGAGCTGGGGGGTGTCAGGGGCCTGCAGACAGAAGTGGTTTTCCGTTTCCTCCGGGTTTCGGCGCTGGCGACGCGCGACTGTTTAGCTTAGCCACAAACACATTCGGGAGAGTTTACTTAGGCCGTGCACGGCCGGAGCTCGTGCACACTTCCCCCGACCCAGAGCATCTGGGACGTACCACTTCTGACACGGGATTAGAGGCGCTTCCCACGTATCTGTTAACGCCAATACAGCCGCGCCCCACCGGAGCTTCCCCCCAGAGACGCTCAGAAGGGGCGGCGCTGAGATGAGCAGGCTCTGCAGCCGCTCACTCGCTGGGAACGTACCGGCTTCGTCGGCGGTGAGCGGACGCTTGGGCTTCCTCCCTCGCCGCCGTGCCCCGGCCACCGTCCTCTCGTCGCCGTCATCCTAGAAGCAGTTACGTGAGAGGTGAGAGGGTGGCCCGCTGCGCACGCGCTGAGCTGGTCTCGAAAGGCCGCGTCTGGATAAGAAGAGCAACACTTACGTTGCTTCCACCTTTTTCTTGCAGGGCACCTGGCTCCTTACTGGACTCATCTTCAAGAAAAGGGAGACCTCCGCATTAATACTTCGTCAGGGCAACGTTTAAGGGGCGTGCGGTCTGTGGACACACCAGTGCTGATGAATGGGTTTTCAGACAAGTCATCGTGTTTGTTTGAGCCAAGCAAAGGCCGAGCCGGGACGGCTGGCACAGGGGGGTGTGAGTCGCGACACAGAAGGCTTGGCGCCGATAAGCTCTGTGATCTGGGCAGACCGCCTCAGTTCCCGGAGCCTCAGGAGGAGGAGGGGGTTGGGCTAGGCCACGTTTACAGTCCCTTTCAGCTCAGAGGCGCTGAACCCAGAAAAGGAGGAGGAGGGGCCATGGAGGGGTCCCCCAAGAGCACCAGGAGCTGTGGTCAGGATTGCAGACACCACTGGGACCTCAATGTGACTCTGTAAGTATCACAACTTCATTATACAGTCAGAAAGACACCAGGCTCCAGTAACTTCATTTAAGCAATTTGGGCATCACACAACTGAGAAACTGGGTGACCGCTAGAACTCTCTGACTCCAAGTACTTACATTATGGTAACTAAAAAAAAATTTAAAAAATATTTTAAGACACTATTAGTTTGTATACGCCTATTTTTCATGTATTGGCTTTCTGTAGGTATAATAACGTCCTGTGGCTTGGTAAGAAAAATGAAGTTGAGAGTTTAGTTCGATACGCTCTCTTCCAACAGCGCGATTATGGGATCCTGGTCAGACAGACACTCATCGGTGATGAAGACTGTAGTGGTCGCCCTTCTCTGCAGTCAACATGGAAGAGCTGAATCCAGAAAAGGGCTCCCAGGGAAGAATCCCTCTAAACTGGTCATTATTACCCCGATTCACAACACTACCGCTAACCAACCCCAAACACAAGCACACAGCTTACACTGGAATCCTCAAAGGGCACTCAAGTTACAAAAATCCTTGCTATATGGACTTAAAGTATTGTTATATTGTGAACAAAACTGGTTACAAGCCAAGCATAAGCAGAATCTCCTTTTTAAAACAAGCAAACGTTAATCTTCCAAGAGATAAGAAAAACTAAAGTACGACCACAAATGCCATGTGTTAAGTATGTAGAGACTTCCATTCTCCATTTGCTTGACTGTGGTGATCGGAACACATCCCCTCCTGATCGGACCACGCTGCTTATGTGACCCAAAATAGCTGCCACACTCATCTTTTTTGCCTGTGTCAAACCTACAAAGCCCGCAGTGGCTCTTCTGGCTTTTATGTGAAAATTGTTAAACACAAAATGAATATATACACAGTGTAAAAAATTCTGGACAATGTAGGCAACAGTAATAAAAAACAGGGAATGTGCCCATCATCCCAGCACCCGGAGCTCATCACCATCAACAGCTGGAACCAGGACACAAAACACTTGTAACAATTTTATCTCTTGCGTCCTGGCTTTGACCCTGCAAAAGCTGCGTTAGAAATTCTTCTTCTGAGAACAGGCTCTTGATAGCAGTGCCCAGGCCCGAGGCGGGTTTATTTCCCCTGGACACATGTCCAGTACTGTATTTTCCGGCGTATATGACGACTTTTTATCCCAGGAAAATCTTCTCAAAAGTCGGGGGTTGTCTTATACGCCGGGTGTAAAAATACCATAGTTTGCAGTTATGATGAGAGTTGCTAACTCGCCAGGGACTTGCCCGGCACTTGCTCTCTCTCTATCGTTTGTTATCTTCCTCCTGTCATCCTCAGTTCCAGTCGTCTTATACGCTGGAAAATACGGTAAGTTACGGTTAGCACATAGCAAAGTGTCTTCCCTAGTTTGCCTTTTCCTGCCTTCATGCTCCTCTCTGAAGGCTTCCCAGACTTCTACAACCAAGAATGGCTCAGGTCACAGAGAAAGCCACTAGGCACAGTCTCTCATGGTTGTAAGGACAGCTGTCTTCTCCAAGCAGGCCACCCACTCCAGGGAGAAGCCATGAAACTGTGAAGCTACCCCTGCAGCAGCTTCACGCCTTTCTGACACCACACAGGGCAACGCTGTCGGTACACACCTGCTTGCATTACTTTCGGTTTGCCGCCAGGGGGAGACTGTTCTACCTAAATTTAAACAAACGAAACACTGAAGTCAGCATTTGTCATCAGCACACAGAGAGAAGGTTTAGGACCTCCATTTAAACAGACAGAACATTTGGGTCCTATTTTCTGCAGGGGATGAAGAACACCAAGTGAACATGAGGCCATGCTTTTCCCGGGGCTGCCACAGCCCCCTCCCCGGACTGGAGGACACGCAGCACAGCCCACTGTTGACCGTCCCCAACCCCCGTGACCAGCTCGCACACTGGGACATGCTTCCCCTGTGCTCTTTGGTTCTGCTGTCTTACAATAATTCTGTGATACCCAAGGAAATGGGCTCTCAAAGGGCCGTGCGGCTGTCCCCATGTCATGGCCTGGGAGGACGGGGAGAGCAGAGGCCCAAATCCCACTGCCCTTTGTCAGTTCAGTGGACACGTCTGTCCTTCTGAGGATGCTGTCACCAAAGCTCACTCACGCAGTGGAATCTGGATACAATGAATTAAGCGTGACCACAGAGGGTAAGTTCCCAGAAAATTTTTATGTAACCAAACCCTCACGTGAAGAAGGAAGCAGACTGAGGAAACAGCAATGCTGATGTGAAAATATTAGCAATGAGATAGTAGTCGAAAGGTTATTCAGTATTTTCTTTGAGAAAGCCTTTTAAAGCTTTCCAATAATGTTAAAGTTGTTTGGAATATTAGATGCTGTGACACACCCTTTCTAGGTCAAGAGCAAACGGGAAGAGTTCTCATCTTTCGCAATTACTTACGGTGGTAACGCCGGCATCCGCTTTGCCGTCTTCTTCTAAAAAGTGCAAAAACAAATCTCACTTAGAAGACCAGGCTGAAAATGTCTTGTGTGGACTACACACACACCAAGTACCCACTTGTTTTTAAAGCTGTTTCCACAGGGTGTTTCCGAGGTCTTCCTCTCTTCCTTTTAATGACCACTGGCTGGTCTTCCTAAGGGGAAAGCAAGAAATAGATATTCATTTGACCTGCCATCACACAATCAGACGGCATCTTCTTAAGACGAGAGCTAGGGTTCCTTCCCGAAGCTCTCCGGTCCCGGCTCTGTCACCCAAAACACACAGGGCGCTGGGCTCAGCACTTCTTTTCTCAGTGCTGTCCCCTCCCCTCAAACGCCGGCCACTGGGCGCGAACTCGGTGGTGAGAATTCTGAGGTAATGAGGCAGAGTCAGTGGGTGCTTGGTGTTAGCTTTCACTTCTGAATAAATACGCATACCCATTTACATTCGGGTCCAGTCCAGTTACTTGTGGTCATGTGATCCTATCTAATGAAAGAGTAATATGCAAATTGACTATACCTCTGCTACACCCACAAGCCACGCCCACCAGCCAATCAGGAGCAAATATACAAATAAACCCAACCAAGTTGACTGCCAGCCACTGAAAGAAGGAAAGCTTGGGTTTCCCTGGAAATGGAGGAAGCCAAGCTTTCCATTTGCCCTTGCTGGTCTAGGCCTCCACTCAATGCTACAAAGTTTCAGTTATAGAAGTTAATGATGGCAGCCACAGAGCTGGAGAGAGCAGGCTTGAGTTGCACACAGAGATGGAGGAAGCCCAGGCCTCCACTTAAGGCTACAAAGTTTCAATTATAGAAAGTAAATAAATTCCAACAGAAATGGCTGCCGCCATGGAGGGAGCAGAAGCTTTGGCTCCGCTCCAGGCTACAAAGTTTCAATTGTATAAGAAAAATAAATCCCAGATACCCGGGCCTCTGCTTGGGTTACCAGGGGGCGTGGCCAGCCTGCAAACCACCACAGGCTCCTCGCCCAAGCTGCCCCTCGCCCCAAGGGAGCCCCACCCTGATCCGGGACACCCTTCAGGGCAAATCAGCTGGCCCCCACACATGCACCAGGTCTCTATCCTATCTAATAAAAGAGTAATATGCAGATTGACCATCACTCCAACACACAATATGACTGCCCCCAGGTGAACACAAGATGGCCACCACAAGATGGCCAGCAGGGAAGGGCATTTAGGAGGCATCAGGCCTACAGGGGAGAGCAATTGTAGATGATCAGGCCAGCAGGGAAGGGCAGTTGGGAGGGATCAGGCCTGCAAGGGAGGGCAGTTGGGGACAATCAAGCCTGCAGGGGAGGGCAGTTAGAGGTGACCAGCCTGGCAGAGGAGGGAAGTTGGGGATGACCATGCCTGAAGGGAAGGGCAGTTGGGGGAAGGGGGAGACCCAGGCCTGCAGGGGAGGGCAGTTAGGGGCAAATAGGCTGTCAGGGGAGCAGTTTGATAACAATTAGGCTGGCCAAGGAGTGGTTAGGGTATGATCAGGCTGGCAGACAGAAGCAGTAGTTAGGGGCAATCAGGAAGGCAGGCAGGTGAGCAGTTTGGAGCCAGTAGTCCTGGATTGTGAGAGGGATGTCCAAATGCCCATTTAGGTCCGATCCTGCTGGGATCGGGCCTAAACAGGCAGTTGGACATCCCTTGAGGGGTCCCAGATCGAAGAGGGTACAGGCTGGGCTGAGGGACACTCTCTCCTCCCCCCAACTCCCCTCCCCCTGTGCACAAATTTTGTGCACTAGGACTCTAGTTCCTTATAAAGAAGAAGGGAGGCCACTGGATTTCTCACATAGAGGAGGAGAAAACAGAAAGAAAGATTAAAAAGTCCGGCAAACTAGGCAATGGTTATCCAGAAGGCCCGGTGGGGGCTAAGGCTGTTTCCCGGATTCCAAGCCTGTCCCAGGCCACTGTGGTTATGTGCCCCACTGGGCTATCTGCAAATCGGAGTGGACAGGGAGCGAGCAGCCTCCCAGGAGCCTCTGCGGGCCTCGAGAACCTGGTCCCATGGGCCCCGCGGGCCGCACACCGGCTGCTGCTCCCGTTCTGTCCGTCCCGAGCGGGGCGCAGCAGCACCCGCACTCCGGCCTCCCTGCTGTGTGGGCAGCTACACTGGGCTGCCCGTGCTGAGCCTGACGTGGCCGTGAGGACAGTTCTGGGCTGACCCTGTGCGGCTGGGACAGAAATAGGCTCACACAAATGTCTGGATGAAATGAAGGTGAAGAGAACGTAATTAATCAAAATAACACTGATAAAGTGCACTGTATAAAAAGGCACCCCTGTAGTTAAAAAAAAAACCACAACTTCTTCAACTCCTACAGAAGAAAATTGAGGTTACAGCATTTTACTTGTTTTCAGTCCTGGAGTAAACGGGAGCAAGTACGAAAAGCGTCCGCACTTACCTCCTGAGCCTTCGTGTTGTCGTCGTCATTCTGCTCTGTCTTCTCGCCAGCAGCCTCGCCACCGCTATACTCATCTGTAGGGACGGCAGAGCTCGGTCAGATGGGGACCAGGGTCCGCCTCACTGCCGCCCCCACCCCGGGGACCGCGCAGCCCCTGCCACACATGCACTCCACTCTCAGGCCAGGCCCACCGCTGGGAAGCCAGAGCCCGGTTAACTGGCAATCGCACACTTTGGGTAGGACAGGATCCAAATCGGAAGCGATGCCCGAGCTCCACGGATATTGAGCAGGCGTGTGCCCAGATGGGGAAGCGAGGCGCGAGCGCTGTTTCTATCGGGGGCGCCTGGCCCGAGATCTGCTGCCTGAACCGTTAGTCTCTCCCGCACGTTCCATCTCAGCAGAGGCCCTCACCTCGCTCCTCCAGGGCCCGAGCGGCCACAGCGCGCGCGCCGGCACTGGCTTTGGAGGGCTCTTCCGAGTCCCCAGCGCGCTCTTCCTGCAGAGGAGTCGGACAAGACAAGGAACGCCTTTTACACACTCATCCGCTTGGCCTCCCAAAGGTTTCCTTTTTCTGCATTTATTTTTTAAATGTTATTTTATTGCTTTTTCACAGAGAGGAAGGGAGGAGGATAGAGAGTCAGAAACATCGATGAGAGAGAAACATTCATCAGCTGCCTCCTGCACACCCCCCACTGGGGATGTGCCCACAATCAAGGTAGACGCCCTTGACTGGAATCGAACCTGGGACCGTCCGCAAGCCGACGCTCTATCCACTGAGCCAAACTGGTTAGGGCTTCCTTTTTATTTTAAAAACAATTCCCTAGTGATCTTTTAGAATAGTCTGTGGTAGATTGTTTTAAAAAAGGGACAATGTTGCTGCCAGTGACAGTATAGAAAAGATTCAAATTTCCAAGGCAGAAGGACATGAGGTAAGGTTCAAGTGCAAAGCATCAAAGCTGCCCATTTTCTCCCTGCGAAACAGAAGTCGTTCTTCTCCCTCACCCTGAACTTGGTGTTTTTGAGAGAAAATGCAGAACAGGGACTTGCAATAAACTTGATGAAATAAACAAAAAAAATTGTACTTGGATTTTCATTAGTGTCTATCTTACAACAAGCACACTCAATATAATTTACTATTTAAAAAAAATAAAAAATAAACTGTTCCTTTTGTTTCTTTTTTGAGTCTAAAAAACACGCCTTCGACAGAACAGTGATTAATATGAGAGATGCATGAAGGAACAGGGGTACCGGGAGGGAAAATGTATATGCGCTCCCACTGCAGTAACGGGTCACTCCTGACATTTCAACAGCGTGTGGAGAGATACCTTCGCATCCCGAGGCTGGGCTTCGGAGCGTCCCCTCCGTGCCGCTTCTGTTTTGGGATCCGGGGCATCTGAATTATCGTCTGCAAATCAGTTTGGACAGGATCACAAAGGGGCAAGAGCGAAATGGGAGATGAACACTCGGCTCTGTTTTAGGGCAGTCTGAGACTTCTTTCCGGGGCTGGTGCTTCAGAGATGGTATTCTGAATGGACGCGTGCCATGTGAGGTGAGCACTGAACACTGGCCTTGGCAAAGCCAAAAAATCAATACTAATATAAAAATCCACAAATGTCAGACGTCACCACAAACACAGCGGTTCTATGGAAAGGGCTTAGGGCAGTGGCCGGCAAACTGCGGCTCGCGAGCCACGTGCGGCTCTTTGGTCCCTTGAGTTTTTAGCAAAGGCCAGCTTAGGAGCACCCTCATTTAAGTTAATAACATTGTACCTATCTATATAGTTTAAGTTTAAAAAATGTGGCTCTCAAAAGAAATTTCAATTCCAATTGTTGTACGGTTGATATTTGGCTCAGTTGAGTTTGCCGACCACTGGCTTAGGGAATGAAGATACTCCACCTTCCCGGAGGAGTTTCCAATGAGGTGCAGTTAGTGGTGAAGACCATGGGCTTGGCTGGGAATCTCTCAGGATCTTATTTTCTTTATTTACCAAACGGTGACAATACCTAATACACAGTTACTGTGACTGTGTATACTACCATGGATAATAACTAGATACAGTATGAACTGAATAATTACAAAACAGTTGTTTCCTGCCAAAAAAAGCAAAGTATTTATGCATTCTCTTTCACATATTATGTAACTAGTGGCCTGGTGCATGGATTCATGTGCACCGAAAGGAAATTAATTAGAAGTATTTTAATATCGCTACTTGCCCTTTCTCTATAATAGAAGTGTCAACCAAATTCATGATCGACAATGACAGATTGAAACACACGCATGCGACTGGCACCAGCGAGAGCTTTATATGTAGAGTAGAGGCCCGGAATACGAATTCGTGCACAAGTGTGGTCCCTCAGCCTGGCCTGCGGGATCAGGCCGAAACTGGCTCTCCAATATCCCCCAAGGCAATGGTCAGCAAACTGCAGCTCCCTAGGCACATCCGAGAGCCACGGTTTGCTGCTCTATTGACTGACGAGTTTGCTGATCCCTGCTCCAAGAGGTCCCGGGATGCGAGAGGGCACAGACCAGGCTAAGGGACCCCACCAGTGCATGACTGGGGAGAGAGGAGAGTCGGGAGGTTGTCCAGGCCGTTTTGCTTAGACTTGATTGGCCAGACCCTAACAGCAAGCTAACCTACTGGGTGGAGCATCTGGGTGGTGGTCAGTGCACATCATAGCAACTGGTTGACTGCCCCTTGGTGGTCAGAGCATGTCACAGAGAGCAGTTGAGTGGCCTTAGCATATCATTAGCATATTATGCTTTGATTGGTTGAATGACTGATATGCTTTTATTATACAGGATTTTTAAATTGCCACTGTGCATCGTATGTACTGGCTGGTTGATCTTGCACATCTGCTGCTCAACATTTATTTTTAAATTGCCAGTTCCTGTCATACGTACCAGCTGGTTGTTCCGTCTGATGGATGGACATCTGTTTCGTCACTTCGCCTTTTATGTAAATGGATAAGTGTTTACTGAACTTGTACTTTGTATCAGGTATCTTTATATATAATCTTCTTTATATATAAAAGGCTAATATGCAAAGTGTCCCTATGGGAGTTTGCCCAGGAGTTGATCACTCATTATGATGTGTGCTGACCACAGGGGGCAGTGTGGAACGAAGGAAAGCCCTGGCTGGCTGGCAGGCAGCCGGCAGCCAGGGAAGGGAGGCCCCGACCAGCAGCCACAAGGCCCTGATCGCCCCTAATCACAGGCCAGGTCTAGGGACCCTACCCACGCACAAATTTCGTGCACCAGGCCTCTAGTTAAAGTAGAAAAATCTCTGCACTGTCCAGTAATGGTAGCCACTAGCCACATGGGGCTCCTGAAATGTAATTAAACGGGAACACAATAAAAAATTCAGTCTTTCATTTACATGGACCACACTCAAGTGCCCGGCTAGTAGCCACTGTTCTAGACAAAACAAATACGGGGCATTCTCCTGCTGGATGGCACTGCCACCCCAGGAGGAAGCCAACGAGACGCCGAAGGGCCATTAGGTGCCGTCCACGCCTCACTAGCTCTGCGGGCACTGTCATGTAAATGAGGAGTTTGGTGGTGTCTGGCTGGGCCTCAGGCCTGGGCTGCAGGAGTCCCAGGGGCTGGGTCTTCCTCAGCAGACAATCTGGACCCAGTCCAGAAAAGACCCTTCAGGCGTCAGGCTGGTCTGGAAACCAACTACACTCAAGAGCTGGGAAGTAAACAACCACAATTCATCCGTGAACACGCAGGCTGGATTTAGAAACCCGTGCACATGTGGACCCAGGCGATTTAAATCCACATTCTTCAAGGTCAATCGTACTTCTGGTCCTTGGTTGGGAACGTGTGTACGCGCAGGGCCGACCCAAGTTACACTCAGATTTTCTCCTGTGCGGGTGGTCAGGGTCCCTACCCCTCGTTTTGGTCAAGGGTCAACCGCACCACGCTCTAGAATTTTCTGCTTTTGGCCCACTATTTCACATGTGAAAAAAACACGATTTCCAAATCGCCTGAAACAAGGACATGTATGTTCTAAGTACCCAGTTCGTCTTCTGAAGAGGGGCAGCGCTTCTTCCTTTTCCTCCTGGATGTTTGCCTTTCGTTCTCCTCCGCCTGGAATGGAGAATGGCCCTGTTAGACACCTGGGTTTGCATCCTGCCCACCGAAACGAGCACATTAACTTCCAGCCTTCAGAGTACGATTTCACATACATGTAAAAGTTTAAAATAACACTTTTGGCCTCCAGATTTGGATTAGTCTAAGCGTGAGTCTTTTCTTTTTTTCAATTCGAGTGTCAATCTACATGAAATGTCAAACCTGTCTCTGGTGACACCCTCTACTTCAAACAGTTCTAAAACACACTGACAAACCATTTCTCCGGGTGCCATTTCTGCAGTGAGCGATGCGTGACAACTGAGAGCGCTGTCACGAAATAACTGGTGTTTCTCTCCCCTGGTGGCCCATGGGAGGGCAGATGAGAGGCAGGATGTGAAAAGAGGTTCCTGAGTGTGTGACGGGGACACATCCAAGTCGCCCTGGGGTCTGTCCAATGGCCTGAGCGCCACCTGAGCAGACACAGACCACAGTGATGTGGAGAACTCTTAACCCTCCCCTTTATTTTGGACACATTCACAGGGAGAAGCCTCTGCGCACAGGTGAGAACACTGTATAAAACACAGAATTCTCAAGTGTCCAGGAAAACCCACCTCTGCAGGATCTGCTTCAGCACCTTGACCCCGTCTGGCTTCTGTGCTGTCATCTCTAGCACCGGAGATCTCTGAACAATAAACACAAAGAAGAAAAGCAACCTTAAATATGTATTCATCCCAATATCTACTGCAGGGGTGAGTGTGGCAGGGGAAGGGAAGAGGAAGAGACTTTGCAGACGACGTGGCGGGACCCTCCTGACACCACCAGGGAAGGCCCGGGACTTCCATGTCCAGATGTGAGTCAAAGGGGTTCGGGGAGGGAAGAGGACCCCCGACTTCACAGCCACCTCCTGGCTCCGGAGCAGCACAGCATGAGCGCCCAAGGAGAACAGGCATCCCTTCTCAGCCAGCAGGTTCGAGAACACCCAAACCACAGGATAATCAAGATGAGAGAAGGCGTGGAAAACCACCGGGGACAATTTGGCACATTCAGTCAAATTGAGGAGGTAGCCAAAACCGGTTTGGCTCAGTGGATAGAGCGTCGGCCTGCGGACTGAAAGGTCCCAGGTTCGATTCCGGTCAAGGGCATGGACCTTGGCTGCAGGCACATCCCCAGTGGGGCGTGTGCAAGAGGCAGCTGATCGATGTTTCTCTCTCATCGATGTTTCTGACTTTCTATCCCTCTCCCTTCCTCTCTGTAAAAAAAAAAAAAATCAATAAAATATATTTTTTTAAAAATTGAGGAGGTGTCTCCCACCCCAGCAATCCCATACCTGGAGGGTCAGGTGCACTGGGAAATAGGGGCTGGATCACGCATGGGGGAGCTCTTTGTAATGGGAGAAGTGACTAACAGCCTAACGAAGCAAGAAAGTAAGAAGTGGTCTAGTCGCACTCGGAATACTAAAGAGCAGCTGGAGAAAAGTAAGTCGAGTCGACACGTGGACACAACCACCTTTCAGAACACAGAGCTGCCGAGTAAGCGTGGGGGGGTGTCTGCAATGACATGCCCTCTGCCTAACGCCCGCTCCACAGGCTACGGGCTGTGCGCGAGAACATGTACAGAGAGCAGGGCGGTGGGTCCCCGTGGGGTAGATGAAAGGAGACTGAGATTGGGATGGTGCAATGTAGATGCGACTGCATCTGTAACATTAAAAAAAAAAAAAGCATCTGTAACATTTTTCAAAAAGCATCTGAAGCAAATATGCTACATTTTGAGAGATGACAGAATTAGGTGGTGAGCACGTGGCTTTATCTATGATGACCGCTGCTTCCTGCTGGTTTGGAACCCGGCGCCGCACACTGTGAGAGCTGCCGCGGGGATTAAGGCCACTCCCCCCCGGTCAGACACGGCACGAGCAGGATCGGCGGGGACAAACCGAACTCCGTGCTCTGGCGGAGAAGAGAATGACCCCTCTGGCCGTGGCGGCCTTCCCCGTCGGGAAGTGAGACCCCACTCCTGGGAGACACCGACAGAGGCGACAGCCGGGCCCCACGGGGAACGAACTGCTCCAGCCCGCGCTCACAAGTCTCCCGCAGGGCCGGCCACGGGGAGCTGCGTGTCTGCAGGTGCGCGGAAGGGAGCCCGCTGAGGTCGCCGGAAAGTTCTAGTGCTCCAGGCACCACTTACACGCTGCCCCTACCACCCCTCAACTTTCCTCAACTCCAGCCTCACCTGACTGCACTTCCTCCATCCGGCGGGGGGAGAGAGGGGGGAGAACGGGGGGGGGGGGTACCCTCAGGGCCCGGCGCACAGCAGGCCCGCACAAGCGCCACGGCAGCGGCTGCTGAAACGGCTCCTGGGAAACGAGTGAACTCACCTTCTTTGTTACGAGACTTGCCGTGAGTGTCTGCGTTTGTGCTCGAGCCTGAATGTTCGACCTGAAACACAACAGGGACGGCAGTTGTGGGTAACCTGAGAGGTCGAAAGGAAAGGGGATGCGCGTGGTCCGTGGTTCCGGGGGCGCGGACAGGGGCTG
This sequence comes from Antrozous pallidus, assembly GCA_027563665.1. Classification (NCBI taxonomy): domain Eukaryota; kingdom Metazoa; phylum Chordata; class Mammalia; order Chiroptera; family Vespertilionidae; genus Antrozous; species Antrozous pallidus. The sequence continues at coordinate 118,078,439 of CM050511.1, read as the reverse complement.
GGATGCGTGCTCGTTTTGTTTCCCCCAAGTTCAAGAGCACAGGGCGTCTTCTTCCGGAGGAAGGTCCCGATTAACAATGACCACTCGACCGTGCTTATTCTCCTCGCCTTTAAAATTATCGCCGCAAGAGTCAGACAGAAAACCCCCCGAATTCTGTGACTTCTCTTCCCATGCAGCGACCCCTCCGGATTTTTCTTTCTCCTTTACTTAAAATGCTAACGGACTCTGTCGTTCTGTCACAACACTTCCCTCTGGCCAATCCGGTCACCCGCACCTTCCGTTTCTCTCCTTCCCGAGGGGCAGTCTCGGAAGAGCGCACAACATTAAAAGCCCGCGATCGGAAAGGATGGGGAGCCTGATGGGGAGGGAAGGGGGGGGTTGGGGGGGTGTTCTGAAAGCAGGACAGGGCACATGCTGGGAGCTCGTGGTCGCCTGCTGGCTCTGCAGCGCAAGCCTGAACCCCACCCAGGGGGGGCTCCCCCTTCCTTCTCCCTCAGCAGCCTGTGCGGGAGCTTCCGGCTCCAAACGGGGTGTTTCCCCGGGGCGAGGGGCTGGGGAAAGACCGTGGCTGCCTGCGAGCGTTTTACAGGGGTCACTCCTGGGGGGATCTCAGGGCACCAAAGGGAGCCGGAGAGCCACATGGGACAAAAAGCGCGTGTGGCCATCACAGTGGGGTCTTTTCGGACACACTGCGCTGAGACACCAAGTCACGGCGGTTCTCAGCACGCGGTGCCACAGCCCGGCCTGCCGAGCCGCCTTCCCCTCCCGGGTCCTATGTCAGGGCCCTGGGCCTCCAGAGCGACCTCTGGTTCTGGACGAAATCCACCGCGTTTCCCGACGTCAGCGGGGATGGCGGGACGTGAGAGAGGACAAGTGCACAGTTCGGTCAGGGGGACGCCCGGGGAGAGCCTGCTACCCACGGCCGCCGCCTCCTCCAGGACGCACAGGGCGGCCCTCCCCGGGGCTCTCCAACGCTGAGCCCAACCCCCCGACCGTGAGGACGGCCAGCCTCCAGGGCGACTCACCTTCAGTGACGCCTGCACCGACCCACACGCCCTCTGCGGTTCGGCTGTTGGGAACAAGAGAGAAATAAGGACATTGGGCACTGGGCTGAGCCACACAGAGACAGCGCAGAGACGAGCGGAGCAGCCGGCCAGGGCTGCCTCTGTGCTCCCAGAACTGACCGCTCACCCTCCGTGGGCCGTGTGCTGGCAGGGCCTCCACAGGGACGAAAGCCGCCCCTGCAGTGGTACTGTCCCCAACCCGGCCCCTGGTCTCAGGGCCGAGGGCCTGAGGCTCGGGAGAAGGTGGGAGACCTCCACTGACAGGCAGGCCGCAGGGGGAGGCTGGTCCATCACCTGACAAGTTAGGTCCCCCCCCTTGAACAGCACAGGCCTATTTATAGCCTCTGCAAACTTCGAAGTACAAGGTCTACTGCTTCTAATCAACATGACAGAACACACGTTTTCCTTTCAAACAACTTGCTTTTACGTAAGCAGATCTCTCACTGAACCGTGCCCAGACACAGGGATCTGAAATAACTGGGGACAAAGGGCTTCGTAACCTCCAAAGTGTTCTTTCCTTTCTGTTCAACCGCATTTTTTATTTACTTCTCCAGAGAGAGGAAGGGCGAGGGAAAGAGAAACACGGATGTGACCGATCGGCTGTGGGAGGAGTAGAAGCCCCGCACTGGGAAACGAAGCCTGCAGCCTGGGTGTGCCCTGCGAGTCGAACCAGAACCTTCTGGTGCACGGGAGGATGGCACAGCGGCCGGGCTCGGTTTTCCTACTCGGGGAGCGTCCAGAGGTACAGTCCACACAACAAACGCTCTGCGGGGTCCTCAGTGACTTTTAAGAGTGCAGAGAAGCCCTAACCAGTTTGGCTCAGTGGATAGAGCGTCGGCCTGTGGACTGAAGGGTCTCAGGTTCGATTCCGGTCAAGGGCGTGTACTTTGGCTGCGGGCACATCCCCAGGAGGGGGCGTGCAGGAGGCAGCTGATCAATGTTTCTCTCTCATTGATGTTTCTCTCTATCCCGCTCCCTTCCTCTCCGTAAAAAAAATCCATAAAATATATTAAAAAAAAATAAAAGAGACTGTAGACAAGTTCTGGACCACAGTGTGCGCTGCTGCCCTAATCCTTCCTGACACGAGGCACGCCCTCTCCCATGACCGCAGTGGCCGCTGCCCACTGCGGGGCGGGCAGGCTGGGAGGCTCTGCCAGCTGGGAGCAGCTTCGGAGCAGTGGCCAGGGCTGGGCCAGGGCTCCAGGGCCCAGAGAGGGGCTGACGAGTAGGGGGGTGGGCGAACTACGGCAGACCTGCCTTTTAGAAACGGGCTGTGATAACAGCCCCAGGTGCTAGGGGGGCAGGGAGGCGCAGAGACACATTCTGGGGTTGGAGCACGAGTTTGCTCAAAGCAGCTCTCTGTTTGCCACAGTGATGGGAGCGATCACATTCAAACAGTTACCTCCTATGAAAATGGCACTTCCTGAAAAACGGTTCATGTGAAAAATGAAATCAGGGCGTGCTCTCTGGCCTACTTTAAAAAGTACAAGGCAAGCCAAAACCGGTTTGGCTCAGTGGATGGAGCGTCAGCCTGTGGGCTGAGGGGTCCCGGGCCCGATTCCGGTCAAGGGCATGGACATTGGTTGCAGGCACATCCCCAGTGAGGGGTGTGCAGGAGGCAGCTGATCAGTGTTTCTGACTTTCTATGCGTCTCTCTTCCTCTCTGTGAAAAATCAATAAAATATCTATTTTTTAAAAAGTGCAAGGCAAATTCATATATCCTGTCAGCACGGTGTGACGGGCTGGCTGCTGACATTGAGCCGCAATGGAAGGCGCAACCACATGCAGGGAGAGTGAGTGACCACCTACCTGCTAGGCGCTTACCTGTTCCCGCCGGCTTTCCCCCGCGTGGGCTTTCTGGCGGCGCTGGAGCGGCGTGACCCGTCTCTTCCACCGCTGGCGCGCATGTCTACAAAGTCCAAACGGCCGTCAAACATAGTCAGCTGTGGCTTTTACAACACAAGGCAAGTCCAACCTCAAGGAAATTAAAAAACCACCCAGAATTTTGTAACAATATAAAACTCTACTTTCAAGTCTGCAACATTTCAAAATGAATACATGTTGGCTTTTACAAACAAACAAAAAACGAAAAATCAATCTAATTTCATATTTCACCCATCAATGGCTCTCCTACTGCTTTCAATTAAGACTCCAATTTTGCCCTAACCGGTTTGGCTCAGTGGATAGAGCGTCGGCCTGAGGACTCAAGGGTCCTGGGTTTGATTCGGTCAAGGGCATGTACCTTGGTTGTGGGCACATCCCCAGTGGGGGGTGTACAGGAGGCAGCTGATTGATGTTTCTCTCTCATCGATGTTTCTAACTCTCTGTCCCTCTCCTTTCCTCTCTGTAAGAAATCAATAAAATATATTTTTAAAAAATAAATAAAACTCCAATTCAGTACGACACCAAGGCCCTTCCGGACTGGCACTGCTCCCTTAGGAGGCCGGGACCTCGAAACCTCCGCAGTGCTCCCATCCACCACGGACCCTTCCCTCTGTGCCCACAACAGACTTCCCTGACGGGCAGGCTTCTGGCTCTTTCTCTGGTGAACATCTACTCTACTTGCTAAATTCCAACGCAAACGCCCGTGTCCTCCTTCGAGCCCTCTTGCCTGCCCACCACTGCCCTGCTCACCGGGAGGGCGTCTGGGGAGCAGACTGAAAAGGGGATACAGTGATTCAAGCGTGGAAGCCACAAAGGCCAGGAGAAACCAGATTTCTTCTCAGTATGATGGGAAGCCACTAGAAATCTTAAGCAGGGTAACAGCATGACCTAGTTTATGTTTTTGAAGCTAGCCCCCAGGGCCATGCTACCTGGAGGAGCAGGGCTAGAGAGGAAGTAAGTTAGCAGGAGTGGGGCCCCTGTTCTGATGGAGAGACAGGGACCCAAACCCAACAGCAGCGTGTTTGTTTACATTGCAAAATACAAGGGGTTTCACCAAAAACACTTATGATCAAAGGAGCTTGGGTGGGCCCAGATCCTATTCATTCCCTCATTCCGGGGCTAGGCTGGATTTACATTTCAAGGCCCTCTCCCCGACACCTGGGACAAAGTTAAGAGTCAGTACTGTTCACGCATCCGGCCTTCTTGGTGGATGTGTTTCCAAGACGCGGCTCTGCCTGGCACCTGGGATTCAGCTGACAATGATTTAAAGAATGCTCAGGTGCCTTCCCTGCAGCCCTCCACAAGCAGGGACCCTCAGAAGCAGGGCGGAGACTAGGGCAGTGTCTGCAGACCCAGAAACAGATGGAGCCCAGTTACACTCTGGAAGGGAGCGTATGAGAACTGGCCACGGATTAAATGTGGGTGACTCGGGTTTCTGGTTAGAGCACAGGGAGCTGACGATGACCCTACATACGGGGATGGGGGAGGCTCTTGTTTGTCCACCACAGGATGTCACATTAACTGTACTTAAGTGTCTTAAGTTCAATGACAACAAGAGAGCTACACAGAGTTGCGTGTCTGCGTGCACACGGGGTGAGACGGTACGGACAGCCATACCTCGGTCCTCGAGCCGGCTTTCAAGTCCACTCCTCCCACAACATCCGCTGCAGGCTCTTCGCCGCCTAATGGAATTCAAAGCCGTTACACCAACGTAAGAACTTGCTTGCAAAACACATGCCGAGCCAAAAGGCAACAGAAGGTTCTTATCCAGCACAACCGCCACTTGGCCGTTTTATTTGGCAGTCAACAGAAAATGAGAAAAAGGAACGTGGACGAAAATCACTCGAGGGAATGCATGGGTCATGTGAGTTTTTGTGGAGACGGGAAAGCTGTTTCTTGCTGTTAGGAGGGCCGCTCAGAAAGGGTGACGCGGCACAGTCTTCGTGCAGCCGTCTATTCCCACGTGTTTTCACATAGCCAGCTGGGTCCCCATTTCAGACAACGGAGGTGGTGCTTTCTGAAAAGCACCCACGTGCCGTGCACGTCACCTCAAGTTCTCTGACCCCCACCTGCTCATGTGAAAAATGGAGATCAGGGAATTCTATTTCACAGGGCTGATGCACGGTGTCCGTCTAGACCAGTGGTTCTCAAGCTTCCTGATGCCGGGACCCTTTACCGCAGCTCCTCACGTTGTGGTGACCCCCAGCCATAACGTTATTGTCGTTGCTACTTTGTAACTGATTTTGCTGCTGTGAACGAATCGTGGTGTAAGGATCTGTGTTTTCCGATGGTCTCAGGCGACCCTGCTGGAGGTTCTTTCTCAACCTGTGGGCCGTGACCTGCAGGGTGAGAGCCGCTGCTGTAGAGCCCGAGGCCATCGGAAAACAGATCCTTACACCACGATTCGTTCACAGTAGCAACGAGAATAATGTTATGGCTGGGGGTCACCACAACGTGAGGAGCTGCGGTAAAGGGTCCCGGCATCAGGAAGCTTGAGAACCGCTGGTCTAGACGGACAAGGAGCCTGAAGTGAAGGTCAGGGAAGTTCAGCAACCTGCAGCTTCCGGGCCCCCGGCCTCCCGCCTCCGCCCTCTGTGCCCATGAGCACTGGGGCTGCGGCTCTGAGCTTTGGAACACCAGCTCCCCCCGGAGAGGGGCTTGAGCTCTGCGGTTGCTAATCCCTCGGTGCTGGTCTGGACCCCAGACCGTGTTTGGGAAGGCTGCTGGACGTGGGCTCAGCGGACAGCCATCTCTGCAAAATGCGAAACTTGCCATTAGAGGGACTCACCTTTGTCACCCGAATGTTCTTCCGGGGAAACAGCGACCGCGAGGGCTCCTTCCTTCTGCGCTGGCCTGGCCGTGCCATCTCCCGGCCTCCCGGCCGCTGCCTGCGCCCTCCCGGCGGGCAAGTCCTGCTCCCACGCGGCTGCCGGCGGGGCCGCGCTGCGGACGTCCGGAGGGCCGGAGCGGGGGGCGGCGGCGGCGGGGGCGGGGGGGTCCCGCTGGGCAGGAGGAAGAGAGGGCTGCTCTGCAGCGCCCTCAGTCACTCCAGCGCCGGCTCCCCCCGCTGTCCCCGAGCGGGCACTGCCACAGGTGCCCTCGGCCGTGTGTCCAGGTGTCTGCTCTGGTCTCGGGCTCGCGGGCTCGCCGGCGCTGCTGTCCGAGTCCCCCCCTGCCGCAGCGCTGGCCGTACTGCTGTCCCCTGCTGCCTCTGCCTCGGGGTTCAAGGGTATCCCCTTCTCTCCCGACGGGCCGCCCCCTGCGGAGAGGGCGCCGACTGGCACCCCGGCCCGCCCCTCCTCTGGGCTGACTGCATTTGCTCCTGGGAGTGGCCCGGGCCCCTGACCGCTGTCCTCGGCCAGGAGGCTGGGCATCGGAGCCTCGCACCGGCTCACCTTCGCCGCAGCCCGGCCGCCTGGCCCTGCCGGATGGGCCGCGGCCGGCGGCGGCTCCCCGTGGCCGTCGGGGCCGGCGGGGCCCGGCGCGCACTCGGCCGTGCTGGTGCAGATGAGGGCGGCCTCGCTCATGTCCTCGGCCCCCGCGGCGGCCGGCCGCTCCTCGTCCCGCGGCCCGGCGCCCCGCATGGCCGCTTCCCGGCCCTCGGAGGTGCTGGTGGAAATGCCGGTGGTGTCGCTGACCTCCTCGGCTGGCGGGGCCGAGGGGCAAGCCTGGCCCCGCGGGACGGCGCTGGACACGGGGCCCTCGCAGTCCTCCCCGGAGCTGGTGGAGATGACCGCGCTGCCGTCCTTCTCCTCGGCGGCCCCGCTGGTGGAGATGAGGGCGCACTCGTCCTTGTCCTCCTTGCTGGTGGAGGCGAGCGGGCTCCGGGCCTTCGCGGGGGCGCTGGGCATGGGCACCTCGAAGTCATCGGCGCTGAGCGGCGTGGGGCCGGCGGCTCTTCCTCCCACCGCCGTGACCGGCTGCGGGCCGCCGGCGCCCGGGATGGGGCCGGCGCTGGAGACGGGCACCTCGCAGTCCTCCCCGAGGCTGGTGGAGATCCTGGCGCACTCGTCCTTGTCCTCCTCCCCGCCCACAGCCAGGGGGCTCTCCGCTCCCGCGGCCGCGCTGGGCATGGGGGCCTCGAACTCCTCCGGGCCGCCCCCGGGGCCGCGTGCGGCCTCCCCGGGCCGCAGGGAGCTCGGCGGGCCCTCCCGGTCCGGCCCGGCGCCCGGCGGCGCGGCGATCGTGCTGGTGGAGATGAGCGGGCCGGCGCCCCCGCTCTGCTCGGTGACGCTGTCGCTGGCGGCCACGTGGCCGTCGCACTCCTCGCTCTCCACGGAGGTGATGGCACCTTCGTCCTCCTTCTCCCCGGGCGGCGGGCGCCGGGCCTCCCGCTCGGGGCCGGCGGCGGAGACCAGCTCGTGGCTGCCCCCCACCAGGCCGGTGGAGACGGCGGGCTCCTCGCCGGGCTGTGTCCCGGGGGCCGGCTCGCCGTTGCTATGTCCTGAAGCTGCGCTGGTCGTGGGCCCCAGGGCCGGCCCGGCCGCGGCCGCCGCCACGCTGGTCACGCTGCTCTCCACGATGGCCTTGGCGCTGGAGCAGATGTCCGCGTCCTTCACCCCCTGGTCGGCGGCGCTCACGCTGTCCACGCTGCTCTCGTGGCCGCGGACGGTGGCCCCGGCCTCCCCTCCGCCCGCGCTCTCGCACACGGGCACCCCCTCGCCCTCCTCCGTGCCCGCGCAGGCGGAGGCGTGCCCCACCTCGTTGCCCCTCCCGGTGCTGGTCACCACGCCCTCCCCTTCCTCGTCCTCCTCCTTGGCGCCCGTGCTGGTGACGATGTCTTCGCCGTCCCCGGGCCCGGCGGCCACCAGCGGCCCGTTGGTGGCTTCTTCGGCCGCCGGGCTGCCCGCGGCCCCCTGCCCGTTCTCCTCGGACCCGTAGCTCAGAGCGAGGCCTTCGCTGCCCTCCTCCGAGCCGGTGCAGCTGGCCGGCCCCTCAGCGTCCTCCGTGATGCCCGTGCTGGTGACGGCGCTGTCCCCCTCGGCCCCGTCACTGGCGGGCCCGCCCCCCTCTCGCGGGGCGCCGGCTCCGGGCGGCGTGTGGTGGTCTGCCGGGCCCTCTGCCGCCCCCGTCACCAGGCGCTGCCCCCGGGGGCCCGCTCCAGTGACCGGGCACGCCGCCGTGCCCCTTGCCCTCTCCGCTCCCGTGCACGTCACGGTGCCCTCGGGCTCCTTCCTGGGGCCCGCCGCGCTCACGGCTCTCTGCCCGCTGCTCAGGGCTCTCTCCCGCAGCTCCGTCCCGGCGCTGGTGACGGCCCCGTCGCTCTCGCCTTCCCCGGCGAACGTCCCGGTCCCCCCGGCTCTTTCCGGGGCTCGGCTGGGAGAGCCTTCGCACTTGCCTTCGCAGCCGGCGCTGGTCACGGCGTCATCCTTCTCTTCCGTCGAAGCGCTGTTGACGCTGCCGTTGACCTTGGCTGCCTGGGCGGCTGCGGGGCCCGCGGCTGGCTCTCCGGGTCCGGCCAGAGCACACTCCCCCCCGTCGCCCTCCTTGGTGCTGGTGAGGAAGGCCTCCCTCTCCGAGAAGCCCTCCGTCACCACGGCCCCGCCCTCCTCGGCGGCGGCGAACACGGTGGCGGGGCTGGCGGGGGGCCCGGGGTGCAGGGCCGCGGCCCCGGACCCCCCCGCGAGGCCGTTGTCCGCCTCGCTGCTCGGGCAAGGCAGCGCCGCCTCCCCCCGGCCCGCTTCTGACGTGGTGGTGGCAGCCCGGGCGGGTGCGGGGTTCGAGGCCGGGCCGCTGTCCTTCCCCTCGGTGCTGGTGGCGAGAGGGGGCTTCGCCCCGGGCTCAGCTTGCCGGCCTCCCTGCTGTGGAACGGAGACGCCGCCTGCACTGGTGTCCACCTCGCTGTCGTCCTTCCTTCTTGCCGCAGCGGCCGGGGGTTCTCCTTCGCCCGGGCCCCTGCTGTGCCCGAGGCCCCCGGCCTGAGCTGCTCTCCCGGGGCTCCCGCCCCCGCCTGGGCCGCTTTCCGCGCCGGCTCTGCCCGTGGGCTCCGAGCTGGGCTCCGCCCGCGAGGCGCCCCCTCGCCCGGCCCCGTCCGCCGAGCCGCTCTCTCCGCCGATGGCCTCGGGTCCCACCGCCGCGTCTGCCGACTGGCTCCCCTTCCCTGGTCTGCCGGGCGGCGCGGCGGCCTGGGAACCTTCCGGAATGTGTCTCTTGCCGTCCAGGCTCGCTTTGGCCGGCACGTCCGGCGCGGAGAGCGCTCTGCCTTCTTTGCCGTGACTTGGTCTCAGGGCTTCCGCTGCCCTCCCCGACGGGCTCTGCGGAGGGGGGCCCAGGCGCGCCCCCGGGCAGGTGCCGCCCGAGCCAGCGGGGCCCCCCTCCGCCCCGGGGGGCTGTCTCGGGGGCCCCGCAGCCGCAGTCCCGGAGGACGGTGAGGGCTCCGCCTGCTCGTGAACAGCACCGCCCTGGGCGACACGCTCCTCGGCGGGTCTCGGGGGCCTCGCAGGCTTCTGCGCGCGGCCGTTGTCCGCGGGGACGGGAGGCCCCGCTCCGTGGCCGGCCTCTGCGTCCGCGCCGGGGTCGTGGGCAGCCGGCCGGGGGGGCTCCCTGTCGCCGGGACTCGGCCTGGACACAGCACCCTGGCCGTGGGCTCTCCTGGCGCCGGCGTTCCGGTGGGCGGCGTGCTTCTCGGGGGGGCCGGCGGCCGCGGGCCCGCGTTCTGGTTTGGAGGCGGGGGCGGCTTTCAGGTCTCCCGGGGGGGTTCTCGGCTCGTCCCTCGGGCCCGGGGCTGCGGCTCCTGGCTTCGGCACGCTCTCCAGGCCGGCATCCTGCTGAGAAGCGCCGCCGCTGCTCTCCGGGGCTCGGGGCGCCTCCAGCGCGTGGCCGCCGGCCGGCTCCACGTCGGTGTCCGTGGGCTCCTGCCCGGGCCCCGGGGTGGCCTCGCCGCCTCTTTTCGGTCTCTGGAGGGAGGCGCTGCCGGCGGGGCCCGCGGCGCTGGCCGCCGGCTTCTCTGCTCCTCTGCTCCCGTCCTGGGACGAGCTGCCTCTGCGATGCTCGCCCGCCCTGCGGCCCAACCTCTTCTCCGCGGCCGGGCCGCTCGCTCTGGCCTTCTCGTGGTGGCCGTCCCCGTCTCTCCCATCCCTGTCGTCCGCTTTGCTCTCCTCCCTCCTCCTCGGGTCCCGACTGCTGTGCTTGGCGCCTCTGCTCCTGTGCCCGTCCGACAGCCTCCGCTCCGCCCGGGCTCTGTCCTTCGGCAGCAGCGGCTTCGCGCGGTGCCCGGCGTCCCTGTGGGCGCCGTCGGCGGCGGGGTCCGCGCCGGCCTCCTCGGATCTGTCCTCGGCTTTGGGCTTCCGCTGTCTGTCTGGCTCGCTGTCTTCAGGGCCCCTCTCCTTATCTGCTTTGGGAGCGGCCGTCTGCCTGGGGCCACCGTCCTGCGGCTCGCTGTCGCTGACTTTGGACGGCCTGCCCTGGCTTTTCGGTTTGGGCTTGAGCGCGGCTCTCTCGTCCAGCGAGCCCCTGGCTCTCCGCTTCTCCTTGGGAGCGGCGTCCTCGGCTCTCGAGCTGCCGTCTGCGTGGGTTGGGTCCGCATCGCCCTTCTCCTCCGAGCAGCCGTCGCCTCTCCTCTGCGGCGGGGTGCCGTGTGGCCTGGAGCTCAGAGCCTCCCTCTGGGCCTTGGGCTCCGCCGGTCGCCGCGGCCTGTGCTCTGCCCTCGTCCTCTCGCCCAGCGGGGGCTTCTCCTTCCTGTTTTCTCTCCGCGCGCTCTCATCTGTCTTAATGATGTACTCGGAGACCGGCTTCCCGTCTCTGCCCAACACGGACAGTTTCCTTTCGCTGCGGTGCTTGCTCCTGCGCTCGGCCTTCTCGTCGGCGGGGAGCCGGGCGGGCTGGCTCAGCTTCGGCACGCCGTCCTCCCCGCGGGCCCCCCTCTCAGGGCCGTGCGGCTCGGCCTCCTCGGCCGCTCTGGGCGCGCTGTCCCCTTTATGCTTATGCTTCCCAGGCGGCTTGTCTTCGGACAGCGCTCTCTCCTTCTCGGGCTTCTCCTTGGGGGGCTTCGTCTCTCTCCTGGCGAGGCCCTTCGAGGGCGGCGGGTCGGAATCCTCCCTCCGGACGTGCCTTTCACTCTTCAGGGTGCCCTTCTGCTTCGGGGGCTCCTCCGCGGCCGCTTCGGGGCGCTCCGCCTGCCTCCTCCCGTCGCGCGCGTCCGCCTCCTCGGGCGCCCCGTCCCCCGCGGGCGTGGAGGTGCGCCGTCTGTGCTCTCGCTCGGCTCTCCACTCGCTCCTGCTCTCGTCGGCTGCGTGCGAGCACTCGGAGAGCCGCCGGGTCGGTTTGCCTGCTTCTCCTTTCGTGTGGGCGTGCTTCCCCTCCTTGGACGAAGACACCTTTTCCCTGTCGCAATGCTGCCAGGAAAGAAAGGTCCAAACGTGAGAAACGCTCCGGGCCAGGTTCATGTCAGAGTTAACACCCGAGTGCATCTCATATGCCGGGTGGTCACACATCTTTTTTTAAAAAATATTTTTTATTGATTTTTTACAGAGAGAAAGGGAAAGGGAAAGTCAGAAACATCGATCAGCTGCCTCCTGCACACCTTCCACTGGGGATGTGCCCGCAACCAAGGTACATGCCCTTGGCCGGAATCGAACCTGGGACCTTTCTGTCTGCAGGCCGATGCTCTATCCACTGAGCCACACCGGTTTCGGCTGGTCACATATCTTATACCCTACTTAGTCTGTGTAGGCAGCCTGTGGTTGGGATTACTGACGTCGTTTTTGCACAAGGAAACTGGAGCCCAGCAGGATGCAGTAAGCTCAGACCCGGGCAGCGCATTCAGAGGGTCTCAGTCTAAAATCCAGTACCTTCCCCCTACACGGCAGGCACCGGCAGAGACTAGCCGCTTCTCCAGAGCTGTGCATGCACGCAGGCCGTCTCTGACTCTCAATCACTGCAGTCCACCGATGCCCAGTGGTCATTAATAAATACAAAGCGAGTGGATGACAATCCAATGTTCTTCTCAGGCCAAAAGTATGTTGTAGCCAATTTAAAAAGTTCATACTAAACTAAAAGTTTCCTACATTTCAGTTTAGACACCAGAAATTTTTCTTATTTAAAGGATGCGCTGAAGTCCTCAGAAAGATCTCTGTGCCTCTTGGTTAACTTACCATGGCATCTCCTTACAATGTAACACAAAGATTACTGTACTTCTACTAATACAGGGACAAGGATATAGCCAGGTCTTAAAAAATACTTTAAAATTTAAATTCCTCAAGGAAAAAACTAAAAGGGATTTCACCAACCTAATTTTAACTTAAGTTCTAACAAATTAATGTGAAAAAAATTTCGGGATCATTTTTCAAATATATTTATCACGGAGTAAAATTAAATATTTTTTTAAATGACATTAAAATACCAGATATACTTAAATATGCCTCACATTTATAAATAAAGAAATCAAGAACACTTACTGGCTGTCAATAAGTAATCACTAAATTATTAGTTTTTCCCCTGGGAAATTTTAAGATAGCTCATCTATCCTATATAAGAAAGAGGTGATATGCAAAAGAGCCTCACGCCCTCATAAGATGGCTGCCTTTGACCAGCCCATCAGGGGGGGTTAGTGATAGTGCGGAAGACCAAACGACTGGACAAGCAGGCTGCGTGGGGTGACCAGGCTGGTAGAGGGGCCATGAGGGGTGACCAAGCCAGTGGGGGAGGAGGGGGAGGAAGTTGGGGGTGACCAGGCCAGTGAGGGAGGGGTGCAGTTAGGAGCGACCAGGCTGGGAGGGAGGGGGCAGTTGGGGGCAACCTGGCCAGCATGGGAGATGGGCAGTTAGAGGTAATCAGGATGGCATGCAGAGGCAGTTAGGGGTGACCAGGCAGGCAGGCAGGTGAGCAATTAGAAGTGAGCGGTCCAGGATTGTAAGAGGGATGTCCTGGACTGGGGGTGGGGTGGGGGGGTACAGGCTGGGCTGGCAGAACTCCCCCTCCCATGCACAAATTTTGTGCACCAAGCCTCTAGTAAAATTATAAGGATTTAAAACCAATAAAAGCAAAAGTTTATCCCAAGAAAAGAATCCAAAAGGATAAGAAATGTATTCATTGCCCATATTTTTACAATTTAAAATGATCAAATCTCAGGAACATCTAAGTGCTCGACTGTAAGGAAATGCTTACATTATGGTCTATCCGTTCAATATACACTATGCTACCAGTAAATAGAATACTTGGAAAGCTTATAAGGGGAGACAAAATAAGTAAGAGTGAATGCTAAAAACATTTTGCAAGAATACATCCACACTACAAAATTATGTGCATATGTGGATGAGCAACAAAGGAGAAGGAAGCAGGTGCTTTGTTAATGGGGGAGGGATTTCATTCATTCCCCTTTTCTTCTCCATTACCGTAACTGGCAATTTTGTTATTGCCAATATAAGAAATGGAGTTGGTGGGAAGGGGGAGGAGAAAAGTAGCTACTAGCTAGATAAATGATCACATGAATCAACTTGCCAAAATGAGAAATTCAGGCCATAGTGGGAATTCAGACCATAATAGAATGTGAGGGATTTTTTTATTTAACTTGGAAAAGATCAATTGCATTTCTAAGTATTACTTCAAAGGATGGAAGTATCTAACAAAAGAGCATTGAAAATGGGCTTATTAATCAAGACATACCTCACTTGTTTTAAGTGTTTCTTTGGAATCTTCTTCGGCTTGCTGTTTCTTTTTAGAATTCTCTTCAACATTCCTATGTAGGTGGAAAAAATCAAAATAAACTTTGAAATTTTCAGGAAGGTTAAAAAAAAAAAGCACTTAGCTTCCCTTTTGTATAAACACTTGATCCATAAATGCAGACTTGTTATGTTTCGACTGAAATGCTATTCTCGCCCTAGCCAGTCTGGCTCAGCATGGGCCTGTGGAATGAAAAGTCCCGGGTTCGATTCAGGTCAAGGGTACATGCCCTGGTTGGGGGCTCAATCACCAGTGGGGGTCATGAAGGAGGCAACTGATCAATGGTTCTCTCTCATCATTGGTGTTTCTCTCTCTCTCTCTCTCTCTCTCTCCCTTGCTCTCTGAAATCAATAAAAATATATATATATATATATATATATATATATATATATATATATATAAAAGGCTTTTAAAAGAAATGCTATTCTTAGTCAACAGAGAGCATAATCCAAATGTGACATGGTACACTCTTGGAACACTTGCACAGGAAAGTATAACAAACTCAGAAATTCCTGAATTACTGCTTGAAACTGAATGTTATGATCTATAATTTCATTTTGAAAGTCTTACTATTTTCCCCCCCAGTAAACATGGTAGTCTTATTTGTACAGATCAATAGGAATGAGGTATTAGCAAACTGAGAGCTAACTCCTGTCACAGATTTTTGCGAATTACTGATTTAGGTGTGTTGAAATCGTAATAAATTCATATGATTGCATCTTAATGGCCCAGCGAATTGTAGCCCATGGCTCACATGACATTGGAGCCACTCTCTCTCTCTTCAGCTTTCTGATTCTTACAGAACCAACTATAATCAGTATCACAAAAGAATCTGGGTCAGAGCTCTGGTTTATGGGAGAAGCATTGAATCCTGGTGAAGAGAACTGCTGGATAGACGGGAAATGAAGGCCATCGGTCTAAGTGGATCCTGAATGTTCAAAACGGAGACACTTCCTGAGTCTATCCAGAGCCCCCATAAACCTGAAACTCTAGGGACAACTGTTTGTTTACTCACATGTATTTGACATGTATTTTTCTGGGGAGAAAGTCCAAAGCTTCCATCAGATTATCAAAAAGATCTGGACCCCCCAGAGACTATAAAGGTGAACACTTTAAAATATTATAGACTAGAGGCCCGGTGCATGAAATCCGTGCATGGGGGCAAGAGGTGGGGGGTATCCCTCAGCCCAGCCTGCACCCTTTCCAATCTGGGACCCCTTGAGGGATGTCCTACCAGGATCGGGCCTAAACGAGCAGTCAGACATCCTTCTCACAATTCAGGACTGCTGGCTCCAAACTGCTCGCCTGCCTCCTTGATTGCCCCTAAACGCTTCTGCCTGCCGGCCTGAGCACCCCCTAACCACTACCGTGCCAGCCTGATTAATGTCTAAATGCTCCCCTGCCAGCCGGTTTGTCTCCAACTTCCCTCCTCTGCCAGCCTGGTCACCCCTAACTGCCCTCCCCTGCAGGCTTGATCACCCCCAACTGCCCTCCCTTGCAGACCTGGTCCCTTTCAACTGCGCTCCCCTGCTGGCCATCTGTGGTGGCCATCTTGTGTCCACATGGGGGAAGGATCTTTGACCACATGGGGGCAGCCCTCTTGTGTGCTGAACTGATGGTCAATCTGTGTATTACTCTTTTATTAGATAGGACAGAGGCCTGGTGCATGGGTGGGGGCCGGTTGGTTTGCCCTGAAGGGTGTCCTGGATCAGGGTGGGGGTTCCCTTAGGGCATGGGGTGGCCTGGGCGAGGGGCCTGCGGTAGTTTGCAGGCCGGCCACCCCCCAGCGACCCAAGCGGAAAGGTCCTGGGATCTGAAATTAGTTTAAGTTCTACAATTGCAACTCTCTAGCCTGGAGCAGAGCCAAGCCTTCTGCTCACTCCATGGAGACAGCCATTTCTGTTTGAAACTTTGTAGCCTAGAGTGGAGGGCTAGGCGCTAGGGCTGCAGAAGTTTAGCTTCTTCCATCGCCCTGGCAATCCTAGCCTCTTCTCTCCAGCTCCGTGGCTGCCTTTGGATTATGTAACTTTTATAATTGAAACTTTGTAGCATTGAGTGGAGGCCTAGGATGGCAAAGGCAGGGGGAAAGCTTGGCTTCCTCTGTTGCCAGGGAAACCCAAGCATCACTCCTGCTCTCAGTGGTGGCAGCCATCTTGGTTGGGGTTTATTTGCATAATTTGCTCCTGATTGGTTGGTGGGCGTGACTTGTGGGTGTGGCAAAGGTACGGTCAAATTTGCCTATTACTCTTTTATTAGATAGGATATTAGCACACTGAATTAGGAGACTAAAAATGAAACTTGTATTATAGATATTAGCACACTGAATTTGGAGACTAAAAACGAAACTCATATTATAGATATTAGCACACTGAATTAGGAGACTAAAAACGAAACCCCGAGGTCTTTAAGAAGCATGTGACAACATACACACTCCAGTCTGGCTCTTCGCTGTCACTTCAATGCCTTGCTTCTGAAAGCATGCTGAGAGAATGCTAGAATGGGGCCATGGTCAGGTAAAACATGTACCTTGAATCTTTTTTTCTTTTTATGCTTAAGGCTACTTTTTTCTCTAAAACTTTCCGTTCTTTAAGGACTTCTTTAATTCTGGGGGCTTTAGGTTCCAAACTCTTTGCTGATGATTCTTCTAAGTCCACACTACTTTTGCCTAGGAAAGAAAGGAATCTGTGAGGGACTGCACCACAGTTCTGAACAGTGTAATAATTATTTTCCACTAATGTTTTCTACTCAGTGTGAGAACGCAAAATGGCTTTAAAATCAAGTTGTGCTGGAATACAAATAATATTTTAGATGGCGATGACCTGTCTTTTATTTCAAATGCTTACACAGGGATGGGCAAGAGTATTAATAACAACAACAATAACACAACAATGAATAGTAATAAAAGAATAATCTGTGTTTCAGGTACTCTCAGCTGTAAATCCACTTTTGCCCAACCTCCTATGTGTATGTATTTGTATATTTGTATACAAATACAGGGTCAGTAACAAGAAAAAGTTCAATTTTGTTGAGTAAATCATGGCAGATAAATGTTTTGACACTTGAGTTGACATGTAGCATAGATTAATTCCACTAATATCACCAGCGCAGTTTGATTACTCACTTGTTAACAAACTATTTTCCACAGATAATTAATTCTACAGCCACTGGGAAATAGATTGCTAACATGTGAGTGGTATAAGTTGGTACCTGGTAGAATGTTTAATCTAGAAATAGCAATATAATTTTAAAAACTTGACTAAACTCATCAGATTAAAAAATAAGGAACTCTTCCACAACTGAAAATATAACAGCTTTACTGAGATATAATGTAGATAACTTTATTTTATAATCAGATCTCATACTATAAATTTCTAGGAACTAAAAGAGTACGTAAGTTAGTTTAAAATATTAAAGCCAACATCTCCTATACCTTGACTCTTAGCTTTTGAAGACTTTGTCTTCTCTGCTTTCTGTTTTCGTTTCTCTTCAAGTTTTTCTCTATTAATTTGCCTTCTTAAAAGCCTCTCTTCTTTTTCTTTAGCCTGAAACCACAGCATACTCACAGTTATTCTGATTATCAGGCAAAGGCAAAACACTGAAAAAAACCACAACAATGTTTTCCCCTCGAATGTTCTTGCAAATGAGTGGGCTCTGCAAAGGTGCATGTGCGCTACACAATTTGGAAGCTACCAGAATAACAGAGACAGACGTGAACATTTTTCTTTACTCTTTCAGAATACCGTTAGTTTAAAGAATGGGGAGGGTATCATTTTGAGCAGTGGTGGTTTAATAAAGTGGTTGCCTCAAGTGAAAGGATAGCGGTGAAAATATCTCTGAGCATCAGGGGGACATAGGAGGTCTCTGTGACTTTTGGATTACTCATTAAAACGCAGAGTCCAGTGACAGGCTAGTCCTGTGGCAAATGTGACTGTTGCTTATACTCTGAGGACGCAGGTTTTGGACGTGGGACTTTCTGCCACTGAATTTTAAAGCCAGGGGGAACCCGGTCACTGTGTTACTCCGACCGCCCCTTTGCGGCCTCAGAGTTTGTTAACTCCTGATCAAACAAACTTTCCAAGAGTTAAGCCAAACTTTCTAAGAGTAGCATTGAGTGTACATCCTTCCGATCGTTTTCCTACGCAATATATCTCCTCATTGTAAGATGCACAACCTTTCACCGTTTCGTGTTCCTGAGATTGCAAGTCATCTTAAAACTGATGAACATGTATGATAAAGTAGTAGTTTTTTCCCCCTAAAAAGCTGTTCTCCTTTTCACACCCAGTAAACACGTAGACTGTACTTCCCTCTTAATATGACACGCGTGACTGCATGCCACAAGCTCGATTCTCACTCGAGCCAAGCGTGTCCACACCGGGAAAGCCCCAGGTTGTTACCAGGTGTCCACCATCGGTCACAACGACACGAACGCCTGTCGCGTGTTGGTGCCCATTCTGTCTAGTGTCATCACAAGGCGCCTGGGGGCGGAACCCGTGTGCTGCCGATTCCTACGCTCGCTGCCCTCCCCCAAGACACGTCCTCTCTCCGCCTCACTTCATACGGGAGGACAACAGATCGAACATGACTCACGATGGACTGTCGCCGCTGTTCCACCGTGAGCTCGTCGTCGGAGTCGCTGTAGTACTTGGAGTAAAGGTAGGGCTTGTGCACGTAGGCCTGCCGTCCGCCTCTGGCTTTCCCTTCACTGGGCTCACCGGGCTGAGGTTTGGTTTTGCTCTGCTTGTTCTTCTCTTCATCTGGAAGGAGGACAACGGAAAGGGACAGCCCTGTGAACGAGCGGTAAGACCACAGCTTGATGCTTGATCAACATCGAGCAGCAAGAGCAGTAGCCATGCAGTTCAAGTGTATGTGCAGATCCAATGGGGGAAACCGCGGTCTGAGAAATTTCAGAAATTCATCAAGGCCGGAATCCACATCCTCATTTATTTCTGAACGATCAGCTTCTTACACATAAAGGAGGACGGTAAAGGAAAATTAAAGCTTATAGCTACTCATGTTTCCTTGAAAAGCAGTGAATCCTTGAGTGTCAGTAGCCTTGACACGAATGCCTCCCCGCTGTCCAACTGGACAGAGGCGCTCGAACGGTGCCTGGCCCGCCTGGGAGTGCTCCCTTACGGAGGACACACACTCAGTAGCTGGCCCCCCACCAAGCAGACACCAACACCCCTCCACTCAGGAGGCAGATCGGCTTCCTGGGAACACAGCAAGAAGGAACCCTGGGAACAAGGTTTTCCTTTCCTACCACTGGGAACTCTCAAAAGAGCTTTTTTCCTTCTGGATCCCTTATGCATGAAATCTAGCTCTGGCCTGGGGGTGCGGGGAGGCTTGGAGGGGGAATATGAAAAAAACAACAACAAAGCATCTAGAATGAAAAAACAGATCTGCAGCTCTGAAAGCGTCTACTTTTTCCTCTAGATATTCCATCCCAAAGCCAGCATCAAATTCACATGCTATCGAGAGGCGGTGCAAACGACAGTCAATGTTTTTGATTTTTAAAGAAATGACAAAGAGAACTGAATGGCGTGGTCAAGAGCGGCACACAGAGTTGGTCAGAAGCAGGCGCGGGTCTGAGGCAGGCACTGGTGCTCGCCCTGGACGGCACACCTCCCTCGGTCCGCCTCCCGAGGGCGGCTGGGAGGACTACAGACGTGATCACACACACCAGAGTAATAACTTAGCCCGACCCCGGAGGACGGCGAGTACTTAATAAGGGCTACTGAGAAACCAGCTGCAGGGTAGAGGGGGGTCCAGGCTTAGCTCTGGCTCCCGGGAGGCCATCTCCAAGCCTCTGGAACACCAGGCCGACAGGACAGGCGTGTTCTGGTCGCCGAGGGGGCTGGTGTCAAGTCGTCTCAGAGTACGACTCAGGGTGGGCGCTTTGGGTCACGGGGCATCAGCTGGACCTCCAGAGGGGCTGGAGACCGAGTCCAGACCCTGGGAGGGAACTGTGACTCTGATGGGCTTCCCTGGCTGGGAGTAACCGTGTGCACTGTCAGACGTCAGCGGTGAGGAGGTAATGCTGTCCACGATTCCACCGGAAGTGGAAGCACCGTGTCTGAAGCTTTCCTGGGCTCAGGCCTAAGTAAGCCCTCTTCCCTTGGCTGATGTGAATCGTGTCCCTTACTGTGACAACCTGTAAGCAGGTTTCACAGATTTCAGCCAATGGCCAAACCTAAGGGTGATCTTGGGAACCCCAAACTCGCAACGGATGTCAGAAGTGACGGGAAACTTGTGGACAGCACTCCCCAAACGCCGTACGCACACACCCGAGTGCACGCACCCCCCTTCACGTACACGATCGCATCTAATCTGCAGGACCACCCCAGGGGATGGAGAGAACAAGTGGGGGACCAGGGCCGGTGGAGGTTCAGGGACTTACCAAGCGCGCTCAGACAGAAAACCTCGGAGCTGGGACTCAGAAACCAATCTTCCAACTACAAAGCCCCACGCTCTGGCCACCCTACCACACTGTCTTGCACGAGATAGCCACGGAACACACACAACACGTTGGGCGGGAGCTTCACAGAGGCATTAGTAAGTAAAATGCTTTACCATCGGATGTGATCTCTCCTTCCTCCATGCTATCAGACATCACAACCTCCTCTTCAGTGTCTTCTTCAAAAGACGAGAGGTCACTGGTGTGGACAGAGCTAACAGTAATGTCTGTCAGTCCATCCACGTCAGAATCTACTGCGGAGCCATCTTCAAGGAGATGGAAAAACAAACAAACAAACAAACAAAAAACAAAAACACAAAGAAAGTAAATCACTGTGTTACAGGAACACACTCAGCACCCGATTCCCAAATTACACTTAGGATGTCTTTCTTTAGATCCGTTTCAAAGAGCTCCAGCTTTAGAAATAAAAATCTCCCATAACCGTATCAAAAAAGATAAGAGTTGTTTCCAGAAAATACAAAGGCAAACTATTACCCAGAGAAAATAATGCAAGTATGAATTTATGATGTGATAGAAACAAAAGCAAACTTTAAGCAATTAATACATTTCCTATGTGATATTTTAAAGATCAGGATACACAGCTCTGAATTAAGTTGCCTGAATTAATGTATGGCAATAAATTCTGAGTTGAATTATAAAGTTTGGAGCCTCTCTGCTCATTTACTTGGTCAATCTGAACACCAGTATAGAAGAAAAATACACAAATGTTATTGTTCGTTTTTTAGCAAATGGATACATTCCCAGACTTTTGAAATATCAGAATCAAACTTTACTGTCCTGGCCAGTGTGGCCTAACGGTTGAGCACTGTCCCCTGCACTGGGGGGTCACTGGTTTGGGTCCCGGTCAGAGCACAGGCCTGGGTTTCGAGCTCAACCCCCAGTAGGGGGTGTACAGGAGGCAGCTGATCAACGATTCTCTCCTTCTCTCCCTCTCCCTTCCCCTCTCTCTCTCTCTCTCTCTTAAAAAAAAAAAAGGTATCAAATTTATTAAAATTTGAAGGTAAATTTGGTATCGCCTAGTGCAGTGGTCGGCAAACTCATTAGTCAACAGATATCACCAGTACCACGATTGACATTTCTTTGGAGAGCCAGATTTTTTAAACTTAAACTTCTTCTAACCCCACTTCTTCAAAATAGACTCGCCCAGGCATGGTATTTTGGGAAAGAGCCACACTCAGGGGGCCAAAGAGCCGCATGTGGTTCGCGAGCCACAGTTTGCCGACCACTGACGGGCCTAGTGGACATTCTGTTCTTTACACTGCTGTGTATGTTTGCAAGTGTGTACCTTCCTTTGTCCCCTCCACGGCTTTCGCTTTGTTACTGTTCTTTTCGGAAGGAACTTTTGCGCACTCTGCTTCTTTATCCTTTGCCTGCTTTTCCTCTTTGACTTTCTGTGGATCTTTGCTCCTTTTGGAGTGATCCGCTTTCTTTTCCGTCTTCTCCTTCTTGTCTTTCTTTCTTTCTCCTTTTTCGCTGCTGTCCGGTTTCTTCTCCCCTTTGTCCGTGGCCTTATTTTTCTGGTCGCTGCTTTCCTGCTGAACATCTTTGTTTAGCGGCAGCGAACTGCCACTCTCTTTCGTGTGGTTTTTGATTTCTTCAGCTGGACCAGGGGGATCACCACCTTCTTCGGGCCTCGGGGCCGCTTCCTGTCCCTCGCCCCCGGCGTCCGGCACGGACCTGTCCTTCTCGGCTGCGTCCTCGGCGCCCCTCTCCTTCTCGGCGCCGGCATCGGCGCCGGGCTGGGACGGGAGCCTCTTGGCTGCGCGCTCGCTGGCCCTGGGGGCTGATGCTTCCGTGGAGGCCCTGGCGGCGGTGGCCTCCTGGTTGAGGGAAGTGATGGTCTCCAGGATGGACATGGCGTCGTTGGCCACACTGGCACTGGGCCCGGGAGCAGGGACGCCTGAGGGGGAGACGAGTTTCAGAATTTGAATGTACACGGAAAGCCACCCCCCCGGCTGAGCCAGTGCTACGGCCACTGTCACCCGAGTCTGATGCGCATCTGCAGCCGGTCCACATGCCTCCGGCCCTCCGGCGCCAGTGCCGGCACTGGGCACACTCCGCCCCTCTGAATAATAGCATCCCCTCTAACCAGTTTGGTTGTTCCCAGCTGAAACACACACATGCCCCGAGCACATCACTGAAACGCCCATTATTCTGTATGAAGGCAAACAATAGAAGCCAGGTAAGGACTCTGGGTGGTATTTGAAATAATACAAACTATTGTGCCAAGCAGACAAATGATTTAAAACCCCAAATATCCAGCCCTCGCCGGTTTCGCTCAGTGGGCAGAGCCAAAAGGGTTCTGGGTCCGATTCAAATGCCCGGATTGCGGGCTTGATCCCCAGTGGGGGTCCTGCAGGAGGCAGCCGACCCGTGGTTCTCTCTCATCATTGATGTTTCTCTTTCTCCCCCCTCTCCCGTCCTCCCTGAGATCGTTATAAATGCGCCTGAAAAATGAGCACAGAGCGTGAAAACGAAAGCCCGAACGCCCGCGAAGCGACTCCGCCCAGAGGAAAGCGACGCGCCTTGCGTGCTGACGGCGGGGTCCGGCTTCTCCTCCTCGGGCGGCGCGCTGCCCCCCGCCTCCTCCTTGTGGCTCAGCGTGGCCAGAAACTCGTGCACGGCCTTCTCCACCTGAGGCCTGAACGTGTGGTTGATCTTCGGATCCACGACTTGAGAAATAATCCGGTCGATGCCAGACTCCAACATGCCTGATCTGAAACGCAGGGTAATTTACAGAAAGGTTAAAAAAACATATATAATATTTCATCATTATATAATAAAACCCTGATTTGCAAACTGACCGAACGGTGGAACGACCAGTTGCGTGTGATGTGCACTGACTACCAGGGGACAGATGCACAATGGCGGAGCCGTCCCCGACGGGCAGTGCACGTCCAGGGAGCCCCACTCAGCCAGAAGCTGGGCTCATGGCTGGCGAGCTTAGTGGTGGTGGCGGGAGCCTCTCCCGCTTCCGTGGCAGTGCTAGGGAGCAGCGAGCAGAGCGGTAAGGAGCAATGGGTCCCTGACTGTGAGGAATGTCTGGCTGCCAGCTTAGGCCCAATCCTCCAAGCTGGCAAGTGGACATCCCTGAGGGGTCCCAGTCTGCAAGCGGGTGCAGGTGGGCTCCGGGACCCCCACTTCCTCCTCCCCACCAGTGCATGAATTTGGTGCACCGGGCCTTTATTTATAGTATGTATCCTAATATATAAAAAGCCAGGGGTTGTCATGACCAAAATAACCAAACAAACAACCGAACACAGGCTGCGTGGGGCGACAAGACTGGCGGGGAGTGGGGGTGAGGGGGGGTTAGTGAGGGACGACCAACCGACTGAACAGTAGGCTGCGTAGGGTGACCAGGCCAGTGGGGGGCAGGGGGCAGTTAGAGGTGACCAGGCCAGCAGAGAAGGGCATTGGGGGCAGCCAGGCTAGCAGGAGGAGTAGTAAGGGGTGACCAGGCCGGAGGAGAGGGAGCAGTTGGGGGTGACCATGACAATGGGGGGGGGGGGGCAGTTAGGGGCAATCAGGCAGGTGAACTGTTAGGAGCTAGCAGTCCCAGATTGTGAGAGGGATGTCTGATTGCCGGTTTAAGCCCGATCCCAGCAGTTGGACATCCCCTGAGGGGTCCTGGATTGGAGAGGGTGCAGGCTGGACTGAGGGGACCCCCCCTCCTGTACATGAATTTTGTGTACTGGGCCTGTAATATATAATAATTGCATTGATTACTTTTAGGTAAAACAGTCTTTCTCCAATCTTAAATTTTCCCAATCTGTGCATCTAGGTAGAGAAAGAATAGGCAATGACAAGTTCCACAGGACAGTGATGGCATCTGGATAGAACATCTCAGAAAAATCTCCGAGCTCTTCACCACTGCGTCACTAGAACCACTGAAGCAAACCAAACAAAACTAGACCCAGCCCACTATCCAGAGCCCAGGCTTACAGACGATGCTTATGTGCTCCACCCTGCCCCTAGAGGAGTAAATAATCCCTAAAGCTCTGTTCTGGATATAATATAAATCAGACTCTGCACCTTTATTTTTAAGCAGAAAAATGTAAGACTTTCATAAGTATTAGAGTCTCCAGGCAAATGGAAGAAAATACACAAAGTGTAATTTCATCAAACTTCAAAAAACAAACAAAAACCTTTTAGAACAAAAATAAAACTTAGAATTTTTTTTCTTTTTATTATCTTCTTGCTATAAAACACTGGGTGATTTATTTTTCTTCCACACTAACAGGCGCCCTCCTGGCCCCGGGGCTGCTGCAAGCCAGCCCTGGTCCTTTTCCTCATGAGGAGACAGACACAGACAATTAAAATACAAGGCGACAGGCCCCGGGACACACCGTCTACCGCAGGGCAAGAGGAACGCGGATCTATCAGACATACCGGAGATAACCGGGGAGGCTTCACAATGAGAAGACACTTGAGCTGAGAAGAAAGAGCTTAAAGAAATATCACTGACAAGAGACAGCAGAGCAAACAGGGGAACTAAGTTCCGAATGTGCAGAAAATCGTAAGGGCGTGTGAGCAAAGTAAGAGGATGTGAATTTATTTTGAGAAATATACTTAGCCTTGTTTCTCCTGACAAAAGAGCTTGAGCCCGATGCTCACTGGTTGAGCGTTCACCCATGCACCAGGAGGGCAGTGGTGAGGGCACATGCCTGGATTGCAGGCTCAATCCTCAGTAGGGGGGCATGTAGCCAATCAATGATTCGTCCCCATCATTGATGTTCCCATCTCTCTCTCCCTCTCCTTTCTTCTTTAAAACCAATGCGGACATATTTAAAAATATACATAAGAGCTTGAGAAGTTCCCTGGATAGTGTCAGAAGAGTGCGGGTGCTGGTCCTTTCCAGCTTCTAGATCTCAGGCTCTCCCTCTGCAGAATGAGGGGGGGTCTCTCCTTACCACTCAAACGGTGACTCGAGCACAGCCCTGTCTAGGGTGGAGGATGAATTTGATTTTCATTTCCTGAGGCACTTGCAGCCTTGTGATACTATAATGCCACGTATGTGGGCCATAGAGAAAAATGAGTCAACCCTACACAAAGTAGGTAACCTGCTTTTTCAAGTTCTAAGATAAAAAATTGCAAATCCTGCAATGCATCTTAGAGGTGACTTTAAAATGTAGCAGGCGGGGGAAAAAACAAGGACAAGCAATCACAAAGGTGTTCTGATTTAAGACACAAGTATAAAGGCATACAGTAAAGAATAAAAGCCACCCATTCCAAATCACTGCTTATCTGTTTGCTTATTTCCTGGTCCACTGTCCACTTTAGTCCACTCTCGCAGCGGTCAGCTTTGACCGTGAATAAATCTGTAGGCCAGCGCTTATGACCCCACCCTTCCCGGTGGGCTCACTCTAGAGGCATGGCCATACACAGCTGCCTCACTAGAGGGAAGCCACACTCTAGGTTCAAGGACAAAGCAGAATGATAGCAGCTGGCAACTGTCCTGGTTAAAGCTATTGCCCTGTCTTCCTTTTAAATCCTGTTCAGTTAAGATCATTATTTCTGAGCATCCAGCATTTTTAGATTCTGTTCTACAAATGAATACATGGATAAAGTAAGTTTTCCCCGTAGTGAGCCTGCAGATTAGCTACTAAATTGAACCATCCCAAATTGCCGATAGTAGACTGTTGTCTTACAAAAATGGCAACTGTAGATGGCTCAACATAACAGTCAACTGAGTGTTTCTGGAAACTAAGGATGAAAAATTGTTTGAAATCGTATTAATGGTGGCCAGTACACCCCTATACTATTAGCTAGACACAACTAAATAGTTTCTTTCAGGAAGCTTTAAAATGTTATCAGTAACATAACTTTACTAACAGAATTTAAATAAGAGAAGTATATCCTATCTAATAAAGAGGGAATATGCTAATTGATCCTCACTCCATCACAAAGATGGCAGCACTCACAGCCAATAGGAGGGAATATGCTTATTGACTGCCCCACCCTCAAAGATGGAGGCACCCACAGCCACAAGATGGCGGCACCCAGTCTCCTCAGCTGACCGGGGCCGGCCCAAGGCCAGCTTTGGATGGCAGCTGTCCAGCTAACGCCCGAAGCACAGGAAAGCCTCAGATGTCAGCTGCCCCGCCGCCCAGGGCCACCCGAGGCTCGGGTAACCAGGGCCGGCCAGGGCTTTGCGCTGCTGGCAGTGGCAGCAGCAGAGGTGTGATGAGGCATCACCTTCCCCTGATCACCAGGTTACCGCCTGCCCCTGAGGGCTCCCAGACTGAGAGGGGGAAGGCCAGTCTGAGCTCCGCCCCCTCCGCTCCAGTGCATGAATTTTCATGCACCAGGCCTCTAGTTACCAATAAAACAGCTAGGAAGTACTAACTTATCCAAGAGACAGCAGCTTCCCCTTGTCACCCACCGGCAGAGTGCTCCTGTACGAACCCCAGTCAGACATCACAGAACCCCTTCCTGATGTGCCCCGCACCCCTCACCAGACACCAGTTCTGCGGAACATTGTCTCCCAGCGGCACAGCAAGAATGGCAAGTGCCTGGTCTTACACGGGTGAGACTGCGTTTAGTTCCCGTAAGAACAGACTTAAAGGCCACTTCCCTATTTTACAGGTTTGGTATGCTAGGGAGTAAACGCAATTCCAGGAAACCGGCCTTCCATCTAGTCTCAACCTGCAGACAAAGACAGCGCACGAGCTTTTAAAGAAACGCAGTCATTTGCGGAAGGGAGGTGGCTCTGTAGATTGTGGAGCGAAAGCACTCAGGATTCAGCAAGGCACTGTGTCCGTGTGAGGGACACTAGGGAAGATTGGCTCCCCCAGCAGCTCCCTACTTTCTCGGTTACCATTCTCCTAAATGCCTGGGAATGGGTCAACTTTCAGGCCTGTCAACCCAACAGACCCCCTTCAGTCCCAGCTTTTTCAAGGAAAGTGTTCACTTTTCCCCACAGGCATTGTTATGTGGCCTCTAACGGCATCTTTCAATCTCATTTGGACTCTTTACAGGTCCGTCAAACATCTTTCAAAATGCAGACAAGAGAGTTATTGTTGAATTTCTCTCTCCCCTTTTTCCCTGGAGACAGGAGTCAGGTTCTAGTGTTACCTGTGGCTGAGTGGGCCTTTAAGTCGGGGTGAGCTGTGCGCGTGGGGCTTCCTGTGGGTGACAACTCTCAGCGGAGGAGCACGCACTAGGAAGGCCTGCCAGGTTCCCAAGGGCAGGAGGGAATTCAGAGGAGGCAGGTATAAAACTGGTCTGCTTAACTGTTTTCCTTTCTTCTCTCTTTTTAAAATATATTTTTATTGACTTTTTACAGAGGAAGGGAGAGGGATAGAAAGTCAGAAACATCCATCAGCCGCCTCCTGCACATCCCTCACTGGGGATTTGCCTGCAACCAAGGCACATGCCTTGACCAGAACCAAACCTGGGACCTCAGTCCGTAGGCCGACGCTCTATCCACTGAGCCAAACCAATTTTGGCAACCAGAGCATTTTAAAATCACACCGTATCACAATATGAAGGTGCCAAACTACACAAAAGCAGCACGAGCTCAGCAGACTCATGCAGGCTGTCTCTCTGACTGTGGCACTGTCAAGCCCACCTCGGAGCTCTGTAGCCCAGGGACTTACTTGAGCACTTGCTGTCTAATGTTGTTTCGTAGCTGGTTCTTATTGAGGTGGGGACTCCAGGTGTGAGTTGCTAAGTGGTTAGCAACAAAGTTGTCAACACGTTGTCTCAGATTCTGATAAGCAGGCTAGGTAGAAAAAAAGAAAAGACACAAATGTTGAAAATATCCAATGTTATACAGTAACAATACTGACGGTCTCAGAATTTGAGTATCTTTAACAGTATTCACATTTCTTAGAGTATCAACATGGCAACAAAGTTTTATAGCTTACTAGAGGCCCGGTGCATGAAATTTGTGCACAGGGTTGGGGGGAGGGGTTGTCTCTCAGCCCAGCCTGTACCCTCTCCAATCAGGGGTCCCTTGAGGGATCAGGCCTAAATGGGCAGTCGGACATCCTTCTCACAATCCAGGACTGCTGGTTCCAAACTGCTCACCTGCCTGCCTTCCTGATTGCCCCTAACTGCTTCTGCCTGCCAGCCTTATCACCCCCTAACCACTTCCCTGCCAGCCTGACGATGTCTAACTGCTCCCCTGCCAGCCTGTTTCCCCCAACTTCCCTTCTCTGCCAGCCTGGTCACCCGTAACTGCCCTACCCTACAGGCTTGATCACCCCCAACTGTCCTCCCTTGCAGGCCTGGGTCCTCCCAACTGCCCTCCCCTGCTGGCCACCTTGTGTCCACATGGGAGCAGGATCTTTGACCAGCCCTCTTGTGTGTTGGAGCGATGGTCAATCTGCGTATTACTCTTTTATTAGATAGGATGTTTGGAGATATGATGAGTACAAAGGAGAAAAAATCATACCTCTTATATGCAGACAAGAGAGGGATACCAGTAAATGTTACGGTGGCGATTTGGCGCATAGAAAGGAGAGGAAAAGAGGGAGTACGCCTTCACTGAGAATGTGGCATCTGAGCTGAACCGTCAAGGTTCCACGATGCAGCTGGCAATTTGAAGGTCATCTTGTAGGCACCCCCAACAATAAAGCAAAGAGCAAGTGGAGGAGAAAACATGAGGTTGGGAGTGTTTGGGCCCCCACCCCAAATTATTAAGTCCAATTTGGTTGAAAAAGAGACTAGGAAAAAGCAGAGAAGTGAGGCTGGAGATGGTGTGGGGGCAGGGGCTAGAAGGACTTGGGTACCTGAGAGGTCTGTAATTATGGGATAGAAAAGGGTAAGCCCTGCGCATATGAGCAGAGTGATATGGGATGGCTGAGCTTCCTGATGACTGAGCAGACACTAAATATGTCTAGAAGAGCACAAACAGAGTGACGAAGGTCCATAGCGGGGTGGCAGAAATGGGCCGGAAGGCACGGATCTGAGAGAAGTTACGGAGGGACACCATGGGCACCAATGTTACATTCAATGTTAGGCAGCGGCTCTCAGCTGGGAGTGACCACTCCCCACCCCCTCCCCAGGGAGCATCTGGCCATGTCTGGAGAAAAATGGGGAAGCCACTACTCACATCTACTGGGAAGAGGGCAGGGGTGCCGAACATCCTACAATGCAGGGGAACCCCCAACACAACAAAGAACCACCCAGCCCCAAATGTCACCACTGCTGAGGCTGACGACCCCTGGCGTAAGGGAAGCAGGAGAGGACACACACCATGCCATTTCTACTGAAAAGGCTACTGCTGCCTGGAAGGGATGTTTAGAAGTAAGTTCTCATCCGCTCCGGCAGGACAACACACTCCGTTCCCAGTTGTTCCTTATCACTCACATTCTTCATGTCTTTCTTTTAGTGGCTTTTTAAAAAAATCTATTTTTTTATGTTTTTTTTTTTTTTTTTTTTTGTAGAGAGGAAGGGAGGATAGAGAGTTAGAAACACCAATCAGCTGCCTTCTTGCACACCTCCTACTGGGGATGGGTCTGCAACCAAGGTACATGCCTTTGACCGGAATTGAACCTGGGACCTTTCGGTCTGCAGGCCGACGCTCTATCTACCGAGCCAAACCGGTTAGGGAGTACGTGGCTTTAAGGCAGATAGATTTGAGTGTCTCCAAATGTTCAAAACAAAACCGTACAGCCTCATCTACCATTCCCTCTGCTTGTCCATGTGGCAAACTTCTCACCTTCAGAACTCACCCTAATCTGTACAATCATCCTGACACCCAAAGGTAGCCCCGGGAGGCCCGCCCCCACATTCTTCCTGTCTCCTATCCCTTCTATATGTCTGTCATCTCAGCAGTTCTTTTTTTAAAAAAATATATTTTATTGATTTTTTACAGAAAGAGAGAGATAGAAAGTTAGAAACATCAATCAACTGCCTCCTGCACAACCCTTACTGGGGATGTGCCCGCAACCAAGGTGCATGCCCTTGACCGGAATCGAACTTGGGACCCTTCAGTCCGCAGACTGATGCTCTAGCCACTGAGCCACACCGGTCTCAGCATCTCAGCAATACAATTGCATCGCACTGTATTTTGGGGAGGGGGCATATTAACCTCCCCACCGAAGGGTAAATGTGTTCAGGAAGCTTATTACCCTGCTTGGCAGATAAGCAATTAAAACGCGGCTGTCAGTTGGGTCTCCAACTCCAACAGGGAGGCTGCGGTGTCATCCCTTGGTGACGACCCTGTACCCCTGCCCGTTTCCAGACTTCTGCTAATCCCCATTTCAGTCCCACAAGAAACAGTCTCATGGTGGTTTCTCATGCTCCTCTCTATTTATTCACAATTCATTCGAACTGAAAAAACGAATCCTTTCTCTCGACGATGACTTTCAGCAGAACTGTAAAACATACTTCTTTCCAGTATTCCCAAATCTCAGAAATATGAGGCTAAAAAAAAAAAATCACAATGCATTTAGCACCCTAGTTGCCCCCTAACACGTGCAAATATGAACCATACAGGTAATTCTCCTTGTTCCCAGTTCTCCTGTCCGTAAAAACTAGCCTGGTGACTCCAGACATAAGGGTCCCATTATTCTTCTGGGAACTTTCTGCTGTCTCTTCTTCCCATTCCAGAGAGCTCTGGTCAAAAGCTTCGGAGTCATTTTTGACTCCCCGCTTCTCTTCCGCTGCAAATCTAACCCTCCAGCAAACGCTGTCAGCACCAGCACCGCAAGACACCAGGATCTGACACTTCCCACCATCTTTCCTGCTACGATGCTGATGCGTTTCTGTCTCCTGTCTGCATGGCAGTAACTCATCTCCCTGCGTCTACCCTTGCCCATCTGGGGTCTATTTTCCAGAGAGCAGCTAAGGCAAATCTCTTAAAATCAGGGCAACCATATGATTTATTGTCCGAACCAGATCGTGGCCTAGCGTGCCAGGAGACGCGATTAATCATGACACGTGGCCAACCCATCTGAGATGGAAGCTCCAGCAAGCACGTTCTCCTTACGCACACCTGCCAAAGGCCAGCAGCTCAGGTAAAAGGCAAAGTCTTAAAAAGGCCCGCAGGCCAGCAGAGCTGAGGAGGGAGGGAGGGGTGCCCCTACTCACCTCCTGTCCCTGTCTCCTGACAGTTTCTGCCGGAGGCTTCTGCACTAGGTCTGGCCTTTACCTGGAAGACTTAGCCCAGCTAGCTAGCTGCCAGGCTCCTTCTGTGATGGCTCAAATGGCATCTGGTTTGAAATCTCCCCTGAACTCAAGACAAATCAGCCCTTGGCGCTTCACCCTGCTTTATTTCTTCCGTAGGCCCTATGACACCTGTCTTTGTTTTCCTGTGGGGCGTAAGCAGGGACGTTTTGTTCACTGATATATCTTGGGCATCTAACACAGCGCCTGGTACACCATAAGTATCTGTACATTTCTATATTTTTATCTTTGGTACTCCTTTCAAATCTAAGAAAAAAAAACAACAACAGACAATAACCACGGTGACCAGCAGTCATTTACAGCTCAGAAAGTCTCTAAAAACTGGCCTTATTACCTTTACTGGGGAGAGAGGTGCTGTATTTACTTGCTGGACCAGAGCTCCCTGCCTGCGGCAGAATGATGGACGCTCGACCTTCCCTCCTCACATCCTCCAGTTGCCAATCCATGCAAAGGGGTCAGATTGGCTCTGTGAGCACCTAGCTTACTCCGGGAGTCTGAGCAGAGGACCCTCAGCAATGGCTGGTCCTGGGGCTGCCCAAGGTCCTGATTTTCTGGGTGACGGGGCTGATGCGGTCTCATCCTCACATCTCTCTTGGCTGGACCATCCAAGACCCCAGTCCAGAGTGAGGGGTCCTAGGATCCCCTGCGGTGGCAGCAGGCTTTGGAGCTTCTCATCTTGCTCTGAACACACGGGGCCGGATGGTAGTGTTGCTCTTGGAGAGCGAGCACCTGGCAGGTGTCGAATGTCTTGATCCTTAACTACGCATGTGACGGGACACCCGACATGCCATATACTACAGGTCAGAGCTTGGCAAAGCCAGTCTTCAGGGTTCAATTCGCAAAAGCACCATCCCGCAAGTGGTCTAAACTCCAAGGCGTTCCTTACAGATGACACCCCAGGATCCCATTAAAGTGACGCTCCTTTGCAAGAATAGGGAACCTTACTTCTGCTTTGGCCCACTTGCCAGATTGGCAGGAATGTTAAGCTCATCTGGAAGAAAACCTTGGCTTTGTATGTTCAAACTTATTTGAGAGAGAGAGTGTGAACATAAGACCATGCTCTGTTGGGAGGGGTATCATTTCAGTTCCACTCTTTTCTAGCATCAAACATCAAAACAGGGACCTTATTCAGTGGCCCCAGAACACTCCCGGAACTTACATACGAGGCTGAGCAACATGAAATTGCCAGCTGTCCACCAGTTTTGAGTTGTAAGAAGCAGCACTTTAGTGCGTCCGTGGGCATTTTTCCTGGGAGAAGGTCCTGGCTTTCAGGAGGACCTTGTCTAAGAAACTGTGCTTCCCTCCTTCCCCCCAAGACAGGCATTAAGGCTTCAAGCTTCGCTTTGAGAGGATCTGCAGCAGTATTATTCACCGAGTAGTAACGTTTAGTGGGGATGGAGTAAAGAAAGAGATAAGCCTTACACGGGTACCCACCAATATATTTTAAATTTGCGCACACAACAACACAGATCTGTAGGTTTCTGGGAACGGTAAAGTGAAATCTCAGACACAAATAACTGGCTTTATCCGGGTAACGTTTATCTGGCCACGCTATCTAATCTTATCCCCTTTACAAAAAGGGGGGTGGGGAGAGACAATGGGCATTATTTTCAAAAAGGTGGCTGTGCATATCCCCTAAAACAAAATGAGAAAACTATATACTTCCTGCACAGATTAACACCCCAAGTAGATTTAATAATGCACGGTGCAAAAAGTCCAATGCCTCAAAAGGCACCCTGTCCTCTGGTCTACGCAGGGGGCCGGGGTCCTTAAGAGAAAAGACGTGCGCCCAGCTTTTCACCAAGGTTTCCCCAGAGGACACAGCAGAACCGCGCCGTTCACCTCTCATCGTTGCAGGGAAGAATTAACTGGTGGGCACTGCAAACACCCCTTTAGGAAAGGAAGGAAACGGGGCTTCTCAGAACAGCTGAGCGTGCTGCGAGAAAACCCGCGCCCCACCAAAACTACCGCATGGACCCCAACCAGATCTAGGCCAAAACCAACCTCCCTCCCCCAAACCCAAACACAAGACCACACACTGTCTTGTAGCAAACCAAAAAAGAAAAAGAAGGAAAAAAAGCAACAATCTTACAACTGTTCCCAACTGAGGCTTCCTGTTTCACTTGCTTCCACATTCCGTGCCTTCTCGGTGTCCTGGGCTCTTCCTTTGCAGAAGCAGGTGAGACCGATCCCCTGGCTCCCGCTAACACCCCTTTCACGCTGACATCTGGTGCTAAGCCCCTCCCCCCGACACCCCGCGCAACCCTCTTTGTCCAGGGAGCCGCTTTGCAGACTTTCCCCCCCTGTCCTCATCGCTCTCCTGAACTCTTCTTTCCTGTCCTCCCTCCACTTGACTGTCTGCTGTCACCTCTCCTCCATCCTTTGCCACGGAATGGCTCCCCTCCGCCCCCAAACCCCTCACGATGAGGAAGCCACCTGGCCCGTTACCCAGATCAGACACGTCCCTGGCAGACACTCCAGTTCCGATCTCCCCAAACCCAGTTTTTCGCTGTCCAGCTCCACCTGTGTACCTCCCCCCCCCACCCCCAACCATCCAGCAATGCACCCCACACACGACTGGATCCACGCCCCCCTTCACTTCTGCAAAGGACAAAGGCACGACCCCTTCCCGCCCAGAATTCAAGAGAGGCGCATGGATACTAAGTACTTTAAAAAAATGAAATAAAAATAAACATTAACCGGGGATGAAAGCGCCGCTTAGCTTTTCCAAACGCGTCCCCGCAGGAGCAGCGGGTCTTGCTCGCGGGTACACCCCCGGCGCCTAAGCTGCGGAGTAGGTGCTCAGCCCCCCGTCGGGCCGAACCGAGGAGCCGGCGGGCGAATGAATGAGCGCCCAGCGCGGCGCAGGCGGCGGCTGGCGGGGGGCGGCCCCCCAGGAACCGGGGACGTCGCACGCGGAGGGGCCCCCGCCGGGGAGGCAGAGGCGCGGCCGGCCCACGCCACGCGGGGGGCCCTCCCCACCCCGTGCCCCGCACACCCGCGCACCCCGCGCGCGCCCCGCACCTTCGTGTCCACGTCGGCCAGGCAGTCCCTGCGGAACTGGTCGAAGAGGCCCTGGCTCTTGAGATGGTTCACGATCATGGCCACGAGCTGAGGATCGCCCGCGCCGGCGCCCGCGCCGCCCGGGCCGCCCGCGCCCGGGCCGGTCCCAGGGCCGGGAGGCGGCGGCGGCGGCTGCGGCTGCGGCGGCGGAGGAGGCGGCGCGGGCGGCGGCGGCTGCGGCTGCGGGTTGGTGGCCATGGCGGCTGGGCCGCGGGGAGGGCGCGGGCCGGGAGGGCTCTGCGGGGCGGGCGGGCGGCGCTCCTGGGAGGCGGCGGCTGCACCGGTCCCGCTGCCCGAGCGAGGCCCGCGGGATGTTGTTACGGGACCGGCGGAGCCACGGCAACCCCGGAAGTGAAAGGGAACCGGGGGAAGGAAGGAAAAGGCGGTGACAACCGTGACGGACAGGCGGCGACGGAAGCCGCGCAGGGCCAGTTCCGGCCGCCGCCCGCGCAGGCGCACTCGCGAGGCGGTGCTGCGTGGGGAGCGGAGGCGCGGACAGAGCTCAGGCCACGGCGGGCCCGCCTTCCACCCACCCGGGTGGCGGGGACGCGGCGCTGGTGCTTGGCTCCTGTTTCACGGAGCAGTTGAGACCCCCTAGACCTTTAGAATGCGAACCGCACTGGGACTGTTGTGGGGTGTCTTCCACGCCCGGTTGCAAATGACCACGGAGGCGGGTAGGTTGGTGATCAGCAGGCAAGGATTTATGGAACTGGCCAGGACGGTGGGAGGGCACCGCAGTGTGGAGACCTAACACTCAACCCCACCGCCCCGGGTGCAGGCATCCTTTTCTAGGGTCTTCACTATGAGCTCCCCTTGTTTTAAATCCCGAGAACAGCTCTCAGGAGCGGATCTGGGATAGAGAAGTTGGAGCGGACTGTGATGGACTGTGTTGCCTGCTCTAACCATGTATCTTGCTGGACGTGGGAACGTAGTCCTGTCTCGCAAAAGCAGACAGCTGAAGACTGCCCTTTTGTTTTAAGCTAGTAAGGGTGAATAGCGGTCAGAACAGTAGAATCAGCAGTTTTACCCAAGATGAATGCTGCTATATTTCAGAACTGCGTGCTCTAACCGCTCCCCAAACTCTCCTGTTCAGGATCCAGCCCAGATTTCCTGCAAGCAGGTAGCTCCAGGAGCCGCCTCTCTGATCCCCACTGAAATAGGGTAGCAATCATCTCTGGTAAAACTGCTGAAACTTGATCCTGCTATTCTGCTTAAAACAAAAGGGTAAGTTAATTCAGCTTCCAGCTTGAGACCTTGGGGCCCTCTGTAGACCAGACCAGAATCATAAAGGAGTGACCCAGCGACCCCAAGAGTTGAGCTGTACTATCTGCTTTCATGAGAGAGGACTACATTCCCACGTCTA
Organism: Antrozous pallidus; assembly: GCA_027563665.1. Taxonomy (NCBI): domain Eukaryota; kingdom Metazoa; phylum Chordata; class Mammalia; order Chiroptera; family Vespertilionidae; genus Antrozous; species Antrozous pallidus. The sequence goes on along the minus strand of CM050511.1, from coordinate 118,042,795 downwards.
GCAAAATACATGGTTAGAGATAGGGAGCAGGCAACAGTCAATCATAGTCCGCTGTAACTTCCCTATCCCAGATGCGATCCTGAGAGCTGTTCTCAGAATTTAAAACAATGGAAACTTATAGTTAAGATCCTATAAAGGACTTCCTGCCCCCGGGATGGCATGGCCGTGTTCGGGCTCCACCATCATGTGGTGCCCTTTGTCCTGGCCAGTGCAATAAATCCTTGCTTGCTTATCACCGCCTCCATGGTCATTTGCAACTGGTCGTGGAAGTTGCCCCACAACACCCACCCCAGCCTCCTTGTCCTTGGTACCATCCCTTATAACCCCCATTGGGCCAGCCAGCTGGACCCCATCCCTCCAGCACTGTTTGTTTCCCAGCTGGTGAAGATGACCCCAGAGGCTTAGTTTTAAGGGTTTTTCTTTCGATTTCTCCGATCATAGCAGGTCAGCTTGCATAGTATGCACTGTGTACCAGCTTGGCATCAAGAGCTTTGACCTGCATCATCTCACTCAATCTTTGTAGCAACACTACGCTAGGTCCTGACAGCCAGAGTCAGGAAAGATGCGTAAAGAGGAACAGTAATGGAGGACCAACTGCAATCTGCAACTGGCCCTGAGCTCTTCGACCTCAAGTCCTTTATTCTGTTTATCTAATCACAATCACCACCTGGAGTGAAGCAGGCTGATCTAATCGCAAGGACAAATCTTTTTTTTTTTTTTTAATATATTTTATTGATTTTTTACAGAGCAGAAGGGAGAGGGATAGAAATTTAGAAACATCGATGAGAGACATTGATCAGCTGCCTCTTGCACGCCCCCTACTGGATATGTGCCCGCAGCCAAGGTACATGCCCTTGCCAGAATCGAACCTGGGACCCTTCAGTCCGCAGTCTGAGGCTATCCATTGAGCCAAACAAGTCTAGGCACAAGGACAAATCTTTTTCATCTAGAACTTCCTCATTCCTGCTTGCCCTGACTGTGGTCACGTAGGACCCACAATCTACGAGGAAATAATTCTTCACATACCATGAAATGTCAAGAGGAATAATTTACAAAGGTCAAAGGATTGAGTCAGAACACCCTGGACCATGTTCCCAGGAACAGCCCTGCATGCAGGGGGTTCAAGGAAATGTGCCCAGAATTGTTCTTACTCAAAACCTGTATCTACAAGGTCCCACCACTACCCTCAACTCACAAATCGGGGAAACTGTGGCCCAGAGCTGTGAGCTTTTAAATTGCTGAAGGTTACAGAGAAAGCCAATTGTGTGATTCCGGGCTATTATCTTTAAAATATTAGTACACAATCAAAGCAAAATAAATGTTGCTGGTTTTCATAACTACTGAGTAAAATGTAAAATGTGTTGGAAAATGCATCTTGCCCAGCTGGTATTGCCCAGTGGTTGAGTGTCGACCTTTGAATCATGGTTTGCTTCCCAGTCAGGGCACATGCCTGGGTCCTGAGCTGGATCTCCAGTGGGGGCGGGGCTTGCCGGAGGCAGCTGACCAATGATTCTCTCTCATCATTAATGTTTCTATCTCTTGCTCTCCCTCTCTAAAATCCATGAAAACCTATTGAAAAAGACAATGCATCTTGGTGAAGCTGATAGCGTCCTATATAATAAAAGCCTAGTATGCTAAATGTCCCGTGGTCAGGTGACCCATGGACTGTTCAAACAATCCTATCTAATAAAAGAGTAATGTGCAAATTAGCCATCGCTACGCTACACCCACAAGCCACGCCCACTAGCCAATCAGGAGTGACTCTGCAAATTAACCCCAACCAAGATGGCTGTGGCCATGGAGAGAACATGAGGGAGGCTTGGGTTTCCCCAGCGATGGAGGAAGCCAAGCTTTCCGCACACCCTGTCCTGCCTTGGCCTCTGCATAAGGCTACAAAGTTTCAATGATAGAAGATACATAAACCCCAACAGAAACGGCTGCTGCCACGGAGGGAGCAGAAGGCTTGGCTCTGCTCCATGCTACAAAGTTTCAATTGTAGAAGATAAATAAATCTCAGATACCAAGGCCTTGAGGGGTCCTCGATCAGAGAGGATGCAGGCTGGGCTGAGGGACACCCTCCAACCCCTGTGCACGAATTTTGTGCATGGGCCTCTTGTCAAAGCATAACATGCTAATTATGTAATATGCTAAGGCTGCTAAATGGCTCGCTATGATGTGCACTGACCACCAGGGGGCAGACACTCTGGGGTCTGGCCCATCAGGACTGAGCAAGATGGGTTAGACATGCCCTGGAGCCCTCCTCTGGTTCCTCCCCAGACTGATCTTGCCTTGGTGGGGTCTTTGGCCTGGCCTGCACTCTGTCGCAATCCGGGACCCCTCTGGGGATGTTGTGGGGCTGGTTTCAGCCTGATCCTGCAGGCCACTCCCCTCGGGAGGGTGCCAGATGCAGGGCTCACAGTTGGTGAGCACTGCTGTGGCAGCAGGAGCCTCTCCCAATGGGGACTAATTGGGTGTGAACCCTCAACATGCACAGCGCCACCAGGATGAGTGGAAAGGCACAATGGGGCCAGGATGAGCTGGAGCAGCAGGTAGGAGCTGCAGGAGGCGTTGGACTGCAGGTCCCACAGGCCACCTAGAGGGGCCCCATGAATTTGTGCACAGGGCATCCAGTTGCTTTATAAAATTCATTCCTCTATGGGTGATATCCTTGCCGGAACAGGAAGAGTTGTACATCCATTTAATCATATTTCCAGTTTTTATAGTTGTACTAGAGGCCCAGTGCACAAAATTCATGTACACGCAGGGGGCAGGGTTCCTCAGCTCATCTTTCACCCTCTCCAATCTGGGACCCTTGAGGGTTTAGTCCTAATCCTACCAGGCAGTCGGACATCCCTCTCACAGTCCAGAACTGCTGACTCCCAACTGCTTGTCTGCTTGCCTTCCTGATTGCCCCTAATTGCTTCTGCCTGCCAGTCTGATCACCCCCTAAACACTCCCCTGCCAGCCTGATTGATCTCTAACTGCTCCCCTGCCAGCCTGTTTACCCCTAACTGCCTTCCCATGCAGGCCTGTGTCCCCGCCACAACTGCCCTTCCCTCAGGCCCGGTCACCACCAAATTCCCTCTGCTGGTCTGGTCAGCCCTAACTGCCCTCCCCTGCAGGCTTGGTTTCTCCCAACTTCCCTCCCCTGCTGGCTAGATCACCCACAATTGCCCTCCCTTGTAGGCCTGGAACCTCCCAACTGCCCTCCACTGCTGGCCATCTTGTGGTGGCCATTTTTTGTCCACATGGGGGCAGGATCTTTGACCACATGGGGCAGCCCTCTTGTGTGTTGGAGTGATGGTCAGTTTGCATATTACTCTTTTATTAGATAGAATAGAGGCCTGGTGCATGGGTGGGAGTCAGCTGGTTTGCCCTGAAGGGTGTCCCGGATCAGGGTGGGGGTTCCCTTGGGGGATGGGGTGGCCTAGGCGAGGGGCCTGTGGTGGTTTGCAGGCTGGCCACACCCCCTGGTGATACAATCAGAGGCCCTGGTATCTGGGATTTATTTTTCTTTTACAATTGAAACTTTGTAGCCTGGAGTGGAGCCAAGCCATCTGCTTGCTCCCTGGTGACAGCCATTTCTGTTGGATTTATTTATCTTCTATAATTGAAACTTTGTAGCCTTAAGCAGAGGTCTGGGCTAGCCAGGGCATGTGGAAAGCTTGGCTTCCTCCATCTCTGGGTGCAACTCAACCCTCCTGCTCTCTCCAGCTCTGTGGCTGTTGTCATTATCCTAATAAAAGAGTAACATGCAAATGTGACCGTACCTTGGCTCCTGATTGGCTACGCTACCAGCCAATTAGGAGCAGAGGGCGGGGCCAAGGGGCGGGGCCGAGTGGCTCCAGGGCTGGGCCCCCGGGGTGGAGACAAAGCAGTAGTGGCAGCAAGCACCCCGTTGCCCTGGCCGCCCAAGCTTGGAGGTGGCCAAGGGGGAGAGGGGGCGGGGTACGGGCAGCCCAAGTTTGGAGGGGGACGCCGTGAGCATGAGAGCGTCCGGGCCTCCCAAGCTTGGAGGTGGCTGGGGCACGGGGTGGGGTGGGGCGGGGCAAGCACAGGAGCACCACTGCTGGAGCTTGGAGGCGGCTGGGGGGAGTGGGGCACGGTGAGCGCAGGAGGCAGCCAGGGGGCGGGGCAAGCGGCCAGGATGCAGGAGCGGAGGTGAGCACACAGCCCCTGGGGCCGGGTGGTCACAGGCAGCTGGAGCTGAGCTGAGCAGAGAGATGGCTGAGTGCCCAAGGCCTAAAGCCTCACCAATCAGAAGCGGGGGACGGGCCAAGCATGGCAGGTGGAAGGAGAGAGGCAAAGGGGCCAGAGCTCAGTATCCGTGCCACGCCCCCAGCTGGCCAAGCGCAGCGTCTGCGCCACGCCCTGGGAGAGCGGGCCCTGGGACAGCAGGCCCTAGGACAGCGGGCCCAGCCGCATGGGTGAGGAGAGGGGCAAAGAGGCCGGAGCTCAGTGTCTGTGCCTTGGCCCCAGCCGGCCAATCACAGCATCCGCACCATGCCCCTGGTCGGCCAAGCACAGGGTCTGCGCCCAACCCCAGGACAGCGAGCCCAGCTGCGTGGGCACAGAGAGAGGCAAAAGGCCCCGCAGCTCAGCATCTGTGCCCCGCCCCTGGCCAGCGGGCTCAGCCTCGTGGGCACAGAGAAAGGCAAAGGGGCTGGCGGGAGGGTGGGGGGTAGGGAGGGTTTCCCGAAGGCACACTACAAACATCAAATCACTGCTGCTGAAGCCCCACCCCCCCACACACACTTCCAAGTAGTATGGTCCAAAGGGAGGACTCCTGAGGCATTGCTCCCATGGCAGCAGATGGGAACCATGCCAGGCAGGGAAGCCAGACCTGAAAGCCCAAGTCCCCGAGTATTTGACAGGGCATCGTGTGCCGGGTTCCTGAGAAGGCCCCAGGACAAGCATCTCCCCAGAGCCTGTGTGGAAGGAGGAGAGGAATCTCTGGCTAGAGGTCAGGGTGAAGGATGCTGGCGTCTTTGCAGGCCAGGCTGAGGGATCCCACCCATCCTCTGCACCCCCTCCACCATGCACGAACTTCGTGCACCGGGCCACTAATATAATTGAAATTTGTAGCATTGAGTGGAGGCCTGAGCTAGCAAGGGTAGGGGCAAAGCTGTGGCCAGTAGCCATTTTGGTTGGACTTATTTGCATATTTGCTCTGGATTGGCTGGGGGGCATGGCTGGTGGGCATGACTGGTGGGTGTGGCTGGTGGGTGTAGTGGAAGTATGGTCAATTTGCATATTACTCTTTTATTAGATAGGACTAGGGGCCTGTTGCACGAAATTCATGCACTGGGTGTGGGTGATCCCTCAGCCCAACCTGCTCCGTCACACACAGTGGGAGTCCTCAGGGGATGTCCTACTGACCATTCACCCCCCGCCTGCCCAAGGTGTAAAGCCTTTGGCCAAGGCTTTAGGCCTTGGGCACCCAGCCATAGCCCTGCAATGGGGCCGATGGTTGGTTCCGCCCCAACCCCCCCTACCGGCCCAAACCTTCGCTCCACCCAGCTCGTGCTGGCTGCCTCAGCCCCACCCCCCACACTCCCAGTCCTGGCTGCCTTGACCCGGCCTTCCGGGCCCAGGCCTTCTCTTCAGCCAGCCTGCACCGGCCACCTCGGCCCCGCCCCCTGGCCCTGGCTGCCTTGGCCCTGCCCCCTTACCCTGTCCACCTCAGCCCGGGCCACCTTGGCCCCGCCCCTCAGCCTGGGCTGTGTGCTTGCTGGCTCTGCCCCAGCTCCTGATTGGCGGGTGGACGTGGCGGGTGGGCATGGCTTTATCAGAGTTCAATTTGCACATTACTCTTTTATTAGATAGGATGCTTTCAAAAACCCTGTTCGTATAAACAAGTACTGTAGCTGTGGACAGAGTTTTATTTTAGCAATATCACTCAATTCTTCATCTCAAAACATTAGATTGGTGACCTGTGAGCTGACTATTCAATCAGGACCTCCAATTTTGTTGAAAGCAAAGCATTGAAAACCATCTACTTGTCAAAGTGTTTCTTTACCTTGTCCTTTTTTCTTTTTCTTAATCTTTCAGTTTTGGGCAAATATGACCAGATAGGTTTTACCAAGACATCAAATGACTTTGAAGTTGACCTCCCCCGGCCCCCACCCCACCATGAGATGTACCATGTTTACCTGATGTATTCAAGCTTCGGGAAAAACGTAAACATTTTTCATTTCCATGAAGTTTTTGGATAAAATGCCCTTCGGTGGTGGTGTTAGTGGTTGATTTTGTTTTTGCCCAGACTTTGCAGCTAATGACAGCGGCTCATTCAAGGTGAAACTGTCAAGTCTGAAAAATGCTTGTCTTATAACCTAATTAACATCAAACTAGCCAAATCGCATTTGCTTTCCCCTCAGAAACAGTTTGGCTTAATTGCATCAATTCCCATAAAGCGTCATGCATTTTGAGGAGTAGCGTGAAGGCTGCACTGAGAGTCACGAAGTGAATCTTAAAAAAGATTTATTAGTCAAAGCAATCAAGATGAAAACGGCGGGAGATTTAATTATTTTATCCATTTTCAAAATTAGTTACAAAAACAAGATGGGAATATGACACATTTTCCCCTTTGCCTAAATGACCAACAATCTATTTAGCAATGTAATTAACATGTTGCTAAATGTGTATGTTATTAAGTGTATGGTATGATGAAAGGTGAACGTGGCGGGGGGTGCTCGCCAGCAGGCTGAGCAGCCATTTCCGATGGTAATTAAAGAAGATTGATTTGGGCAGGGGAGGGTAAGAGATCAATCAAAGAACTTGTATGCGTATAAGCATAACCAGTGGACACAGATGATAGAAAAAGGGGACATGTGTAATACTTTCAACAATAAAGACTTTTTTGAAAAGGAATTGATTTTATTTAGGGAAAGGGGAAGAAGGATGGGATATCCAAAGGGAAGGGCCACACAGACCCCAGCCAAGGAGATAATGGGTGGATGATGGCAGCACCCAGGAGCTGGAGTTTCATCCTTATATGCAGTCCCTGGTGGGAAACTTTGTCATCCGTGGGTTTGGGGGCTGAGCTGGTGGGCTTGGAATGCAGACGGAATCCGGTAGTGTGTGATCAGGCGTCTTCAGGAGAGTTTCAACTCCTTACATGGTCTGACGCCTGGTGTCCGGTGTTAATGTAAGAAACATTCAAACCTGTAAAGAATGGTTCAGTGGTTGAGCCTTGATCTATGAACCAGGAGGTCATGGTTCCATTCCCGGGCAGGGCACATGCCTGGGCTGCTGGCTAGATCCCCAGTGTCGGGCTTGCAGGAGCCACTGATCGGTAATTCTCTCTCATCATTGATGTTTCGAACTCTCTCTCTGTAAAATCAATAAAAATATATTTTAAAAAAGAATTGTTGTTGTGAGTCTATTTGAGCCAAACTGCCGACAATAACCAGGAAGCAGAATCTCAACATATTGAGATAAAGCTCCAGAGAATGGCATTTTTCACCTATTTTTATAAATTACCATCAAAGCAGGAGATGTGAGTAGGTTCCATGAAACGGATTGGTGATAGAGTAGGGAGGTGGGAACAACACAAATGCTCTTTACTGGGTCGCTTTCATTTCTGGAGTCCCATTTCCGACTATTAGGCACCTGTGCAGGTGCTGTGCTGGTCCTCCGCAGATGTGCCTGGGACGGGAAGCCCCGTGGGCATGGGCCCCAGTCTCAGGGAGCCAACACGCTACTCGGAAAGACAAAACATGCTTGCTAAGCACTCACACTGCATGGAAGATAAAATAAGAGTGGTTGGGTCACGTGGAAAATGACTGTGTCTGTGTGTGGAAGGCGACTGGGGCGGGCTGAGTTGGTCACTGCGGTGGCCTTCACCCTGACTTTGAGAGAGAGGACGGGAGCTGGATGGGCACAGGGAAAAGAAGGCACGAGCACGTTGTTAAGTAGCTTAATATTCAAGGCTAGTCCTAGAAGAGATAGATGCATACGATTAGAGGCATATTCACTCCTGAAGTGGGCGTTTTTCTTCGTTTTGATTTACACAGAGCAGCAGATAGCCCTTTGACTAATGAATGTCAGAGGAACTAATTTAAATTTAAGTCTAAAGCAAAGGCAGATTTATTTTCATTTCCTAGATTAGATGTGTAATGCAGCAAAGGGGAGGTGGAGCCATAACGCGGTCTCCATTTCAGCTTTGCTGTTTCCCAGCTTGACGACAGTGGGCAGATTGCTCACTGCACCCTGTTTTCTCACTTGTGCAATAGACAGAATAAGAGACCTACCAGATAGGGTTTTGGGGAGGATTGACTGAGATCATTTATTCATTCCACAAATATGTTTTCGGCTCCTAATATGCAGCCACAACAAGTGAGAGAGTAGGTGAGCAAGGCAGGCAAGCCCTTGACCTACCAGTGGCTCCATTCTAGTGGAGCTGGCGGGCAGCAAACGAATGCATGAATAATGCAGAAGGCAGCGATATGTGCTCAGCAGAAGGTTAAGTAGGATGATATGATGGAGGGTGACTGGGTAGCAATGTGGGTGTTAAGGGAGCTCTTTCTTAGATCTGAATGTCCCAGCAAAGCCAGCCATGGGATAAGAGGAGGAGCCGCCCTGCAGGGAGGACAGCGAGTGCTAAGGACCTGGGGCAAAAGTCGGCTCCGTGTTTGAAGAGCAGGTATCATGTTATTGCAGATGAGGAGTACCAGGCAAGGAGGAGAGCAGAATCAGATGGAATTGGGTCAAGTAGGGCTTTGAGAGCAAGGACAGGGGATGTGCCCCCGAGAAAGTTAAACTGGTGGATGGTATGGTTTCATCATGGACGTGAAGCGCTCACCACTGACTCTGGCTCAGGATAAACACACATTTCGCTGCAGTTACCATTTCACTGAACCCTCCTGGTGACCTGGTGAAAGGAAATCAGTCCAAACCTCATCGGCGCAGAACTCTGGGGGGCTGATGTGATCTTCAGCCCAGTTAGGTGGGATCTAGCCTTCCTGATACAACACTGCGGTATTTTCCCGACGGACTTCAATGCAGTTGGGAGTCCTTCCGGGAAGGCAGACTGACTCCACCGACTCCAGTGCATTGATGCGCCCGTAACCTTTAACCGGATAGCAAAGGTGCCGCAAACGCCCTCCAAGCCTGCCCTTATCCTTTCAGACCAGGCGCTGCTCTTGTCAGACTCCAGCTGAGTGGTGCTTATTAAGTCACACTGATTTTCCTCCCTGAAGAATGCCTTGGAGTTAGTATTTTAGATGTCTTTTCCCTGCCAACAAACTCAAATTGAAGTGTGGGTCCGTTCCATGGATTTCCACCCAAAGCCTGTGCAGTGAAGCACCCCGCTGAACTCACCCGCAGGAAAACCGAACTCAACCCAGTGTTCGAAGAAGCGGCAGCAAAGGAAATCAGAACCGGGGGAGGGCATAGGTCCCAGTTATCACATTCCTCTTTTTTGTGTGTTTTAAACATTTTTTCCTTTTCTCTTTTAAAAAAAAAACACATTTTATTGATTTTTTACAGAGGAAGGGAAAAGGATAGAGAGTGAGAAACATTGATGGGAGAGAAACCTACTGGGGATGTGCCCACAGCCAAGGCACATGCCCTTGACTGGAATTGAACTTGGGACCTTTCAGTATGCAGGCCAACGCTCTATAGATTGAACCAAATTGGTTCGGTCTCATGTTGCTCTTTTATTGCAGTTCTATTATTATTCGTTTTATGCTATATTGATGGTTAAAGATGGTTATTCTTTTTTTTTCTCTTTAAAAATTTAATTTAATAAATCATTATCGTTGAGATTACAATTGTTCCTCTTTTTCCCCCTATAGCACCCCTTCACTCAGTACCCACCCCATCCTCCACCCTTACCTCCCTTCCCCACTGTCCTCATCCATAGGTGTATGATTTTTTTCAATATATATATATATTTTTATATTTTAAAGTATTATAAATAGTAGTACATATGTTCCCCCCCCCCCATTACTCCTCTGGCCTCCCCTGGCCCCTAGCACATGCCCTCACCTGCCACTCCCCCTGCCCCAGTGTCTTGTATCCATTGGTTATGCTTATATGCATGCGTATAAGTCCTTCGGTTGATCTCTTACAGCCCCTGCCCCCCATCCTCCCCTTCCTTCCCACTGCAGTTTGACAGTAAAGACGGTTATTCTGTGATTCACCGTGACCCACCATCAAGATTTATGCAGGTGGCCCAGAGTAGGTTTACATTTGTTCCTATGGACAAAGACATGTAGGCTATGATTATTGCAATAGCTTTATTTCCTCAAAGCAATGTCACTCACACCATAAACTTACCATTGCCCAACCCTATGTGTGTGGCTCACCCACACCCTCGCTCTGCTTTTTGATTCGTAAGAGTTCGAATTCGTTCTTTAACTAATTGAACCCAATCTTCACCAGGATGGAGCTTTTCTCCGGTTGGGCAACAACCATGCCATCAACCCTGCTGGTCCGGGGTGTCACTCACCTGACGAATCTTCAGTCCTCAGAGCCCAGAGCTGTGACTGAAATCGCACTGACAGACTGTGAGGGCCTGCCGAGCCGAAGCCAATTACCCTTGTGAGGAAACACCTGCAGGAGGTTCCTGAGGGGTTCTAAAGCACCTTGCATGATGCGGGCCTGGAGAATGAGGGAAGGCCCCGCTTCTAACTAACACGCATGATCTTCTGAGAACAGAATTGATCCCATAAGCATACGCTTAGGTTACGTGGCCAGGAAATGTGTGAAGTAGGCGATGCCACGTTGGTGGCCTGAAACTGGCCACAAGGGGAGTATTTCCGCCACAGACATTGGCAAGTGCCACAAATCGGGGCTTTCTGTCCCTCGTGGAGCCTGTTTTAAACACCGAGCAGCCCCTACTGCAAGTGCCCCTGTGGCTCACCCTGTTTTTCTGCTTCGCTGCAGAACAAGGTGAGGACCTGCAGAGAAAGGGCCACCCCTGTGCCCCTTCCGTATGTAGTCAGATCCCCCCTTCCCCTGCTATTCCTAGTAGCAAATGAGGATTGCCATGATCCCCCACTAGGGTCGACCCCACCTCTATCTCTACTTGCTCTGTGACTCAGGCTGGTGAATTATCCACACCTCTAGGCCCAATTCTTCATCACTGGAATGAGGAGAATATTGGCAGCTGAGTGTGTGTGTGTGTGTGTGTGTGTGTGTTGCATTGAAAAGCTTTGCTTAGGACTCGGTGCATTGTAAACGTTGAATAAACGACAGCTTTAATTGAAATTAGATCATTTGCTATATATCCACAGACCCTCAGAGGGCTCCTGCCTTGGAGTCATTTGTAAGTCATTAGCCTCACATCCCTCAGGAGCCAGCCTGACTTGCATCATCTCCGCCACACGATGGCGCTCCCTCGCTACCAGTGCTCCATGGGGCTGGCAGCCCTGGCACAGGTATGATTCCCTTGTATTCCCAGCCACACGCTTTCCCCCTTTCACTCAGTGCCTGCCTCCCAGGGATACCTCATATGCAGACTTCTGGATTGTTGGCAGCTTTTTGTCTACTATGAATAAATCTATCTACATCCTTGTAATGCCTGTGGGTCGGTATACGGACTTAGCCCTTTATTCTCTTGAGTATGTACCCAGGAGTGATTTACTGGGCCAAAGGTCAGGTGAGTATTGAACATCAGTAGACCCGGGCCTTTGTTTTCCCAGTGGAAGCTCCATGAAACCAGGCGCTCAGGTCTTCCCCACCTTTGGTGCACCCAGAACCCACAGCAGTTCCTGGCGTAGAGTCAGTACTAAGGAGCCACGTTGAGTAGGTGAACATATTTGCATATTGTGCATCTTAGTGCTTGGCTTTGGACCAGGGTGTCATGTTTTAGGAAAGAGTGAGGACAGAACCTCTCTCCCTGGGCCCAGCATCCCTTTGAAAACAAATACCTTACAATGTCTCTTTCAATATCTTGCAGTTCACAGATAATACAACCTGTCTACACAAGTATTTTCTTTTTAATCCATATGGAATCCTAACTATTATACAAAGGAAAAAATGAAAAGAAAGTAACTTCGTATAGTAAGGTAATGTGGTCTTCAAATGTTTGGGGGCTACTTCATTAGAAGATGCAATGAAATATACAGACACTTGTAACTATAGATTTGACTAATCCACATGCAGAGTGCAGAGGGAGGTGTGATGGTCTGCTAGCTTCTATCATGAGTTGCATTGTTGTTCGTGATGTAATTTTCCGAAAGATGACCAATTTCTAATAAAAGGACAATTTTCCCTCCATTGGCTCTGGAAAATTCATTATGTATTAAACTGGGCAAGGATAATCTATTTTGGCGTGTAGAATGGAGCTGGGGTCTAGGTTCAGGCAGGTGTTTCAACTACAGGAATGTTCTGTGGGATGAAGCACATTGTTCATTGGACAAGACAACCCCAAGCATCTCAAAGGGCGTCCACTGTTCTTGGACCTCAACCATGAAAAGTCAGTGAGTCATTCTTTTTAACCACCGTGCCTATCATTCCCACAAATTTCCAAAGTATCCTTGGGTGATTCCATCCCTGGGAGAACCATGGTTCTAACTCAACTCCCTGATTTCCTGGGTGGGGGAGGAAGAGTGGGGTGGAGAATCATTCCCTTGGGAAAGGAAGCGCTACCTCCTGGATTACACAGGGATTGAGAGATTAAGCATGAACCACAGTTTCCCAACTCCTTGCTCTGAATCAGGGCTCTGTCCACCATAAGAGTCAAGTAGACTCAGACTCCAATCGACTCTGACTTTAGGCAAATTGCTTAATCTTTCTGAACCGATGTTTTATTATTTTTAAAACTGTGATTGAAAATGGCATTTTTTTTTGGTTAAAGTATTGTGACAATGAAACAAGATTTTGACCAAAAAAATCCTGGTATATAGTGAGATCTCAACACATGATAGCTATTATTACACCCCTTTAAAGCTCATTCTTTTTTAAAATATATTTTTATTGACTTCAGAGAGGAAAGGAGAAGGAGAGATAGAAACAATGATGAGAGAGAATCATTGATCGGCTGCCTCCTGCACACCCCACACTGGGGATCAAGCCTGCTACCGGGCATGTGCCCTGACTGGGATTAGAACCATGACCTCCTGGTTCACAGGTGGATGCTCACCACTGAGCCACACCAGCCGGGCTAACGCTCATTTATTTAAGTGCCAACAGAATTTGATGTATCTTATTGCTAGGAAAATTATCCTTGAATCTTTCTCTGCAGAGAAACACTTCTAATTCTTCTTTATCCTTCTAATTCTTCACACAGCCCTTTCCAGGGAAAATGATTCTTCTAACCCTTTCCCCACCAAAGCTGTCCTAAGCCACGTGAAGAACAAAATGTCTTGGGCTGAGCAGCTCAGAACTCCTTGACACCGAAAAAGAACCTTGAAGCTGCAATTCGGTTTGAAAAGGAGGAAGGCAGATGAGGGCATTTTTGAGCACTTATTTTGTACTAGATGCGTTGCAAATGGTCTGTTTTTTTTTCTCATTCTCATAACACCCTGAGAGGTGGGTATTATTCATTACCACCTCTATTTGATAGACGAAAAGTATGGCCTTTCTTAAGGTTGCACAGAGCCAAGATGGAAATAACATTTTATAGACATTCTCTTGATTTTGTGTTCTTCAAAAGCAGATCCTGAGGCTAGGATTTGGGGGCAAGTATTTTATATGGGAAGAGTATTTGTTGTCAATGCATTGCCTCTCTGCTCTGGGATAAAAGTATTCCTTCAAGTATTTCCCCTTCAATGTAAGCACAATGTTCAGTTTCCTCAGTAGAGGGCGCTAGAGGGACACGGTGCTGGTGATCTGCTCTCACATGCACTCTGGAGGGCGGCCTCTTGCATTTGAGACACCTGCAGACTAGCTCCTACTCAGCCAGAACAGCCGCCTTCTCTGCTAGTTCGTGGGCAGAACCACATCTTCTCCAAGATCTGAATCCCTCCCAAGTTTGTCCTTGGGTGGTTACTCACCCTAAGTCATAGGGTGCCTGATAGAGTTTCCTTGTATCAGTTGCTATTTATCAAAGTTAATGATGCTTTGCATTAGTCTTTTTTTGTTGTTAAATTACTGTGTGGTTTCTATCTCTGGCATGGACTCAGATTATCATAGGAGGTGATCCTAGGAAGAAACCAAGAGAGTAGAGAAGGGGAAAAAGCCAAAAGGAAGGGGTTAATGAGTGGGTCACTACTGGGAGCACCTGGGGCTCAGACCTACTGGTGTCCCTCTGAGAGCCACACGGCAGGGTTGCCCCAGCAAGAGGCAAGAGTGGTGGATACAGATCTACCATTTCCCATCTCTCATTGGTTAAGGGTTGTTCTTAGGGACCTTAACTTCTTGATATTTCTGTCCTGCCCTGCATGCCTGAACTGTCCAGGGCATACTTTTAGAGCCAGAAAAAGCCCCCTGGGCCCAACCAGCTTGGTTCAGTGGTTGAGCATTGACCTATGCACCACGAGGTCATGGTTTAATTCCCAATTAGTTGTGGGCTTGATCCCTAGTGTGGGGCATGCAGGAGGCAGCCAATCAATGATTATCTCTCATCATTCATATTTCTCTCTCCCATCCTACCTGAAATCACTAAAAATATATTTAAAAAAAGAAAAAAAGTCCCCAGCTGCAGAGAGGCAGGGCTTTGATGGTGAGATAACTGCGTGCATGAGAACTCCTACTGAAACTGTGGGTGACCTTCAGGCCTGGCTAAGGGCATGTGGGTAGGCCCTGATGCATTTCCTACAGACCCGTTTGCAGGTGCTGAATGACAGAAGGGAATCTGTCAGCCAGATGCTGAGGAAGGCTGAACTCAAGGGGGGATTTTCTGGAAAAGTCAGTTGCAGATCAAATGTTATCCTAGCTGGTATAATTTAATCATACAGTCAGTATTTACTATGGATAATTGGATTTTTCTTTGACCTTGGCAGTCTCTCTGGCTTGCTGTCTGCACTGGAAGATGCTGTTTTTTAAACTCTTTTCAATACAATGAGCCAAACCTAATTTCCACCGAGAGCTGGCAGCCCTGCCATTTTCAGGAGGGGCCCATGGCTGGGGTATCCAACCAGAGAAAGGCAGTGGGGGTTTGTATTTTCTGTGTTGCCCTTTACAAAAACATTTCAGCTGAAGTAAAAGGCTTTTTCCACCACCCTGGGCATTTTAATAGAAATCTTGGTGGCATTAAGCCCTTTTAATTTTGAGCACCAGCTTCTAAAGTTCAGTGACGCCAAAGCTCTATTCTGGCACGGAACACAGTGGCGATCAAGACGAGAGATTTTCATCAGCAGAGGCACCAGAATGGAAATGCAGGCAGGAGACAGACATTTATTACAAACGGACAGGGACAGTGTTTGTGGGTAATGTGGGCTGAAGAAGGTCATTTCTATATTAAACATTTGAAGTCATTCACATCTTGCAATAATATTTTTAATCCTCACCCGAGGGCATTTTTCCATTGTTTTTTTAGAGAGAGGGTGAGGGAGAGAGGGAGAAAAAGAGAGAGAGAAACCCTTCTCCCCCTCTCCCTCTCCCCAAGTGCTCCAATGGGGTTCTCAGATGGAACCTGCAGCCCAAGTATGTGCCCTTGATGGGAAATGGAACTCCGTACCCTTCTGTGCACAGGCGAACGTTCTAAGCACTGAGCCACTGGCCAGGGCACATCTTGCAACCAGCTTATATAGTTCCCAACTGGAAATTTGTTATTTTCATATCTAAAATGCTCCATGAAGAAAGAACAAGAAAGCGTACTTCTGTCCTGAACTGGAAAGATCTCTGGGACATGGTGTTGTGTAGACCAGGGTTGAGTAGCTAACTATTGTATGAGAAAGAAGGGAAAAAAGATTATATAGTTATATTTGCTGTATTTACACAAAAATCTAATAACAATGTCTGGGTAAGAAAGACAGGAACAAGGAGAGTTTTTTTTTTAATTTACATTTTTTACATCGTTTTGATTTCAAAGCCATGGCAACGTATTTCTTGCTCAAATAAAGAAGTACATTGCTCAGTGAAAAATAATCGTTGAAGAGCAAGCTTCTGTTCTCTGACCATTTTTACAACCTGTGAAGGTAACTTCAGATGGAAAATGCATTTCACCAAATTAAAGCATATCAACAAAATTAATCCTTTGCAAATGTTTAGGATTTGAGTGTGTTTATTTGACAGTGAATATTTTTTTTTACGTCTGTGCTGTTATTTGTCATCCAGGCAGCAGGGGGGAGTGTTTCTCTGTTTTTCTTTGTGTCTTTCCTGACCTGCCCAATTGCATAGGCAAAACCATCCAAGAATTCTCTAATTCAAATCTATGCACAAAATACACTACCGTTTCTAGATTCGTGTTTGTTTTTCTCTCATCCCCCAAATTTTGGGGGGGGGGACTTGAAGATTCCAGCAGGCTGCTTAATGGTTCTTCAAAAAGGGGCTAATTATTGGGTTTGGTGGTGTGAAGTTTTTCTTTCCTCTTTTCTCTGTCCCCTTCTTGTCATTCCATTCACTCCCATGAATCACTTTCCATAATCAAGTCACAGAAAAAAAACCTTAAATGAAGAAAATTTAAGAGAGAGGAAATTTAAGAGAGAGAGACAGAGAGAGAGACTCAGATCTCAGAAGAGAAAACAAATAATCAAACAAATAAAAAGAGAGTGGACTTTGGCTCTATGAAAGCTAATGGGAGAAGAGAACCAGTGTTGGGTGTTATTCTGTGTGCCTGACTGACGCTGTACCTACTGCTACTCTTTACCTCTTCACAACATGTATGTGTCATTAGAGCTACTCTGTGAAGCAGGAGATGAAAGCTCATAGGGATGAGCAACTTGCCCAAGTTTCTGTTGCTGCAAAGTGATAGAATGGAATTGCAAGTCAGACTGCATCCAAAGCTGGATCATTTCCTTATTTTCCCTACCCCATAGTAAGCAAAAAGAAGACATGGCTCCCTTTGGCTCTTTTCCCTGGCCCCTGTGTCTGCTCTCTCACGAGTGTGTACCACCAGCCCCTACTCCACACAGTGTCTATGAAGACAAGAGAGAAAGGGACTCCCCCTTAAGAACTCCCTCAATGGCCCTGCCTGTGTTTGAGTGCGGACCGTTGAAAACATGTACATAAATTTAAAGAACTTCCTGAATGTTTAGTGGGAGCTTTCTTGGTTGCACATGGGCAGGGATTTCTTTAGAAAAGGCCGCGATATTGGACTTGCCTGAGGTAGAAGACTCCTGGCGCTGTGGATTTGCGTAAGCACCTGGGAAGGCACTGCTGCTTACAAAATTCCTTTGGAGCCTTTTGGGTGTGGACGCTTGGGTGTGTGTATTTCTGAGGTTCCTGTTTTTCTCATCCCAGCTTCCTGGCAGTGCTGCAGGTGAAGGTGACGGTGGAGATGCAGAAATGAACAATTGGGAGCTTTGGAAGGACTGGCTGCAATAGCGAGCAAAGAACAGCAGTGAAGACATTTTACCCAAGTGAAGTTTTGGGGAGTGATCTTGGGTGGTGTCCAGGTTTGGTTTCCAATAACATGAACACCCCTTGGGAGAGAGTCCAGTTGTCCTTCCATGCTGAGCAGGGCAAGGAGAAAGCCTCATTTGGTGTTAGCAGGCCTTTAGCCTATTTTAACACTTTCTCTGCTGCAATTTCAATAGCGAGGGGCAAGCAGCAGTCTGGAGTTCTTGGGCTGGTTTGTCCTACCACCTGGTTGGATTTTTCTTAAGTGGTTTTATTTCTCTGGTTAGAATTCTGTGTGTGGCAAATGATTATGGTTTTCTGTTTATGGTCATGAAATGCAGTCACTGAAGTGAAAAAGTCCACTTAAAAAAATAGCTGAGTGAAGAATACGATTGGTGGTATGTGGCTGTGGCAAAAATGAAGTGGTGCTGGAAATGAAGGGATGTTGTAGTGAATTATTTCTAAACGTGTCTTCCATCTCAGGCAACAGATGATGTTCATTCCAGAATCAAGGGAAATTAGAATTGTGAAGTTTCACCACAGAGATGGGTAATCTAGTCTAGCTTCCTCGTTTTCTAGTTGATGAAATGGAGGCTTTGAGGGATGTGACTGGCCCATTGTAACAGTGTTCTCTTGGCTAATAATCACTCTCTCTCTCTCTCTCTCTCTCTCTCTCTCTCTCTCTCTCTCTCTCTCTCTCTCTCTCTCTCTGTGTATGTGTGTACTGCTGGGGTCAGGCAGGGTGGTCTGGTCTCAGTACAGAGCTGGGTAATTCAGATTGTCTTGGAACCATGAAATAAAAAAGAAAAAAGGGAGGAGACATTTTTGAGTAAAATGAAAACTCCTAGATAACAAGGAGAGAAAAATCCTTATAATCTGTTTTCTTGCTGCAGCAGCCAGGGCTGGCTGGCCTCCCTCACTCGAGGCAGCAGTGCTCCTTATAGGGAATGTGGTGTTAAGCACAATAGATCAGCACTGAACTTGGACAGAGTGTGATGACTGATTAGGAAATGAGTGAAGTCATGGACGGCAAGTCCTGATTGTGGCGATGCTTATCAACACCTCACCCACCCGGAACAAACATAGTCACAAAGCTGGGCTTGCCCGCCAGGGAAACTGAACCCAGATGTCCTTGTCCCAGGGACAATTTAATTCTGGTTGTGATGGTCATCTGTGAAGAAATCAGGTGTCACATGACTCAACCGTGCTCCAGATCTGCTGTAGGGGTAGGGTAGGGGGAGAGGTTGTGGTGTCTGACTCCCCCCCTCAGTGTGAGTCTTGTTTTTTTTTATGGACATACTGAGATTAGGAGGTGGGTTGCCATCTAGAATTAAAGACAGCTCCCTCTTGTGGATGGGGGTCGGAGCTCAGAGCATGGCCTAGAGTAGGAATTTAGCAGGCATTTGTGGAATGAACAACCAGAGGGAGACTCAGCCCATCGGTGGGCCTTACATGGGTGCTTGGTGTAGAACCAGCCCACTGCTCACCCATGTTCCCGAATGAACAAACCACTCACCTTTCTCAGTGTCACTTTTTCCTCATGTCTAATGTTTAGCCAAGAAACTATGTACTGCTATATGTTGTTAGGATATAAGAGATGAGTCTAATGAGCGTGGTGGGTGCTTTTTCACTCATTCACTCATTAAATCATTCATTCAACCAGCTGATGTTTATTAAGTGTTTAGTGGGGGAGACAGCTTAGGCCTCTCCTTGTAGAGGTTAAGATCCCAACTTTGTCTGTTTTGTAGATAAGTAGATTACCAAGATAATGCTTTCAGATAATCACACATGTTAGAATGCAATAGTGATCCCATAAAAATAGTAATAGTAATGATATTGATAAAAGCTAACATTTATTAAATACTTCCTGTGTGCCACACTTGTTGGAAACAGTTTCTCGTCGTATGTATTGAATCCTCACCACCATCCTGAAAGAGGTGTAATCATTATATTTTACTTTCATAAAGAGAAACTGAGGCACAGAGCTAGATACTCATGGGAAGAGATGGGCTATTTTAGACAACGTGGTCAGAATGATTTCATAGGAGGTGACATTGAAGCAGGGGCAGAGTGTGCATTTCTGTGTGTCTCTAACTTCCATGATTCCCTCTCTACTCACTCCAGCCCTGCCCCACCATTGTTTGGTGAAACCTCGCACGCATCTCACTCATTGTCATTGCAAATACCTCCTAGCTAGACTGACTCTTCTTTTAGCCAGAATGATGTGACAATGACGGGAAGGGGCAGACAGACTGCTAAAAGAATTGGGCCCACTGACTGCTCCGTTGACCTTTTTCATGCACGACTTACTGGTGTCCTCTGAATTTGAAGTTTACAAGGCTTAGAGCCCTGGAGTACATAGTATGGAGTAATAGCTTGCCACCATGTGCTTACCCCCAGGGAGGCTGGGTGTGTTTTGCCTCTTTCCTTAAACATTAATGTGGGAATAGAGGCAGAAAAGAACACAGTGGTGAGGGTAGTAATCAGAATCATCTCCTCAACACACATAGTGCCATGAGGTTCACAGCCTATTCATCTCCAAGATGCCTCTTGAGTCTCCAATGACCTTGGAGAACAGAGATTGTTACGCATGCTTGGAAGATCAGAGAAGTGAAGGTTGAGATACTTCAGAAGTTTAGTCGAGGTCACACAGCTGGTGGGGAACAAAGCTGATGCTTGAATTTCTGATAAATAACAAATCTGCTAATTCTTTGACCACAGGCTATAGGGATGAGTGTTGTAAATGCTTACTCTGTGCTGGAATCTGAACCGAGAGCTTTATGTCATTAACTCATTGAATCCTGTAGCATGGTGCCCGGCACAGTGCCTAGCACATGGTGAAACTTGATTAATGCTCACTTGTATGACTCTATTTTTTGGGAAAGTGGAAACTGAAACCCAGAAAGGTTAAGTACCAGTGGGGCTGAGATTTAAATGCAGGCCACATGGTTACGGGGTTTGTCTCCCGTCTGGGACGCACACTGCCTGCCTTAGGTGGGGTCCCTAAGTGCCTCCGTGTGTGTGGGGCAGGGCATATTGCACTGAAGAATTTTGAGCTTATCTCTGATAATACTTTGAGTTTCTCCAGTTGCTTCTTTGAGTTACTGTTCAAAGCCATGTCAGCCTTGGGTCTCCAGCCCCGCAGAGGTGCCTGAGGCTGTGGGCCCCTATGTCATTCTCTTTGGAACCTCTTCATTTCTCTTCACTCAGGGGAAGCTGAGAACTGGATGTCCTGATGGAGGAGGATTTTTTTCTCACTGTGCCTGAGGAATGCACATTTCTTGGAAGGGTTAAAATTCTATCCCTAACAATGTAGTTGGATTTGGAATGCAGGTTGTAAGGGTTTCCTGCTTTGTGTTTTGCCAAAGTAGCAAATATAAGTGGACAATGTCTTGGCATTCCCTCATCTCTACTGCAGGCTGTGGCTTATGTTTTCTCTGCTTCATTTTGGAAAGAATGGATCTGGGGTCTGTGCTCAGCAACACAGAAAAGACAAATGTGTTGGGGGATCCAAAGTCTATCTTGGTTTCTGGGATGTGGTGGAGAAGTTGACTCCCAGTGGAAGCTGTCATCCACAAGGTAAAATTTAGCCAAGCTTTGAAATATATTTAGATTTTGATGGATGGGGGAAGAAGGTAAGCATATCTGATAAAGGTTAATAACCAAAATATATAAGCAACTCAAACAACTCAAGCACCCTCCCCAAATAACCTGATTAAAAAATAGGAGAAGAAAAATTTAAAAATAAATGGAGGAAGGATCTGAATAGATATTTCTTCAACGAAAACATATGAATGGCCAACGTGTATATGAAAAGGTGCTCAATATCACTACTCATCATAGCAATGCAAATAAAAACAACAATGAGATTCTACCTCATACTTGTTACAATGGCCATTATTTAAAAGAAAGTAATAAATGCTGGCTAGAATGGGGAGAAATTGGAACCCTGTACATTGCTGGTGGGAATGTAAATTGGTCTTGCCCCAGTGCCAGACAATCCAATTCCACCTGTTATGTCCCTGGATCACTCCACGCCACTGCCACAGTGCTGGAGCTCAGAGGGAGAGAGTCTGAGTAAGTTGGTCTGCTGGCCCTTTATGAGGAACAGCCTGGGACTCCCACAACTCTGTGTCACTTAGACACAATCCCCAGTGGTTTTTACAGCCTTAAATTATGGGACTTCTCTTCTCAGCACTGGAATGTGCTTCTCATTGCGCCCTCTACAGAGACAATCTCCCTCCTGATTAAAAACATGCCACACGTGGGTATAGGACCACCTGTTCCATGCCTCAGCATCTCCTACCAGTTTCAATGTGCTTTCTTCTTTACTTATCTAGTTGTAGGACTTCCATTCAGCCAGATTTTAGATGGTTCTGAATAATGGTTGTAATTTTGATGTGGTTGTGGGAGGTGGCAAGTACCAGCATTTACCTTTGCTGCCATCTAGATTCTCCCTTCTTAATCACCACTTTAAAGGCCCCATCTTCAAATACAGTCACATTCTGAGGTGCTGGGGCTTTGGACTTTAACATATGAATTTCAGAGGGACCCATAACAGATATCAAACTAAACATTTCATATCATCATTTTAATGTTCATAATAATCCTATGACTAGTATTGCTAGTAACTTCATTTGTTGAGTATCTGGCTTACAGTCACACAGTGGTAAACGGCAGAGCAGGACTCATCTACAGTCAGGTATGTCTCTCTGGGCACATGGAACATGGCTGTCTTCCTGATGAGTGTACTTAGCGGGTGACTAAGGGCCTGCTGTATCTTATACTCACGGGTAGAAGAAGAGCAGCACCACAGGGAAAGTCTCCAGAAAGGTGGGGAATGTGAGAGCACAGGTGGGTTTCATCATTTCTTCAGATACAAATTTTGATCTTAGAATGGAGTGTCATAATAGGAAAGGCAAAGCAGGCTGTTAGATGGGGATGAATAAGGGAATTGGCATCCTGAGCTAAGGAGGAGATGATCATGGCTTCTTGGCTGCTTCCATCCCTAAGAGAAAACAGGTTATTAGTTCTGCAGTCCAACTGACTAGAACACAGGATCCAAACTGAACAGAAATGGTACCGTGGGTTGAATTGTGTCTCTTCAAAAAGGTATGTTGAGGTTTTAACTCTGGTAACCTGTGAATGTGATTTTATCTGGAAACCGGATCTTTGTGGACTATTAGTTAAGATGATGCCATACTGAGTTAGGGTAGCCTATCCCATGCCTGGTATCTTTATAAGAAGGCTTCTGAAGACACAGAGACACAGGGAAAAGGTGGTCACGTGAAGAGGGAGGCAGAGATCGGGGTGCTATGTCTACTCTCTAAGCAACACTGAGGATTGCTGCCAACCCCTAGGAACTGGAGAGAGGCCTGGGATAGGTTGTCCTTCAGAGCCAGTGGGAGGAGCTAACCTTGCAAACATCTGGATGCTGTATTTGTAGAACTGTGAGACAATGCAGTTCTGTCGTTTAAAGCACTGGGCTTGTGGAACTTTGTTTAGGCAGCCCTAGGAAGCCAATACCGATGAGAAGGGAGAAACACTCAGCAAAGTAATTGCTTCGGATGACAGATAATAAGTATGACTCAGAGAGAAGAATGGAGGTGCAGCATGTGCCTGGGGACTTATAGGAAAGAACAATTTTAGAGAAGGATGGGAATTACGGTCTCAGAATCTCCATACAAATGAGCAGATTATGAGAAATAAAAGAAACTAATGACAAAGGTAGTAGATGGGATATTTTAGAATCCCCAAGACTTGGGTGGAATTCAATATTGGTACATGCTAACATAAAGGGAATATACCTATTATGTATGGAAGTAATCTATATTAAAAAAAAAAAAAGACAGACACGCTCCTTATGGAAATTGGAGGGCCCAAGAGAGGAAAGGAGTTGGCAGCGCATAGGGTGAGGATATAAATACAGATACATGGAAAAAGGAGACCATGGTCTCGGAGAATTTATAAACTCTAGTGAGAAGATGAGATAAACATAGTCAAGATTGTACCCTAGAGTTTGAGAGGAAAGATTTAGAAACAATTTGGAGAATATCCTTTATTACTTGTTGGTGGATAATGCAAATTACATAAGTTTTTCCTCTCTTCCTTCTTTCCTCCCTTTCTTTCTCTCTCCCTCTTTTCTTTTCTACAACTCACTTGTTTTAAGTGAGTCAATAAGAGATATTAAATTTTAGCCTTTAGAAATCGAAAATTACCGGTACCAGAGCCTAGGGAAGGTGTTCAGCAGGGACCCCAGCTGTGGGCACTCCCACTGCATTCTGGGAGGATGTTTAGTTATTAGGTATCATCAGGGCTGCCTGCCGGATGTGCTTCTCTCAGGCTGTTATTCCTACTTGTCAAACATAGATGACAGCTTGTTTTGTTTCATCATTATTAATTTAGATTGTTATATATTACTAGATGAACCTTACAATGCTTTGTTGGCCCTCTTGTGGGAAATGAAAATAGTTGCATTGCTCGTATTTTGAAACTATAGTTCTCTAAGCACTATATTTTTAAAAAAGATGTAGGTTACTAGTGAATCTAATGTGAAATAGCAACCTGTTATGGTTAAAGCAGCTGTGTACATTATCTTCATCCCCCAAATGTTATACATTTTTGTGTTAACACTAGGGTCAGTCTGACTGGTTTGAATCGTGGTCTTACCAAAGCTGTGTAAGCCTCATTTTATTTATAAAATGGGAATAGTAGAACCTGCTTCAGTGAAGATTAATGGACGTCATGCATGTGTACACATATAGACCATGCTCAGTGAATGGGGACTAATAGCAATAGTTAAAGAGTGCTTACAATTTGCTAGGCATCTTTTGAAGTCCTCAGAAAACTCCACGAGCTAGGTATTACTATTATCCTTGCTTTTCAGACAAGAAACAACCTGAGGCACAGGGCATGTAGGCAATGCTCAAGATCACAGGATCAGTAAGTGGCAGAGAGGGGATTTGAGCCCAGAAGGTGTGGTGCTATATATATATTACTGGTGACTACCTGACTACATAGCATAACAAGAACATACCATTTCTTTTCCAAATGGATCCTGCAATGAGATCAAGGACAAATGAATGGTCTGTGTTCACTTGCAAACTGTTTATCTCCTCATTTGCTGTGGATATATGGAGGGGCTGTCTGTGTCTTACTTACCCACAAACCCCTAGAATTTAGCTCAGCCCTTATTCTATGAATGACTGAGTCAAGGCCTTTCTTCCTCTCATTGACCCTTTCCATCATCCTAGTCTTTGCTGAGGCTGCTAACATAGGATTGTGAAACAATGCTAACAAAGCACAGCTCCTGGACAGGGGTCTTCCTGGATTCCACTCGGGCTCCAATGCGCCTCCAGCGTAACTTGTAGAAATTCTATGAGTTCAGGCTTCCTCTGGGATGGAAGCCATCCAGCTGAGCATCTGGAAAGTGTCATTTTTCCACCAGTACTTGTGAAAATCTATGGAGCTCTCTGATGATAGCTTTTTGGTCTTGACATGAACCCTAGTGATAGCCTATAAGAGAGGAAATAGGGATCCCAGGCCATGATGTTATTTTCTGGAGCTTTCTCAGAGAGTGAAGGATAGATTCCAGACTGGATGGCAGGACCCCTGACACTGCCCAGTGTACCTTTCAACTTGCATTTATGGACAATCTGAAATATGACAGATTTGACAATATAGGTTTTGCTTATATGTGATATAACATTTGGATTAAAGCTAAAAAATCCAAACAAATATTCATAGGTTGCTTTTTTAATTAATGAAAACTGTAGCTTTAAAAGGCTATTTTAACAAAGAGTATGTTTAGGACTTACATGAAGACATTTGTAGAATACTCATGGGCAATACAACTATGATAATATTACTGAAGGCATCCAGTGAGATATGTGGAAATTCTGTGCAATTAGTGCTTTATTTTACACACCATAAATCAAGTAAGTGTACTGCAAGAGATGAAAGACATTCAAAACATTCGAAATTGTATCATTTGTGGAAATTGCTAAACATCCATGAAACAAACTAGACAGTGCTTTGGACAAACTCAAATGATGCCACTAATGGAAACTTTAGAAAAGAGTGTTTGAATCCAGGTCCATTAAAATATTACTTTAACAAATGAGCCATTTGTGAAATTGGATTTTCAAACAAATGACTTCTTCATATTTTGAAATGAGTGACTTGCATTTTGTTTGGAAAGGAAGAAATTTGTGAATGTAGGGGAAATATATTTTCCTAGTGACTATATTAATAGTGGTCAAAGATAACAGTGATTATCAATTAATCAATGCCAGGCAAGAACTAGATGTATGACCCAATCCAAGCTGTTGCTCCTTCCTCAGAGCCACCTCCTTCCTTTGCATGTATTTCTAGTGTGATTCAATCTTACCCTTAAAATGTAAATGGCCAGTGAGCTCCTAGGGGTAGAGAGCCTGCCTCTTTAATTTCCTTTTTTAAACAGGTGAGTTGAGTGTTTAACGTCACAGATGGCATGAGTGGCAGATCCAGAATTAGGACTCAGATACTTTAATTACAGATTCTCTGGAAATAACTGGAGATCAATCAAATGAGAAAAACAGAGACTATTTCTGAATTTGGTATAGCAAAGGAATCAGCCACCATCTTATATAATAATAGGCAAATATGCAAATTGTCCTCTCGACCAGGAGTTTGATCAGAAGTTTGACCAGGGGGTGAAGCTGACTGGCCAACTGCCCATGGGTCTTCCCCCGGTCAGCCCCATCCCTGATGCCCCCCACCTCGATCAGGGGTGGGGCCGGCTGGACCCCACCCATGCACAAATTTGTGCATCGGGGTCTCTAGTCACTTATATTTGGAAAGAGACTCAGGGGCAGGCAGAGGAGTGGAAAGCTTTCCCGTGGAGAAGAGAAGGCCTCCTGTTGAGCCCTGACTGGAGGCTGCTGGTATGAGGAAGCTCTGGGAGGGACAACTGAAATTGCGGCATCCTAAGCGACTGGTTTGTGGTCCATATTTGACTAACTCTGGTGGCTTCTAATTTAGAAATGGGGACAACAATCGGGAAAGCTAGCCCTGGCTGGGTAGCTTAGTTGGTTAGAGCATTGCCCCAGTATGCCAAGTTTGCGGGTCTGATCCCTGTCAGTGGACGTACAAGAAATAACCTAATGAATGCATAAATAGGCAGAACAACAAATCGGTATTTCCCTCTCTCTGTTTCTCTCTCTTCCTCTCTCTCACTTTAAAATCAGCAAAAATATTATAAAAGCTATCAGTTATTAGTAAAGTGCTGCCTGGTTGGGGATTTACAGACAAGGTTTGCAAATACATACAGATGTTAGAGGAGTTAACATCTGACTTCTTGGACCTGTTGTGAGCGTCTCACTTTCTATAAGTTTGATGTATAGGGAGCAGGTGGGCTTCCTGTGCAGGTTGCTGTAGGTAATGGTTTGGTTGTATGGGCTTGTTGCTGTAGACTGTGGGTCAGAATTCAAATGGGTTCACATGGGCCATTTTTCTATACAGTGTTCATTTCTAGGCAGTGGCCGGTGTTCATTTGTGTATTCAAGCTGTCAGTTTGGGTCTCTTCCCTCTAAGTCTGGGCAGGTGGGGAGCAAACTTTCTGCAAAGGACTGGAGGACAAAGATTTCAGCTTTGTGAGTCATGAAGTCTCTGCTACAATTACTCAACTCTGACATTTTAGCAAAAAGGCAACCACGGACAACGTGTAAACAAGCAGGTTGGCTGTATTCCAACAAAACTTTATTTACACAACCAGGCAGCAAGCTGGACTTCGCCCTGGGGCTGTGGCAGGTTGACCCCTGTTGTATAGTGAAGAGTCTACGCAAAATCAACAAATATGAAAATAACAGCTGCTCCTGTGTTGTGACTCATTTCCTTTAGGCCTGCTTTCATGCTATTGAGACTCTGAGCATTGAGGTCTAGTTTCTCAGTGGTGTTGTATTCAAGAATAGTTCAACAATAAAACAATTCTATATTTCATTATTTTTTCCTTCCTCTCAACAGACATTATGTAGGACTCATTTAATAACTAAAGTGATCCTTCTTATAATGTTTTTTTCCTCCTGTCCTATTCCTCTGTGGCTCATACTTCATTTTAAGACCCTCTTATTTGTCAAACCTGGCAAAGAAAGCCTGTGTCAGGGACAGTGGATCAGCAGAAAGAACCATCTTTCACTCCATACGTCACATGCCAGACAAGAGAAGGTGCGAGCAACACTGTGAAACTGGTAAAGGTGATCCAACCTTAGCCTGATTTCCTCATATTGGCAATATGGGTGCCACAACTCCAGGCACCACAGATAGAAAGTTATCCAGAGGCAGTAGAGGCCATTTCTTCCTTGTATCATCTTAAGAGTGAAGAACCCTCTTCCAGAAGCTTCCTAGCAGACCCATCCTCATGTTACAGAGACCCAATTGTATCATATGCTCTTGTCAAAGTCCATATTGGGCAATGGGGCCACCATGACTGGCTTGGATTAAGCAGTAGTCACCTGCTGAAATTGGAGTACATCTTACTTCCTCTGGGCCTGGGGCCTTGCAGAGGATGGTGGATGTGAATGAGTGAAGTTGAAATTCTGTAGGAAGAATGAGGGAGAGGAGGTCAACATTGAGAAGCCAACCAGCTATATTTTCAGCAAGATGTAAAGGGAAGAGAAGTGGCTTTGGAGAAAACAGACAACCTATGAGGAATCCATTTATAGGTTTTTAGCATTCCTCAAAGTAGAAGTAGTCAGGTATTCCTTTTTGTGGAAGACAAAATGCTTGAATTTGTTGAAAAAGAGTTACCTCTCATTTCTCTCCAAACACATTACATATCAGGCAAAAATAGGTAATAACAGCGTTATCAAATTGGCAAAGACAGTCTGTCTTTCTTCTCTCCAGACCAATTTTGATGTCTGCTTTAACTGTTTCCACAGTATCTCTCTCTAGTGCACTGAGTACCTTTCAGATTTAACCAGGAATACTTTGAGCAGAGGCAACTCTGGAGATGGAGATGGAAATACAGTCCATGACCTTGGGCAGGTTACCTAACAGCAGTGGATATTAGTTATCCTATATGTAATGAGGCAATGTAATGGTCTGCTTTCCTTGTTTCTGTAGTTGTGAGAATTAAATGAAATAATTTTTCAGCGCCTATGGCACATAGAAACTAAATAAACATTTTGATTTTTTTTTGGTTGAACCAAACTTGTCTATTCATTGCTCCCTGAAATCGCTTGTTCGTTTTATTCCTTCACATGTAGCTCATGACATTTTTTTCTTCTTATTCATTCACCCGCTCCATTTGCAATGGCTTTTCGTGTCTTCTCTACCTTGGCCCTTATCTTTGCTCTGAAGTCTGATTTGACTCCACATTGCTTGTGAAGCCCTCTTCTCCATTCCAGATCCAGTGTAACATTTTCTGAAGGAATCCTCAGGTGCTGTGGGATTAAAGGTATCGCTGGGAAAGCCCTCATGGCATCGATATAGCTGGAGATCAACATCACCCAGGAGAGAAGTGATCTTCAGCATTGTAGGAGCAGAAAAAACAGAATGCTGGGATCAAAGCTCACGTGAAAAATGGAATAGGAGTCCAGGAAAAAACAGAGAGAAAAATTATACTGGAAGCCGTGAGCAAAATTCCAATTTCCTCCGTATGCCATTTATTTTTCATGGACAAGTTATATATGATATTTGAGCATCAGTCTTCTCATCTTCAAATTGAAGTTCATACACACCTCTTCTTTCCCCCTATTCTCTATGGGCATGGAAACTTCAAATAGGCAGGGGCTAATTTTATTTTTAATTTACCAATTATATCTAACTAATAGTACACTACCTGGCTCCCCAGTGAGCAATATATACTTATTGGAAATAGAACGATCCTATCTAATAAAAGAATAATATGCAAATTTGATCATACCTTCACTACATCCAAAAGCCAAGCCCATAGCCATGGCCACCAGCCAATCAGGAGCAGATTATGCAAATAAACCCCAACCAAGATGGCTGCCGCTACTGAGAGTAGGAGGAAGGCTTGGGTTTCCCTGGCAACAGAGGAAGCCAAGCTTTCTGCCTGCCATTGCTGGCCAAGCCTCTACTCAATGCTACAAAGTTTCAGTTATAAAAGATACAGAAATGGCAGCAGCCAATCAACTGGAGAGAACAGAGGCTTGGGTTTCCCTGGAAACAGAGAAAGTCAAGCTTTCCACCTGCTGTTGCCAGCCCAGGCCTCTAGGTTACAAAGTTTCAAGCAGAAATGGCTGCCACCACAGAGCCAGCAGAAGGCTTGGCTCTGCTCCAGGCTACAAAGTTTCAATTGTAGAACATAAATTAATGCCTGATCCCAGGGCCTCTGCTTGGGTCGCTAGAGGGCGTGGCCAGCCTGCAAACCTCCACAGGCCCTTTGCCCAGGCTTCCCCTTGCCCCAAGGGAACCCCCACCCTGATCCAGGATACTCTTCAGGGCAAACCAGCTGTCCCCCACCCATGTACCAGGCCTCTATCCTATCTAATAATAGACTAATTTGCAGATTGACCATCAGTCCAACACACAAGAGGGCTGCCCCATGTGGACAAAGATCCTGCCCCCATGTGGACACAAATGGCCATCATAAGATGGCAATCAGGGGAGGGCCGTTGGGAGGTTCCAGGCCTGCAAGGGAGGGCAGTTGTGGGCAATTAGGCCACCAGGGGAGGGCAGTTGGGAGGGACCAGGTCTGCAAGGGAGGGCAGTTGGGGGCGATCTAGCCTGCAGAGGAGGGCAGTTAGGCATGACCAGGCTGGCAGAGGAGGGAAGTTGGGGGCAAACAGGCAGGCAGGGGAGCAGTTAGACATCAATTAGGCTGGCAGGGTAGTGGTTAGGGGGTGATCAGACTGGCAGGCAGAAGCAGCAGGGAGGAAGTCAGGTGAGCAGTTTGAAGCCAGCAGTCCTGGATTGTGAGAAGGATGTCCCTCGAGGGGTCCCAGATTGGAGAGGGTGCAGGCTGGGCTAAGGGACATACCCCGCCCCCGTGCACGAATTTTGTGCACTGGGACTCTAGTTATTAAATAAGAAAGCATGGATGTAAATGTTTGTTAACTTAAGGTCTGAGGCAAATGTAATGTATTCTGTCAGCACTTTCATGAGCTTATCACTGATCTCTCTCTACACATTGTGGTCAGGCAGTTCATGTCAGCAGGTGGGCCACGTGTCCCCTGTGGAATGTAGAGCACACTGTGAGGTCGTGTTCATCAAAATCTGGGATCTTTTAGAGGAGAGCGCCTGTCGTGTGTCAGACCACGAGTCTTGCCTTCAGGTTGTCTAATGCCTGATGTCAGATAGGTAGTGAGCATGTCTCCATCTGCCTCTTCCACACTCAGGAGAGACATAGTTTATTTATTAGTATTTTTTTATAGTAAAGGAAAATAAGTGTTGTTGTTTTAAATATATTTTTATTGATTTTTTTTTAGAGAGAGGAAGGGAGAATGAAATAGAAGCAGTGATGAGAGAGAAACATGCATGCCTCCTACTGAGTATTGAGCTTGCAACTTGGGCATGAACACTGACTAGAATTGAACTGCGACCTCTTGGTTTATGGGTTGATACTCAACCCCTGAGCCACAGTGTCTGGGCAGACATAGCTTGTTGATCATGATACTTCCTCACTGGACATGATGTTCACTTTCTTTTAAAACCATCTTTATAGCCCTAACCGGTTCGGCTCAGTAGATAGAGCGTTGGTCTGCAGACTCAAGGGTCCCAGGTTCGATTCCGATCAAGGGTATGTACCTTGGTCTCAGGCACATATCTATTAGGGGGTGTACAGGACGCAGCTGATAGATGATTCTCTCTCATCGATGTTTCTAACTCTCTATCCCTCTTCCTTCCTGTCTGTAACAACAACAACAACAACAACAACAACAACAAATCAATAAAATATATTAAAAAAATAAAACCAACTTTACAGGCAGCTGCTATCTACTGAGCAGAACTGATCAGAATTTGATTTAACTTGAAGCCTATTTGTAATCCCTGATCTTAATTCAAGAGTCTTCTCTTTTTGCTCCTCATTTTCCTGAAGGTCTCCATTGACGGAATCCCTGCAATCTCCCCTGTGGATCAATGTCTTTGTTTTCTGTGTTGGCCTTCAGCAAGTTCTCCTGTCCAAATACAATCTCCTGCTGGAAAAGCAAGGCTGTCCTTATCCTTCAACCCAAACAAATATCTCAAAGAAATATGATTTGGTTTTGCTTTGGGGAAATAAGAGAAATATCAAAGGGGAAAATAAATCAATCCACCTTCGTGAGATTCCTGTGAAATTTATTAGAAACAAGCTCCGGTGCATGCAAAGGTTGCCCCTCGAACACCAGCTTCGCTTTCCAGCACGCCGCCCTGCTTCTGTAATGGGCTACACTTACCCACACTTTTTATTTTTTAAAGCGCTTTAAAGACATTTCCTAATTGATTTATGGCCCGGGAACCCATTTGGAACATGCAACGAGAGTGATTAAAAGGCCAGAAGAACTGATTTATGATGAAAGATTAAGAACAGAATATGATCTGAAACTTGAACAAACAGAGATGCCGGGCAGATATCTCAGCCACCTACAATTACCTGGCCGCATGGGGACTCTTGAATGAGGGACAAATTATTTCAGTTGGCCATTAGAGGCTTCCTAGTTGATTTTCTTTTAAATGAAGAAAAACTCAGCCCAGCAGATTGATTCTCTAGGGCTGTGGGCTGTCCCAGAGAGCTGCAGACTCAAGGTTGCCGCAGGACCAAGGTCAAGAGCCAAGAATGGCCTTCTTATATCTACAGGAAATGCAACCTAAGCCCTCCTTTGTCTACCGTTCCCATCATTACCCTCCCGTGGCCCCTCAGCAGATGATTGTGGGAGGGCTTTCCACCTTTTTGAGTCTCTGGGAATAAACTGAGAACCTACAACATTCAACCTAAGGACAATGACAATCTGAGCCACTGGGGAGGATGCTCCCTGTTAGAAAGATGGTCTATTGGTTACATGCCACATAGGCATTTATGTGATTCATTGCTCCAGGTTTTTGGTTAGTCAGTCTCTCCAGTTCACAGAAAAGGTATACTAATACAATCTACAAAATAGCTTACAAATTCTTCAGGCTTCACATGGTTTGAGTTTAATTTTTGTTTATTATTTTAAGAATACATGTCTCACAACAAAAGATATATTTCCCAGCTCCAAATTATTCATTCATTTATAAATCAATCCCAACTAACAACACTAAATAAGTTATTTACTTTGTACACCTTGTGATTTAGCCATTTTGGGGAGACAGAAATATTTTAAAGAAATAGAAGGTGTGACCATTGTCTGCAAGGAGCTGCGGCTGAGACAAAAGGGACAAGGGGTCCCCAACTCTTCCTACCATGTGGCTAAATTCTTCTGGTCAGTGAGCTGAAACCTGAGACTCTGGCTGGGGTTGAGTTTTGGGAATTGGGGCTGCATGGGGGAACGGTGCTGCCTGTCTGTCCTTATCATATAGGGCCTCAGTGTAAGTCAGTGATCCTGACCCAGGAGAAGATGAGCTTGAGAACGATTGGAAAAACAAACACTTTCAATTCTCCAAATGTATGGTCTGCAAAAGGGGTTACTTTTATGGAGTAAATAAGTTCAGAAGAATGGGCAGATCCAGAGGAGAAACTGAGGACTCCAGGCAGAGAAAGGAGACTGAAATAGAACTGCGGTCCGACCTCAGGTGGGAGGTGTGCTGTGGGGGTTGGTGTGGGAGACAGGGCAGCCGGCAACTCAGGTGCAAAGGCTCGAAGCCTCCAGGTTGCACATGTCCCAGGAGTCCCGCTGTTATTGTGTTCAATGTGAACGGCGCCCCTGGCATTGGCGGATGCATCAGCTGAAGAGGCTTTGGCAGGGGTTTCTGGGTACTGAGGAAGAGTGAGCTAATTGTTTGGGAAGAGTTTCAGAGGAAATGACATCTAAGTGAATTCATGATGATGCAGAATTAAACTAGACTAGTGGTCGGCAAACTCATTAGTCAACAGAGTGGCAAACCGTGGCTCGCGAGCTGCAGTTTGCAGACCACTGAACTTGACTGAGAAGAGGAAGAAGCAGTTGCAAATGTAAGGGGGTCTGGGCAAATGGCGCTCGAGAGTTGTCCTTTGTGTGGCCTGCAGGTGGCAGAAGGGAACACTGGGGTGTATAAGGAGGAGTGTATCGAGGAGGTAGGGAGAGGTGAACCATTCTATGAAGATCCTGAACAGCACATTGGAGTGTGGACAGCATGGGGAATGGGGAAGCCATTGTAGAACTACACAGGGAGCCCTCTTCAGAGAATGATGGGAAAAAGCACATTGTCAATGGTAGAGAGGATGAAGGTGGCTGAGACTAGTGGTAGGAGACCAGTTAGGAGGCTACTGAAATAATTTAGGCAAGAAGCAATGAGGGTCTGGAAAACACCCCTGTAGTGTGATGGCGAAGCAGCAAGGGCTCCTTGACGCCTTAGCCCAAGTCTGTCTCCTTTTAGACAAATCATGTTGGGTGTCTTTCAGGTTATGCTGTCCAGATCACTGCTGGCTAATACAGGGAAATACCTAAAAATGTTTCCTTTTTAACTAGCGTGGGCACACGAATTGACAGATATCCACAACAACAGAACCTGGCATGTCCTTCATCATTTGGCAAAATGACTCTGCCTTATTAATACCGGGAGCCAGTTCATAAGTCTTTGTCGCATTTCTAACAAACATTTCTCCTTTCTCCGGGGTTGATGAATTTGATAAAAATTTGGAGTAGAGTGGAAGGCTTATGTGGAGCGTAACACTGATCCTTCAGGTTGAGAAGCAGATGGATTTTAAGTCACCGACTCTAATAACATGTGATATTACAGGGAGCGAGACACACAAAAAATATTACAGCGGGTCCCACGCACTACACCTACCACAATCTCTTGAGTTTACAGCCCTCCCACCAGATTCCTGATATAGAGGATTTGGGCCCAATGCCATAAAAGGAATTACACAGACTCTTCTGAAAGACTGGTACTTGGATAAATAAGTGCAGGAGCCAGGATATAGGAAACATATAAAAAACCTTTAGAGGGTCAACGAAGCCTCGGGAGACAAGAAATGAAATGGAGTTTTCTTTGTTTCAGACTGAAAATTACAAGGTGCTGTTGGAGGTTATAGCTGGAGTTGGATAGTCTCTTGCAAGAGTGCAGTTTAACAAGCCAGCGAGGTACCTGACCCCGTCCAAATAAAGGAATCAGATAGAGTTTTGCTGGCTTTTCATCATGACAAGAAATATTCCACCAGAAAGTTAACTTCAGAGGGAGTAAAAAACGTGCATGCCTTATTTTGGGTGGTGCTGGCATGGGGGTGTACAACTGGCAAAACTCATCACTTGGAACACTTATGAGCATCATTGTGCATTGTACTGATTACAGTGCATCAAGAATGATAAAGTAAGTAATTTTGAAAGAGGAAAAAAGAGAAAAGTTCTGACACTGTCCTGGTGGCAAATAAACATGAACTGGGCGGTGAGGCTGATCAGACCTGGGCAGCTGAGCAGTCAGGACTTCAGCATCACAAACCGACCTCTCTTACTTGGAGGTGGCGGGAGGGAAGAGCAAATTCACTCAATGCAGTGAGAGGCCCAGGCCATCTCTGAGTAGCAGATAGACTGGCCAAAGTATGGGCACCATCTATACCTTTGGCTTCTCTGGCCAAGTACAAAACCAGTGAAGTCTCTCTGTGAACTTGAAGCTCAGTGTGGGGATAACAGATAGGGTCTATTTTCTCTTGTCTGTGAATTATACATGGAGCCCTGGACTAATGAGGATTCCCAGACCTTAGCTCTGCCCAAAGAGGAGACTCGGCATTGATTAGTGATGTCTGTAGGGGGTGTGGTAGGGTGGATTGGAGGCACCTATGCTTTCCTGCCTACCCTAGGATTGTGAATTATTGTAGACCCTAAAGTGGTGTGTACTTGTGAGGAATGGAAGAGTTTATTCTGAGAGTTTAGTGGTCCAGTCATTTGTGGCTCCCCACAGAAGACCTGCCACACCTGTCCCCCGATTTTGACACCCTCTGATTTTCCATGAAGTTCTATGGGCTTGAAACAGTATGGTTACTCCAGAGGTAAGGTATTGATTCATTGTGTTCTGTGTTGTGATGCTCTGAAGGACATAGAATCAGACAATGGAGATCTCAGTTTTATTAGTAGAGTGACAATGACTGTTTCCTACCATGTGCTCCTGAGAGCATTGAGGCCCTGGTAACCATCAGAGAGGAGGCAGCTTTGTCCCCAAGTCACTAGTGCCCAGAGGTCTGGAGAGAAAGGACCCATGGGTGTTTTGGAGTTAATCAGTACCATCTTTAACTGAATTATTTTCCACATAAACCCAAGGTTAAAGGTAAAGTGGGCAGATAATTACTTTACTCCAAGGGTGACTCATTTCCAGCCTGCGGCACTAGATCCAGATTTCAATTTGAGTTCATCACATTCCTCTAGTCACTCCTGCATTAGTACAGAGGTAATTTCCATCCGGATGGGTCTGTGTGGTGAAGTAATCAGGCAAGATGTTTAGGTTTAATAATTAAAGCAGCTGAAGGTTTGTGAATAATCAAAGTTCCACACGACGGTGACTTCTAAATGCAGGGGAGGTGGTGACGTAACAACATCATTCGTCTCCAAAACCTTCTGAGTCCACATGTGCTTTGTCTGCATCCCTCACTTCTCAGCTTTCTTTTTCTTCTTCTCTGACTCCTCTGTGTCTCTGACTCCTCTCAGTTGCTTCTACACATCGCCCACTCTCCTACAGTCACTCATTGGCCACAGTGCACAATGGAAACACTGAGCCCTAGATTTAATTAAGAGCAGCCTCTGTGTTTTGTAGATGAGGAGACCAAGACATAAATTGGGGCAGGGATTTGATGTAGAGTGAGAACAGAAACCAGGCTCTTGTGATTCTTCTTAGTATTTGCCAAAATTATTTAAAAATATCATTCTTTTTGCTATAAAATATTACATAACCCTTGTGAAATATGTCCAAAATACAGAAAACTGTAAAGTAAAAATAAAATCAAGTACTAATATTTCACCCAGTGCTAATCGTTTTTAACCATTGGGTAGGAATTTCTTTCCAATCTCTTTTCCATTCGAATAAACAAAAATCCATTCATTTTAAAGAAGTAAGATTCTATTTTAGAGGCTCCTTGGGATCTCATTTTTAAGCTTATGCTTCTCTTATTAGCACTGTCTCATTAATTTTTATCCCATTTGAATGAGACCCTCAAGGAAATGGAGAAGACTTCTGAGGATATGAACAAGACCCTCACGGATATGAAAAAGGACCAACTAGAAATCAAGCACACACAGACTGAAATAAAAAATATTACACAAAGTCCTAAAAGCAGTCCAGAAGGCCACAAGAACCAAGTCAAAGATTTGAAATACAAAGAAGCAAAATCCACTCAGCTGGAAAAGCAACAAACAAAAAGAATCCAGATAATTGAAGATAGTGTAAGGGGCCTCTGGGACAACCTCAAGCATGCCAACATCCGAATTATTGGGCTGCCAGAAAAAGAGAGAGAGCAAGTTAATGAAAACCTACTTGAAGAAATAGTGACTGAAAACTTCCCCCACCTGGTGAAAGAAACTGACTTAAAAGCCCAAGAAGTACATAGAACCCCAAAATATAGGAATCTAAAGAGGACCACACCAAGACATATCATAATTAAAATGCCAAGAGCAAAAGATAAAGAGAGAATATTAAAAGCAGAAAGAGAAAAGCAGTTGATTACCTACAGGGGAGCACCCATAAGATTGTCAGTGGATTTCTCAACAGAAACAATGCAGGCCAGACGGGAGTGGCAAGAAATATTCAAAATAATGGACAGCAAGAATCTACAACCAAGATTACTCTATCCAGCAAAGCCATCATTCAGAATTGAAGATCAGATAAAGTGCTTCACAGATAAGAAAAAGCTAAAGGAGTTCATTACCACCAAACCAATATTATATGAAATGCTGAAAGATATTCTTTAAGAAGAGGAAGAGGAAAAAGGTAAAAATATAAATTATGAACAACAAATACACATCTATCAACAAATGAACATAAAAATCAAGTGAATTGATAGGCTGATGAACAGGATAAACTGGTGAATATAACAGAAACATGGACATAGAGAGGGAATGGACTGACAATTCTTGGGGAGAAAAGGGTTGTGGGAAGTACAGCAAGAGACTGGACAAAAATCTTGCAACAATGGGAGAGGACAGTGGGGAGGGGGAGGTGAGGGTGGAGGGTGGGATAGGTACAGGGTGGAGGGGAGATATAGGGGGATAAAAAAGGGGAAACAATGTAATTAATAAACTGAACAATAAAGATTAAAAAAATAAATAAAATAAATAAATAAAAAATAAATAAAAGACACAATATAGCTGAAATGTGGTGTCCGGAATGTCAAGGGGTGAAGAAATGGTGGCAAAGACTGTCAGCTACCTTGCCTTTCCTATTGTTCCCATGCTCAAGGCCAGCATTTATCTTGTCTTTTTTTGTTTTGTTAATCCTTACACAAGGATATATTTTCCCATAGATTTTTAGAAAGAGTAGAAGGAAGGGAGAGAAACATTGATGTGAGAGAGACGCACATGGATTGGTTGCCTTCCTCGCCGGATATTGAACCTACAACCCAAGTACCTGCCCTTGATGGGAGTCAAAATGGAGACCCTTTGGTCCTCAGGCTAACACTTCTACCTCTGAGCATAACAGGCGAGGGCAGCATGTATCTTTTCAATGAATAATAGAAAATAAAAATTAAAGTGCTATCTCTCGAGATGATTATTTTCATATACTAGTATGCATAAAACAAAGTGTACTCAAATTGAAATGAAGGAATTGAGAGCCTTTGATGATTAGAACTTGATGAGGCATCTGACTACACATATTAAGAGCAGACATTGAACCTTTCCTTCGTTAGATGCTTATAGGTCTGCAAAGCTGCAGTTGTGACTTTGAAGGCCAAGCCCTGCCCACTGGACTCCCAGGACCATGGCCCCTGTCAGGGAAGCTGCTTCCTGTCCCAGGCTGGCCCCTCCAGCTGGTCTTTGGTTTTCGAACCAGATTGGACCAGTGTGACCTTTGTTCCTCACCCAGGGGTGTTCTCAGTGCGCCAGGTATGGACATAACTGGTGCAGAAAAGGTGCTCTTCTGCGGAGAACAGTTTAGGGGAATATCTGCTCATCAACAGTGCTTTCTCCGAAGGTGATGCATTGGTGGCTGGCTAGTCTGTGTGCTCCCTTAGGCTGACAGCACACAGTCCAAATCACCTTCCTTGAAGCACCTGTGGCAATCGGCTAATTATTTTTATGATGCCAGGTCAGCAATAAAGGCGACCTTCCTGCTTTGCCCTTTCTCCATGACTCATGACAGGAGGGAAATCATTGATTGGCTGCCTCCTGCAGGCCCCCTACTGGGAATGGAGCCTGCAACCTTGCCTGGAATGGAACCTGGGACCCTTGAGTACGCAGGCTGACACCCTGCTCACTGAGCCAAACTGGCTAGGGCAAGGGTACCTCATTTATAAAAGCTTGAGGCATTATTTCTAATTAGTTGCCAGACCTGAGACTGGTCCGGAGCCACGTTAAGTGTTTGCTTTGCAGGTGGGAAGAGGAGGCTCAGCTCTAAGCTTACACTGGTTGTGTGCACACGTGTTTATGAGCAGCCTCCATTCCTCTTCCCACCCCCCACCCCCTGCAAGCTACATTTGTTTGTTTGGGTGAACACAACTCTCCTAATATTCTAACAAGTTTACAGTATTCCAATGAATAAAGAAAAAGAGGGCTCCCGTCTCCTGACTGAGCCACAAGACCCATACTCGAGGGGCTCCCTCCTTTTCCAGGCTCCTCTTCGGTGACAAAATGTAGCTTGGAGGAATAAATTTGCAGAGTCCTATTAAAATGACCACAGAAAAGTTAAAACTCTAGAATTACTCATTTCAGAAAAGCCCGAACGCTTTTAACTAAACAGGGCAACTTCAAAACTTAATGAAAACCTTGCAGGCTATAATGTAATGAGAAACACTTTATTCCTTTTAGCTATTTCAAGAAACGTTGGGCATGTCTGTGGTGACTTTCATCTGAGTGTCTCAGATGCCATGCTCACTTAATAAATTATGCTGTCGAGGGGCTTCCATATCCTGCCCTCGTTTTTGTTTACATTTCCAACTTCTGGGGAGGGCCAACCGTCACCCGCATCCAGGTAAAAGGTTTCTGTGTAGTAAGGACTGTACTTAAATTGAAGTGTTTGGGAATTTGGGGAATTTCTTAGTCCTAATTTATATCACACACACAAAAATTTGGCAGGACCGATGTTTATTATTTCAGAATAAAGTGGCTAGTGATGCAAGAAATGTATTTTCTGTATCCTGGAGTTAAATGTTATAAAAGAATTTGGACTACCATACTGGATGTGATTATCGAATGTCTTAATTTAGTTGTGTTAATGGCATTGTAGTAATGAATACCTTATCTTGGAAATTCAAGTTAAAAGAACTACAGGAGAGCAATATTTGCAACGTCCTTTGAAATGGGTTTAATAAAAAATACATAAACAAAAGTAAAATTGTAACTGTGAGTTGATGGATATGTTCATTAGCTTGACTTTCACAGCATATACGTTTATCAAAATATGTTGTACACTTTAAACCTATACAATTTTTATTTATCAAGTATACCTGAATAAAGCTGGGTGGGGAGGAATATACATAAAGAAAGTGTGGCAAAAGAATATTTGGCAGAGTAGAAAGAAATATGGATTTGAAACTAGCTGAGGATCTGGGCCTCAGTTTCCTTGACTAGAAAATGCAGTGTTTGCATGGAAGACTTAGGGGATAATATACCAAGAGTAGACTTCCGGGAGCCTAGGGTTAGTGATGACTTTTCCAAAGGGCTTCAACATGTCGATCAGGAAGTTAACCGTGCTTTCAGGGACCGTCTGTGACTTGGCATTCTGCTCGGCTCTGCTGACAAGTATTCTGTTGCATGAAGGATTTTCCTGGTGTTTGACCTCCATGTTCTCCAGGCTTTCGATGCTTGCAGCAGCGCAGGGACCTTGCACAGGGAAACAGCCACTCTGCATTCTTTCTGCCTGCATGTTTATGCTCTAAAGTCTGTCCTAAAGATTATTAGTTAGGGCGCTGGCCCGCTGTGATCCCTAATAGTTTGGGTAGCTTTTTGTACTTTTCACAATGAATTAATGAACCTTCATTTATTCAATCCCCGCAATAGTCAGGAAATGAGCTATTGAAGAACGAGGAAAACAGGGAACATTGAGCCTACATCACCTTAACAAGGTCACAGAGGACATTAGTGGCTGGAATACAAATATTCTGATTTCTCGTTCAAATTTGCTTCTAATATATTTGAATTGAACTGTCCAGATGGGAAAAGGGAAAAAAATTAACATATATACCTACTATGTGCTGGAAACTGTATTAGATAGGATTTAAACC
The DNA here is from genome assembly GCA_027563665.1 of Antrozous pallidus. Lineage (NCBI taxonomy): Eukaryota > Metazoa > Chordata > Mammalia > Chiroptera > Vespertilionidae > Antrozous > Antrozous pallidus. Next base: position 118,001,940 of record CM050511.1, on the reverse strand, counting down.
ACCGTCTATTTGATTACAAAGATTGCATTGCTGTTTCTTTGGAGAGAGGTTCAGTCAAGGATCAGAAGCCCCCTGGGCCAAGGTATACTCATAAGTACATAGGTGTATCACTTAATAATTTGGATTTTGTAATCAAAGCAAACACGATAATTCCAAGAGAAGCATCAAAAGTGCTTTATTTAAGTAATGTCCATTGCTAGCTACACATTTTTCTCATCTTCCAGGTAATTTGTGGATACTACCCCAATAGAACTTTGCTTGTTTTGAAGCAATCCATTCAGAGACCCAATTTTCCACTTCTTTGGACATTTTCAAGCGCTGCTCAGAAAGTGTGCGTGCTGTTGATCAAAACAAGTGGTCATCTGAAGGAGCAAGGTCTGGTGAATACAATCGGTGGGTTAATACTTCCCAGGGAAGATCTTTTAATGTGTCTTTAACTGGTTTTGAAGTGTGTGATAGTGGGTTATCAGGAAGCAAAATTACTTTGCTGTGTCTTCTGGCCCATTCTGGTCATTTCAGGATGAAAGCCTGGTTCAAATTGATTATTTGTTGTCAGTATTAATGGTTTCACCTGGGTTTAGAAGCTCATACTACACCACACCTTCCTGATCTCACCAAAGGCAGGGCATTGTTTTCTTTCTGAAGCCATTTGGCCTTGCAGTTGATGTTGATGGTTGACCTGGATCCACCCATGATTTTGTGCATTTGGGATTCTCAAAATAAATCCATATTTTATCTCCAGTCACAATTCAATGCAAAAAAGACTTTCTCTCATGCCATTGAGGCAACATTTTACTGATGAGTTTTACATTTTCCATTTGTCTTTTGTTCAGTTAATTGGCACCCATTTTTCTTCCTTTAAAATCTTTCCCATTGCTTGTAAATGAGCAGAAATTGTTTGCTGAACAACGTTTAATCTTTCTTGAAGTTTTTTTTTTGAGTTTGACATGCATCCAATAATGGTTATAATTGTTGCTCTTCAAACTCTTTTTCAGTTGACCTGGACGTTGTTTGTCTTTCACATTGAAATCATCACTTTTAAAGCGTTTAAACCAGCGCTCACAAGTCTGTTGAGATGGAGCATGTTCACTATAAGCTTCCCCAAATATATGGTAACATTTTTTCTTCAAAATAAAGTAATGAATTAAAACTTCCCACAAATGCTCTTTTTGTTTGGGGGAGGGGCATGAAATTCGACATTTTTAAGAGTAAAAATATCTATGCTATTGCCACCTTCAGAAAATTTGACATATGACGTTTTGAAGCTTGTGGTCAACACAACAAAATAGCATATATATCAAATCGCATATATACAAACAGATGTGTTACTCCATCTGTTGAAAAAAATCCGAATTATTAACCGGTACACAGCTATACCTTCATTCCTAGGCAAGCATGTCCATTCAGAGGTCTCTTTGTCAGGGGCTGTGGCTGAGGCACTTTATCCATTTTCACTCAGTACTTTTCCATCCCTAGGTTTCTCCCCTTTATCCCCCTGGCTGGTACCTCCATATAGTGGTAGGAGCCTTTCATTCAGGGCATCCCCATCTGTGCCGCCTACACCTGGTGCCATTCTGTAGGGATGGCACTCTTTTTTTGCCTCTTGCTTGTCTTGTCGCAGTGAATAAATAAAAGCTTGAATGTTACTTTCAGGTTGGCTTGTTGTCCTAATTAACCACCTGGACACCTGGAAGCTCCACGGCTTTCAGTTCATTTCTCTGGATTCTTCTCAACATTATCATGCGTAATTATCCAGACTGGCCAGGAACACAGAAGCGTGAGGAGAGTGGATCTCAAACTTCACTGCAGAATTCTCAGCGCCAGCTGTCCGTGTCAACACGCTGACGCTTAGGTCCTATCCCAGATAGTTACACCAGACTGTTTGTGGATGGAGCCCACGCATAGCATTGTTAAAGCTCTAGGTGCTGCTAATATTAGCCACGGTGGCAAACTCTGCTTTAATGGGCATCCGAATCACTAATCTGGGACGTTAATAAAGTAGATTCATGAGTCTCCTTAACTTACTGGATGAGAAGCATATCGGGGTGAATCCTGAGAAGCTGGCAAGTCCAGGTGAATCCGATGCAGGTGGTAACTAATTTGAGGATGGTTGAAAAATATTGGTCCAGTGTGTGTGTGTGTGTGTGTGTGTGTGTGTGTGTGTGTGTGTGTATGTGTGTGTGTGCGTGTATGTACTTGCTTGTTGGAGCGGAGGGACCAGGGACAAAGAAAATAGAAAATCCAAGATCCAAGGAATGACTTCAAATAACTCTATATTCATCCATCCATCCATCCATCCATCCATCCATCCATCCATCCATCCATCCATCTAGGTTAGGTGGCTATGCAGGACAATAGTTAGGAGCATGAGAACCTAACAGAAACACTTACATCTGAATCCTAGCTGTGCCAATCATTAAATCTGTTCCCCTGGGCAAATTATGTAACCTCTCTCAGCCTCAGTTTCTTCATCAGAAAAATGGGGACACATTTGCAGGTTTTCATGATATTTAAATAAATGATATTGGTAAAGTGTTTAGCAAAGTGCCTGAAACTGTATTGCCATGTGCGGCTAGCAACTGAACACTTGCATGTTGTTAGTCTGAACTGAGAGGAGCTGTAGATAGACAATGCACAGTGGATTTTGAAGGCTTAGCTGAAAAAAAAAGAATATAATATGTCTCATGAAGAATTTTAAAATATTAAATGTATACCGTGCTGTATATATTGAGTTGAAGTGATAATATTTAACACAAATTGAGTTAAATACATTATTGAAATTAGTTTTATTCTGTTTCTTGTTACTTTTTATAATGTAGCTACTGAAATATTTAAAAATAATATATGTATCCATGACCAGTATGGCTCATTGGTTGGTTATAGCATCGTCCCGTACACCAAAAGTTAGTGGGCTTGATTCCTGGTCAGGGCATATACCCAGGTTGTGAGTTTGATTCCTAGTTGGGGTCTGTGTGGGAGACAACTGATTGATGTTTCTCTCTCACCTTGATGGTTTTTATTCTCTCTCCCTGTCCCTTCCTTTCTCTAAAAAATCGATTAAAAATGCTTCTTAAAAATAAATAGCATATGTGGCTTATGTTACATTTCTGTTGGACAGTGTTGGTCTAGAACATAAGGAACTCTGAGCGAATGTTATGTAATCATGCTATTATTTGTGTCGTGTTATGCATTTGGTTCAAAAGCAGCTAGTGAGCACTTGCTATGAGGAAGTAAACATCAATCATTGATCAGATGGTGTGCTTAGCATCTAGTTAAGGCAAATCAAGTAATCAGGAGTATATATATCACAAATGCAAGGTGAGATGCAGAATCATCCCTGAGGTATCACAAAATGTGATGATTGCCTGTGGTATCCCAAAGCATACCCGCTGTCTGGTGATAAGAAGGTATCTCTGAGAGGACATTAGAACTGAAGAACTTCATGGATTATTAAACTACTTAAAGAAACCTGGTTCCAATACATATCATGTAGCTCATCATACCTTCCTTTCCTGAGACTACAGATAAAGAATCAATGAGGGCAGTGGTACTAATAGTGTCCCCTCAATATCCATGTCCACCTGGAACCTTAGAATATGGCCTTATTTGGAACTAGGGCCTTTGAACATGTAGTAAGTTAACATAAGGTCATATTGATTAGGGTGGGCTCTAACGCAATAATGGGAGTCCTTGAAAAAAGAGAAAGCAGAGATACAGACAGGAGAATATGGTGTGGGAATGGAGGCAGAGGCTGGACTCATTGACTACAAACCAAGAGATGCCAATGGTTCCTGGCAGCCACTAGAAGCTGGAAGAGGGAAGGCAGGATTCTAACATAGAGCCTTTGGAGGGAGCATGGTCCTGTTCACACTTAGATTTCAGATTTCTGGCTTCCTGAATTGTGAGAGAAAAATTTCTGTTGCTGTAAGTCACCCAATTTGCAGCAATGTATTATGACTGCTCTAGGATACAAATACATTGAGCCAAGTTTGGGCATCTTAACACCTTGTGAGACAAATATTAACCTTTTTGGGAGTACTCACTCCAAAGTCTGGGGAGAATCTCATGGGGGTATATCACACTGAGGGTCTTGGAAAAGGTAAAGATGAGTTCTGGGAGAGATCGTTGTATCTAAACAATGTAGCTAAAGGGAATTTTCAAAATGAGGGGACGAGCTAAAGGTTAAAGTCAGAAGACAGTGCCAAGGATCGGTATAAGGTGAAGAGAAATAGACCAAACACTGATTAAGTTTTGGTTAGGCTGGCAAGCAGAGTGAAGATGGTCAGACTGGAGAACTTGGGAATAGGCTGTCATCAATGTGAAAGGACAGAGTCCTCTTCTGTGCTGATCAAGGGCACCGCAGGGCTCCAGTCTTGAGGATATGAACTTGAAGTAGCATTCCTTCCACTGAGATACGGCTACATTTGGGCATGTGGGAGTTACATAAAACTATAACACATGCATAGTGCATCTTCTTTTACCATTATAATAAAAAAGCAAACATATGTTTAGGAGTAGAATGTAAAATTTACATAAATGCATAATTGAAAAGATGAGATTTCTAAAGGTTTTCTTTTGTGGTATTCACTTCAGGCTAGTATTAGACCATCCTAGCAGTACACAATTTAAAAAAATATATATTTTATTGATTTTTTTCCAGAGAGGAAGGGAGAATGATAGAGAATTAAAAACATCGATGAGAGAAAAATATCGATCAGCTGCCTCCTGAACATCTCCTACTGGGGATGTGCCCGCAGCCAAGGTACATGTCCTTGACTGGACTCAAACCTGGGACCCATCAGTCCGCAGGCCGACATTCTATCCATTAAGCCAAACTGGTTAGGGCAGGACACAGTGTTTGTGTGCTGTTTCAGGTACCTCCAACAGCTGGGAAATTGAGAAAAACTGATGTAATGACTGGACAATATTCCTATCATTTCTATACCTATGCTTACATATAGTAGGCACACATCAACCATTTGTAGCTCTAATAGCGGACATGTTGAAAACCAGTGGTGCATTCCTTGCACAAATTCTGGACTGTGCTTTGGCCCACGTTCTGACAGACAAAACAGGAATGCCCATATGGAAAGGGCATCTTTAGGAGGGATGGCAGGCATGCATAGTAGAGAATGCTTGATGATTCTCAGTAGAGCAAGCACAAGACACATCAGGGCAAGAAGAAAGTAAACCAAGTGCCAATCCGCAACTTTTACCTTTATCTACACAAATCTTTCTAATGAAGAAGAGTTTGGCATTTAAATGGTCTCTCTCTTTTGTAGAGCCCCTCCCACCCCCCTGCTGCCGATCAGGACTCTGAGACTATATCTTTTTTTTTCTGCTACAAACCTATGGCCATATTTAAATGGTTTTTCCTTCAGTGAATTACATGAAGGCCCACGCAATTTTAGTGTCTGAGCCATCAAGGAGAAATGACAGGTTTTTTTGAGGCTGATTTCCTGTGCAAAAATAGAGCTACTGTTTATTCTTGCTAAGCTGAGCAATGTGAGGATGAGGAACTCCATGGAGAAACCTGGGCATCATCCCAGATTCTTTCTTCTTCCGACATCTCATCCATCACCACACCCTTCGATCTACATCTGCTGAGCTCTTGAATCCGCCCACTTCTCTTCATCCTTTTCCTGAGATAAGAGTGGATTCTCATCCTAATGGGAATAGGAGCAGAGTGGGAGGAAGTTAAAGAATTTAAAATTGACCTAGGAGGTGAAAATGACAGTTAAAGTTACCCTTGGGAGAAAAACATGGGGAAGAAACCCCTTAAAGGACACTGAAGTCCCCCGAGTGGATCCACTAAGCTCAAAACCACAGAATAAAATGCTATTTCTCTTGTTTTGTTTTGTTTTTTTCCCAACTGAGGCCATTCTTTATCTGGATCCAAGTGTGTTTTTTGACAGGGGATGGAGGACAAGGTAAATAAAGAGGTATTTTTTCCTAAAAGTTCTGTGAAATGAAAGGCTGTGACTGCCTCCCTGGCATTGGCAGGCTTCTCACTGGCCATTTCTGGCCGAGCGTGGGAGCCCAGGTCACCTAGATAAGGGATTAGCTAAATGGGGCTCTCCTGACTGAACATTAGTTCTGCCACACAGTGTTATTTGGGCCCACAATGTAAAAAAAGCCCTAATGTTAGACTCAACTGGTCCAAAGCACCAAAATGGGGGTCTTTTGGGGTGAAAGTGACTGGGGTTATTGATAAAGGATACCCTGTCTTTCTTTGCTCAGGGAGACTGCCAACTGCTTTTTCTCAGGGGTTACGTCTGACTTTCCCTTCTCTTTCCCTCACCAAGGGACCAACCACGGGCAGTTTTCCTGCTGTCCTCATTTCCTCCGGCTGGGAATGCTGTCACTGAAGGTCAGCGCGCCCAGTGTTCCAGACCGACATCCTTGTCTGCCTGCCTGCCACCGATGACGGAGTGGGAGGTGCAGTGACGGGAGCAGGCGTCGGAATGGATGGACCCGAGTCCACATCCTGGTCTTGCCACAGAACTGGACATCTCTGGGAAAGTCATTCAACTCATCTGCTCCTTAATTCCTCTCATCTGTTACTTGGGGATGTTCTTGACAACTTCAAAAGGTTGCTGCGAAGGTTACACATGTAGCTCCTGGAAGTGCTGACAATGAGCTTCTTCCTCTTCTCTGGGCATTCTCAATGGGAGAGCATTCCCGGATGTCTCCAAAGGAAGCAGTAGCTGTTCCCAATGCACCCTGGGCATTACATGCATAGAAATCACACGAGGGCAAACAGGACTTTGAAAGTGGCTTTCTTTGAATGCTCTTTAATCACAATATCATCTTCCTGTCTTTTCTCAGGCACAGTCACCCTCAGATGACCGCGCAGTTTGGGCTCAGTTCACAGTGACCAGTCACCCTTAGTGGTCATGAAGATATATATGGGCATCTCCCTGGCATGAGGAAGATATATTCATTTTTTAACTCCTGATTGAAATGGTATTTCCCAACCACTTTCTAGTTTATGGTCACCTATAATTATAGCAGGATTTCCAAGAGGGAAAACCTGTCTTCTTTCTCCTCTTTCTCTCATTCATCCCATGCTGTAAGTTCTAGGCCACAGGGGGAGGCACCTGGTCAACTGGTGGGTGCCTATGATGCTCTGTTGAGATTGTAACTGAGCTCACATCTGCACTCCACAGAGAAAGAGGCATTATTTCATTTTTTACAAATGTTTTTGTTTTACTTATTAATTATTTATTTTCTTAACATATATTTTTATTGACTTCAGAGAAGAAGGGAGAGAGAGGGAGAGCAAGAGATAGAAGCATAAAGGGTGAGAGAGAATCATTGATTGGCTGCTTTCTGCACACCCCACACTGGGAACTGAGCCCCCCAACCAGGGCATGTGCCCTGACTGGGAATTGAACCTTGATCTCCTGGGTTCCTAGTCAATGCTCAACCACAGAGCCACGTCGGATGGATGAGGCATGATTAATTGATGATGCTTTTGTGAGCATGGATGGAGAAGTGGGGCTACATGTTTCCCTTATCTTATCCATCCCTCAGCTTTCTGTCATGGTGCTGGGGCACTCTCTTTACCTTTTACCTTCTTATCAGATATTGGCAGAACACAGAAAGAAAATACAGGAAAGGGTGACATAGATGAACCATTCCTATCTTTGTGTGCTCTCAACATTTTGTTTGTGTTTTAATTAGTTCCCTTACTTAATGTATAGTAAAGACATATTTGCCTACTGTTGTATATGTCTTTCCAGGGCCGCTCTGTAGATGCCTTGAGGTTACAGATCATTAGTCTTCATTCTTGTATTATCCCCACCTCATGCCTCCCATTCTAGAACCCAGTTGAATGCCTAACCAATAATAGTCATTTACTCTTATTTCCTTTCATTCAACTTTTTTCATTCTGTTCTCTTAAAACATTCACACTATCCCCAGAAATCTCTTTTTAAAATATAAATATAATCTTGTCCCATTTCTATTTCAAACCCTGCCAGTTAGCCAAAAGGTTAAGTCCAAGTTCCAAATTCTTTATTTTGGCAAAACAAGTCTTTCAAAGTTGTGTTCTCACCTGGTTCTCTGAATCACTTGCCACTACTCTCTTCCACCTCCTCGACATCATCTTAGTGTGAACTTTTGAGCGTTCATATTTCTAGGTTATTAAGTCTAGAATGCCCGCTGTCCATCACCTCTAGTAGACTGCTCTTCAATCTTCAGAAGTGTGTCTTAAAGGAAGGTGAGGAAGGCGTCAGGTTAGGCATCAGGCTGCTTGGGTTCAAATCCTGACTCTAATTGTGTGACCTCATGCAAATTATTTAGTTTTCTTACATGAAAAATGGGGGTGAGGTATTTAGTGTGCTTAGTGGGTGAAATCAATGAGTTAATCTATATAAAGTGCTTTTCCTGTGCCTGGCACACAGTGAGTATTCAGTAAATGGATCTCTTCTCTTAGCTGGGATTCAGAAGGAGGCTAAGAAAGTGGTCGGCAACATGCGACTCACGAATCACATGCAGCTCTCTGGCCCATTGAGTGTGGCTCTTCCACAAAATACCACGGCCTGGGCAAGTCTATTTGGAAGAAGTGGCATTAGAAAAAGTTTAAGTTTAAAAAATTTGGCTCTCCAAAGAAGTTTCGATTGTTGTACTGTTGATATTTGGCTCTGTTGACTAATGAGTTTGCCGACCACTGGGCTAAGTCCATTGGGGGAAACAGATAAGATTTGCAATGCCGTGTGGCAGTGATTGTAATTAGAGTGTGAGGAGGATGCAAAGGGAGCACAAAAGGCAAGCCCAGGAAAAGCACACCAGACCCAGTGGCAGCTGGGAGTCTGAGGAAAGGCTGCTGAGCAGGGGGATGCTGGAGCCGAGTCCTGAAGGATGAGTGGGAAGTGTGGCTCAGTAATGGCAATGTGATGATGTCTGCAGCGAGGGCCCATGGACTTTTCTGACCATGTGCAGCTTTGTTAGGAGTGAATGGCAATTAACCAAAAGTTAATGTCTGCCATGAGTGCTTTTTAAAGTTTATTTTTTACATTCACTATTATTTGTATTAGTTTTGGGTGTACAGCATAGTGGTTAGACAGTCAGGTACTTTACAAAGTGTTCCCCTGATATTTCCAGTACCCAACTGGCACCATACATAGTTATTACAATACTAGTGGCCCAGTGCATGGATTCATGCACATTGAAAGGAAAGTAATTAGAAGAAATATTCGTGTGGTAATTACATTTCTACAAAAAATTACATGTCAAAATAGTATATATGATATAATATTATAAAATTAGAACATGTGGGCGATTGGCACCAGTCAGAGCTTTATATGTATCATGCATGTGTGAGTCAACATTTATTTTTAAATTGCCAGTGCGTGTTATATGTACTGGCCAGTCAGTCGGCCAGATGGTTGGATGGACGTATGGTCAGTCACTTAGCCTTTTATATATATAGATTATTGGCTATATTTCCTATGCTGTACTTTTACATCCACATGACTGTTCTGTAACTATCAATATGTACTTCTTAATCCTCTCACCTTTTCATCCAGTCCCCCCAGTCACCCACCTTCTGTAATCATCAGTTTGTCCTCTGTGTCTACAAGTCTGTTTCAATGCCAGGAGTGTTGAGTGTGTGTTCGTTGCTTTTGGGTGTGGATGTCTCGTGAATATACCATCAGCATGCCAGGCATCTTGCTCCTTTCTCATATGAAGAGGACAAACCTGGAGGAACAGGGCTCAGGCGGCCACAGCTTTCCTCCTAGTGGAAGGACAGGTAAAAGAGAAGTGTGTGTCTCTCCTCGTGAGCTATAGTATGGAAGTGTTTCTCCTAGGGAAGCTTCTCCTTATTCTCTTGTTCTTTCTCTCTTTCTCTCTTTCTCTTTCTTTCTTTCTTTCTTTCTTTCTTTCTTTCTTTCTTTCTTTCTTTCTATCTTTCCTTTCTTCCTTTCTTTAAAATATATATGTATATCTATATATCTATGTATCTATATATCTAAATATCTATATCATATCTATCTATATCTATATCTATATCTATCTATATCTATATCTATTATCATCTATATCTATATCTTCTTTATTTCAGAGAGGAAGGGAGAGGAAGAGAGAGAGAGAAACATCAATGATGAGAGAGAATCATTGATTGGCTGCCTCCTGCTCACCCTACACTGGGGATTGAGCCCACAACCTGGGCATGTGGCCTGACTGGGAATCGAATGGTGACCTCCTGGTTCATAGGTCACTGCTCAACCACCGAGCACTGCCTTCTAGGCTCTTATTCTTGATAGAGAGAATAATTAGAGGTGGGTTGTATGGAGCAGGCTCCATCCCCTTTATGTAGAGAGTGGTGAGGATGGGTATGCCAAGGCTGGACAGCACTTGGTGAGAGAAGAGCAGGCTTTTTCCTCATTGACATCCCGGGGTAGACCAGTAGCCTGGGACTGTGATGAGGGCTCAAATTCCATAGTTGCCTTTGCCATGCATAAAACAAAACCAACTTAAAAATATATTTTTATTGATTTCAGAGAGGAAGGAAGAGGGAGAGATAGAAACATCAATGATGAAAGAGAATCATTGACTGCTACCTGCATGCCCTATCCTGGGGATTGAGCCCACACCCAGGCATGTGCATGCACCAAGAACTGAACCATGACCTTCTGGCCCATGTTCTACCACTTAACCACATGGGCTGGGCGGGACAAAACCAACTCTTGACCTCTCTCTCCCTGTCCAAAAGCATCACTTCTGATTAGTCAAAATAATTTCTTCCACTCAATGTAAAAAAAGGGGAAGCTATTTTTGTTTTAGGTAGAGTAGTTCAAAAACAGAGGTCCTCATAGGATGTTTCACTGAGGCTCATTTTAATTGGATAAGAACCTGAGTGCTAGCAGAATGCATGAGGGTGAAAGGAAAAGAGGACATTTGGAGGACCTGGCATAAAGAAAATCATGGCACTACGATGTGTTAGAGATTAGAAGAGGCATCATGATTTTTTTCTTTGAAATACAAATTGTACATACATATCACTTAGTAAAAAAATCATGTTTGACATGTGAAAAGCCAATAGGAATGTCATAAGAGATATCAGTATGTGAAACTTAATTTCATCAGAAAGAAATGCAAGAGAAAATAAAAAGAAATGTACTTGTGAGTAATCGCCCTGAGGTTGATAGGAATAGCGAGTAAAAGGTGGATAGAGGAATAAATGTCCCATAAGACAGATAGATATTTAAGTGAGGTCCCTGCATGGTAAAAGAGCACTCACTGTTTTATATTTCTTCAGTTAGCTTCATTAGGACCTTCTCTCTTAAACAATTTGATTAAAAAGAGAAGCAACCCATTAAAATGTTATTAACTGTGTGGTTAGCAGTCTTGCAATCTGTGCGCAAACATTTAAGGGGTGCTGGGAAATTGATCAGTAGACACTTGGGTGTCAAAGGATATGCCCCCAAATGTTCTCTTGTTTCATTCTGTGTTTCCCAGTGATCAGGCTCAGGACCAATGCTTCTCGCTGACAATGTTTATCTGTCAAGGTCATTGACTGCTAGTCCTTGATTCTTTGTTATGAGTTTGAATTTCTGGGCCCCCTTGCTCACCTTGGTCAGACACAAGATTTAGTTCCCAATGTTCTTCAGAATCCCATGTTACTATCCAAAGTTTGTTTTCCCTTCCCCCCTCTAAAAATACTCTTTTCTATAACTAAAAAAAAGTAACCTAATAAATGCACAGGATGAACCATTTAAGCAGCACAAGTGGTACAAAATTCCACAAGTTAGGATATGAGTTTTCCCATTTGACAATGTAGTCCCCCTTCACTGGAGAAGAGGTCCACATTAACATATGTATTCATTACATTGTATTCTGGAAGCTTTCTGTGTAAATTTATGCAGAAATGTACATATAATTTGAAACAAAATTAAGACAGAAAGGTACATGGTTCTGCTCTTATTTTTCAGTTAAAACTGTATCTTGGCCCTTTAGTACAATCAATGACCTAACTCAATAAGTCACTTTTTTAAAGGGTTGGTTGACTTCTATTTTATCATATTGCTGTGGCATACGTAATTTAATTAACCCCACAGGTTCATGTGGTTTTATCTTCCCCCTAACCAATGCACACAGTGCTGCAGCGAATAATCTTGTGCATACGTGTTTGCACACATGGGCACGGATCTCTGTAAGATATTTGTAGGTTACGTTTTCAGAAGTGGAATTGTTGGGTCACAGTATCTGTTCAACTTGCTTCATTTTGCAATCTTTATTTTTATAACTGTCCAATAGGATATTTGATTAATCAACTAGTTAACTAATTGCTTTTTAACTACTTAACATCATTACAAGCATACAAATTTGGTCAAAGGTTAAAGGAAAAAAAACCCCAAATAATTAAAGTTAACTGGTCATTAAATTGACGTCTTTTAAATGCTGGGTAAAGACAATTTTCTTTCACCTTCAAAGTTTCTCCTGAAATTTTTACTGCTTCTGGATTGGAATTGTCTGCTTCAATTTGAACTTGACTTATAAGGGTATAAGAACCAGACAGAATCTTTGCAATTTATGACAACTCTTTGTCCATGGGATGGGTTAAGTCTTCTCTTGGTTGATCTCTTTGTCTGTCCTTGGTCTTACTGCCTTTAGGCCATTTGCACTTCCTGTTAATATATAGACATGTAGCACCCTGTTTTATAGTCCAAATTTCCATTATTAAGTCAACACTTTGAAAAGCTGTCATAACTTTCATCTTTTCCTCAGTTACATGTGGGGAGCAAGTTGAGAATCTACCCTGGGCCCTGAGATTTGTTCTAATCTTGGCAAAATCCTGCATTGCAGAATAGGCTTCCATATCAACAAAGTCTCCTTTATCTAACTCTGTTTCACCCACACCCACCTTGATCCAGTGCCCTCAGGATCCAATCCTGTATGTATTCCCCCAAAACTGCTGGTCTATGTTGATCCGTCTTGCAACTCCTTTGGAAGTATAGCGCCTTCCTCCTCCAGCAGTCCGAACACTTCTCTGGCTGGGTGATATTGTGATTTGACCCTAGTAATTGGTCTGGTAGCCAGATGGGAGACAGAGATAGACTTGGGAGTAGGGGGTGGGCTCATGTTATCTTGTAAGATGAGACCTTTGTATCATTTTTAAGCAAGTGCAGGAGTGGGGGGCTTTCTCATTAGGAGTGGGTCACTTCTTCAGGTCCACAGAAGTCAGAAGAATCTGCATATTTTAGATTTCTGAAGATTTAAACACCGAGGTCTCCACCCTGCATCCAATTCTGGGCTCTGATCAAGGCCGAGCAGACTTGCCAGGACTGAGAATTCAGTCTTCTCCAAATTCTTATGCCTACATCCCCATGACCCCTACACTTAACTTGGGTCTGATTCTTACTTCTTCTCTGTCTCTGGCTGCAGAGGATTTCCTGTCCTGTATGCTGCCAAGGAGGCCCTCTGGGTGTTGCATGTTTTCTTAAATCTGTGACTTGAGCATCTTTAACTTTTCATTGCATTCCTCTAATGTATCCCCCAGCAGAAGCCAGCCACCTCCACAATTTTTCAAATCATTGCCTTTCCTGAACATCTGCCACACTTGAGATATTGCCCTTGTTAGTTCATTTCCACCTACCGATATTACGTCTCTGCTCTTCCCTGTGAACACTGTCACAACTGCAGCTACAATATGCCTGGGGCTGTGAATACTCCATCTGCATTTGTCCTCGAGTTTTCATTGCCAACCAGCTGGCAGAAAAGCCAGCTCCACAATCCCATTTTAGAATCTGCTCTTCCGACCACTCCTAGCACTAACAATCTCTGGTTGTTTTCCCTGGGAGATACTCTGAGATAAAGATTTCTGGATAAGGAGTTTACTGAGGAGTATTTTGGGGAACAACAATACATAGGTCAGAAGGAAAAGCTAACTTACAGCAGACATTTCAGGTGATTTCACGGGGGAGTTTTCTCTCAAAATTAAAGGCTGCGGGGTGTGTATCCCCTATATCTCCCAGTCTTTGAACGTGGCTGCCCCTGTGAAAGTGATGTAGCCTGGGGTGAGGCAGCTCACTTCTGCTGAAGGTCATTGGGAAAAACTCACTTGCGAACTATCAGCTATTGGCACTCCCTGCATCTGGGAAGCTGTGAGTATCAGAATCAGAGATTCTGCAGAGGAAAATGTTTATGAACAGTTTTATTTCACCAAAGCAGCTCACACAGTAGGAAGCTCATACAATAGGAAGAGCAAAGCTTTGACACCAGACTCTTTCTTACCAGCTCTGTCATTTTCAGGTCACTCCTCCTCCTTTCTGAGCCTTGGTATTCTTTTCTGTAAAGTGGAGAAAAATATGTTTATGATTTCTTTGCCTAATGTTCAAATCTGTGCTTGTATAAAACTCTTTTGGAAGTGACATGGAATAGCCTGTCTGATAAGCTGATGAGGGTTATCTCTGCTGGGGTAAACATTTCAGCTCACTCAGCTGGTCGCATTGGAATACTGAGTCTTGAGTTTTCCAAAGTGTCCCATCATCATTCTCTGCCTTCTAAGCAAACATCAATGACAATTCATTCGCTAGGGGAAGATCCAATTGCATCTCAAGAATTAAGATCGATATGATCACTGTAAGCAAACTGTGTCTGACCTTATCCTTTGTAAGAAGAAAAAGAATCAACAGGGCATGAGAAGTGTCAGCACTTTTAGTTTTGAGAGGTGAGAAAGGGGAAAAGTTTATGCAGTGCTCATCCATCATTGGACTTTCGGAAGATCATTAATGTTCAAACTAGAGATAAAGAGGTAGCTTATTTAATATTTTCTGCTATTGAAAATCTTAAAACCAATTCAGTTCAGTTCAATTTAACTCAATTCAATTAAATTCAAGTAATATCCATTAAGTGCCATCATTGTGCATGACTTACGTTAGCTGCAAAAAATCCCATCTCTGACTGTTCCTTATGTTTATTTCATTCCAGACTCTGTTGGATGCTGGGAAGAAACACGTAGAGAAAGAAGAATATACAGTCACAGAAAATTATTGTGATAAATACTAAAGATATGGATATAGTATAGTAGAATTACTTTAGAAGGAAACATAAACTACATATTCATAGAGAAAGAAGGTGATTTTTTGAGTGGGGACTTCCAGGATGAGTAGGAATTTACTTGTGAGTGTAGAAGGGTTTAGTTTATTCATTTACACAATTGTTTATTGAGTATACTACTTGTTGGACACCAGGACAGGCACTGGTGTTGAGGAGGCAAGAGGGCACCACAGCTGTCCTCAGGAAGCTCCCGAGGGTGGTAGAGCAAGTGTAGGCAACATGTTGAAAGAGGTTGTAACCTGGTAGAAAAGACAAGAGAGTTGACAAAGAAAGGTCTCATTTGCAACTGTGTGCAATATATTTTCTTTCTAAGACAATCTTTGGTCTGGTTACAGATGTTAGGTTTTGCCCTCATCTTGGCAGCAACATTCCCAGAACAATGTCAGGGAAGTGGAAATAAGTAAGGACATGTGTAGATATATGGTGTCGAAGAAGTTTCCAGCATGTTTATGGATTATGGTATATGGAGGGTGTTTTTTCCTCTCTCTCTCTCCATGTCCAGCGTGGAGAGAGACTGGGTTCAGTTTCTGAGTGGAGGAGCTGAGGATGAAGAAAAATGAAATATAGAAGAGAAGACACAAAAGTAGGATTAAAAAACTGGGGCTAGGTGGGCATCTGTTCTCCCTCTCATGGAGAAACAGCCACACGGTGCTGAGCCCACGAAGCTGCATTTAGTTATATTCCACAATACAAAGGGGTTTCTCCAACATTAGGATCAAAGGAGTTTTGGTGAGCCCAGGCCCTATTCATTCACCCATTCCTGGGGCAAGCCTGCATTTGCATATCAAGGTCCTCTCCCGGACACCGGAGTGCAAGCTGATAACATTGGTGAATATGGTTTTCCAAGACCTGGTTTTTCCAGGCTCCTTGAATTCAGCCAGCACAAAGATTTAGAGAATGCTCAAAGTGTCTTGCCTGTGGCCGCCCCCCACAATGGTGCATGCATGCAATAGGATACAACTTAAGTGTTCAAAATGGTGCAATCAAATACATATAACATGGAAAGTTATTTGTGATATATAGTTGAGTGTAAATGCAGATAACAATATATATATACACACAATGTACAATGTGATTCCCCTCTTGTAAATTTTTTATTGTACATTCATAGGACAAAAGTAAAAGAAGATGCCATAAAATGTCATTAGAAGTTCTCGTTGGATAAGGGATTATAAATGCTTCTCTCCTCTCTCTCCCTCTCCCCTCCTCTCCTTACCTTTCGTCTCCTGTATTCTTTTCCCCTCCCTCCCTCTTTCCCTTTTTTCTCCTCCTTCTTATATTCTTATTCTTCAACCTCCCCTTCTATTTTGTTCATGTGCATTTTCCCCAACAAATGCGAGGTCCTTTAAGGAATGAAAGATAAAGCAAAGAAAAAGTTAGTTTTAGAAAACCTTTGGACCAGATAAACATTTCTATAGCTATGACAATCCTCTTTTTATGACCTTTGTCTATCAGGAGAATCCAATACTGTTGGAAGGACCGATGTCATTACTATTATTGCTGTTATTATTTTATTTCCATGGACTGATCATATTTTGAGGTTTTAACTGGTGTGCTTTCCTCATCCCCAGATTATACAACAAAACCCAAATAATCTTCTGCAGAACTAGGAACAAAGGCTGCACACATTTGCCATAGAAAGATTTCTGTGCCTTTTATTTTTCAGAACAAATTTTCTTATTGGCAAAGATCATCAAAAATTGCTCACAAGCTTGAGATGGGAGCATGTAGACTGGAAGGCATGCTAGAATGGAACGGAGACCCTTCATCTGGGACCCCTGGGGGTGTGGAAGCTGAGTGGGCATAGTCTCAGTGCTCCCTCACCATCCATAAAGGGCCACCAAGTGACAGTCACTCACCCATTATCCCAGCCACCTTGTAGTCTGGAGTGATGCTCACCTGAGCCTTGAGATTTTCACTCCATTCCCATGCACCTGTGCGGGCACTGTCTCCCTCTTAGAAAGAGCAACTCACGGTTGCATTCCCATTTTATTGATGGAGGAGTGGAGATTCGAGGAGGCTGAGCAAGGTGTCTAGAAGTTACCAGCAGGGTTGCAGCCAGACTTGAGCCTCAGAAATCCATGTTGAGCCCTCTTTTCAGTAGTGCGTAATACTGCCTAAAATTTTATTTGTTCGTGACAGTTATTCAGAGCCAACAGTTCTGTCCCTCATTGCTCCCTGGGCAACTACTCTTTCCTGTGATGAGAAATAAGCAAGGTGGTGACAGGTTTCCAAAGTCGTTGTGTCATTTCTAACTGGGTGCTCCACTGCTGCAGCGAGAGACAGGGTTACTTCTGATGAAATCCTTGCTGTAAAGTACCCCAATCAATTTTCCTTACAAATGATTTCTAATATGTAATTACGTAATCAAGCATTCCCATAAACAAACCGGGCCTTGACATAGAGTGATGGGGTGCAGTACTATTTTAAATAAAAGATGATTGCGGAGTTATTTATTTTGAAGTCCGATTTTCAGGGTTGGGAACTATACATTAATAGCAGTTTAGAGATTAACAGCAAGCTAAATGTGAAACGCTATGAGCCAATGCCTTCAATGTAAACAAATGCAGGAAAATAGTACCCTGCAACTGTTTGCAAAGTCTGACAGAGTCACAGGGCTTTTTGCAAAGCAGAGGGTGCAAAGAGGAACAGATTCATCAAAATCTAGCAGCGATTTTTTCTTCTTCAAAAATAATGGCTTTGTCTACAGATGGAAACCGCTAACAGCTTTCCCGGTCCACCACGATCGCCTTCCCATCTGCTCGGGTTTTATAATCATGTCGCCTTTGGAAAATTACAATGCAGAGCATATTCTCCTGGTGGTCTGTTGTTGAGCTAAATATTCTGGGCTATGAAATGGTGACAACAGTTGAAGAGTTTCCTTGCAAAAAAGTGTTACAACCATTGCATGTCAATGAGCCACCCGCTGCTGCAAGGCTCTGGCAGGAGGAGAGCATCAGACTGCGTCAGCAGAGCACAATTTAGAAAACGCACACGTACATTCAAATAGCCACCATCTAACATTCGCGGTGCCTTGGAATAATGGCCGATTCTCCTTTCTTCCTTTTTCCTTTTCCCTCTTTTTTTAAAATTCCAGTTCCCTACCAAAAATGTGTTGTTATCTAAGGGCAAAGACAGGAGGGATCTGGACCTCTCCAGCCTGGGATCTGTTTCAGGAAGAATGTTATTTATCCGTGTTTCCAGATCCTTTGCTTAGACCCCAGCTCCTGGGAGAGGTCCAGTGCCTACCTGCTCTGTCAATGAAAGAGTGATGTTTTCTCTTTCTGCTGATGCTTTCTGCCTCAGAAAACCTTATCTCCTGGGTAAAACATTTTCACTGACACCGTATTCACAGCAACATATGAGGACATCACTCTCTCCTTGTGTTCCTTCAGGTCCTTAAAGAGGCAGACACTAAGATGGGATTAAAGATGAAGAGATTGATGATAGAAACCATCCTTGAGAGAAAATGGAGAAGAAGCAGTGGAGAATGGAGGAGCCATCAGACAATGATGCGGGTTTGACTCCGGTGGAGAAGAGAGGAAAGAAGCTTGAGTGGCAAATGTCTTTGACTGACATGCTGTTTGAAGAAAGTTTTAGCAAAGCTGGTGGAGAGTCTTTGGGCCAAAGTCACTGGCCAAGCAGTCTTACATCTTGTAGAAAGGTACCTTCCTCCCCCAGAAGAGGTCCTGCCACACTGAGCCTTTGGCTGGTGATGCCACTGTGGTGGTGGATGTCAGACAGCATGACTGGGACCCTCAGTCAATTACATTCCATGCAGTGGGAGATCCGAGAGGCACATTCTCATGGCCACCACATCTTATTTTATAGATAAGGAAATAGATCCTGAGAGGTTAGGAGACATTTTCAAGATTTCATGACAAGTGCATGGGAATTATTAGCAGGCTCCTGTACCCTAATTCATGGTGGTTCTTCACAGACATATCACAGCTTTACTTTTACTACTGACTCCCATCCATTTGATTAGGGTGTTTGGTGGGGAGAGAAGAACATGGAGAAGCCAAAACACACGGTAGGCCAAATACTTGGCAGGAACACAAGAAGAACCAGGGAGGGGGTTTCTTTCATTCATGGTAGAAAGCAGAATACATGGTATAAGGATGGAAAGTGGAGACCAGAAGTCTTACCCTAGGATGGGAGTATTTGACTTTCACTCTGTTGTCATTAAAATATGCCAAATATTCCCTACTAGTGTGGCTCAGTGGTTGAGCTTCGACCTATGGACCAGGAGCCCATGGTTCCTAGTCAGGGCACATGCCCAGGTTGCAGGCTTGATCCCCCAGTAGGGGGCATGCAGAAGGCAGCTGGTCAATGATTCTCTCTCATCATTGATATTTCTCTCTCTCTCCCTCTCTGAAATCAATAAAAATATATTTTAAAAATATACCCTATGTAAAACCAAACCACTTGACAATTAAATAACAGGTTATACTCTAGATAATTACGCATGCTTGTCTTTGTTGAATGAATGATTGCAACTTTAGACTTGGAAGGGATCTTAGAGAATATCCAATATACTTCAGAAGATGATGAGACATTGAATACTTGTTAAATCACTTCTCAGAGGAAATGAAACCCTGAGACATACGGCTCCCTGCACAGGAGTCTATCCTCCTCTCTCATTTGGGGCCACCTGAGATGAGGGTTCTATTTTGCCAGCCCAAGGGGAAGTAAACACCTTAATATTGGAATCTCTAGCATCTCTGATCAAAAGAAAGGCTCACCTGTTCATTTCTGGAACTTTAATTTGGTGAGTAGATTAAAACCAAATTTTCAGACAAGAATGAGTGGGTGAAACAATGGGTCATTTGGAGAAAAGTGATGCATGAAACCTGTATGATGAGACTGATATTTTGGAGGAAACCCCAAGTGTCAGATAGTAGGTGGCAGAGACTTCAAGGGGAACTGACTGACATGAATATTAATTGCCATTTTGTATCTTTTAAAAAATACTGGCCTTGGTGGGGGACAACTAAGAAGGCGGCATAGGTGAGCACCTATCTTGCTGTCCACGCAACAATTCTGAAACTACAACTTAACAACGGAACAACGTTCAGAATCACCGGAGAGCTGGCTGAGTGAAAATTCCGCACATAAAAGTAGAGGTGGGACACAGCGGTGACTCGGGAGCAGCGGTGCGCAGCTTTGAGGTTCGGAGCGCGAGCGAGCGGTGAGGGACGGGCGGCAGACAGCAAGCCTGGCTGGTTTTCTCCAGCGGGGAGGGCGGAGGCCTCCCACAGCACCGACCCCCCAGTTCCAGGCGAGCTCCCAGGTTGGGGAAAGGAGGATCCCAGGTGCGGCTGAGGTCTGTGTGTTTAGGGAGAGTTCACAAGTAAATTGGAGTCCGCGACCAGGCAGAGAATGCGCGACTCGCTCACTTGCTCGGAGACCACCATACTGCTTTGTTTTACAACCCTGAGTGAGACTTTGGCTGTGCAGACTCATTTGGGGAGAGGCAGAGTTGTCTGGCAATGGGGAGACCAGTGGTGGATTTACGTTGCCACCCAACACTGAGACCCGTGAGCCACATAGATAAGCTGACGCCGTGAGCCCCATAGACCTGAAGCGGTGCGCCATGAAGGGCGGACCTAAGGCTGACGCCGTGTGCTGCATAAAGAAACTGAGCCACTGTTCCTTAGAGGATACCTATCACACACCGCTAAGGGACCAACTCAGGAAAGCAACCACAATGCAGAGAAAAGGAAAGAACTCAGCTGTGAAAGAAATGGAGGAAAAAAGACGACTAGACATAGAGTTCAAAACCAGAGTAATTAGGTTTATGAAGAGGCTACTAGAAAAGGCCGAGAAACTTAATGAGAACTACGCTGAAATAAATAACACCTACAAAGAAATGAACAACGCCTACAAGGATATGAAAAAAGACCAACTAGAAATTAAGCATACACTGACTGAAACAAAAAATATTATACAAAGACCTAAAAGCAGTCCAGACGACCGCAAAAACCAAGTCAAAGATTTGAAATACAAAAAAGCAAAATCCACTCAGCTGGAAAAGCAAGAAGCCAAAAGAGTCCAAAAAATTGAAGATAGTATAAGGGGCCTCTGGGACAATCTCAAGCATACCAACATCAGAATTATTGGGGTGCCAGAAAAAGAGAGAGAGCAAGATAATGAAAACCTACTAGAAGAAATAGTGACTGAAAACTTCGTCCACCTGGCGAAAGAAATTGACTTGAAAACCCAAGAAGTGCACAGAACCCCAAAATATAGGAATCTAAAGAGGACCACACCAAGGCACATCATAATTAAAATGCCAAGAGCAAAAGATAAAGAGAGAATATTAAAAGCAGCAAGAGAAAAACAGTTAGTTACCTATAAGGGAGCACCCATAAGATTGTCAGCAGATTTCTCAACAGAAACAATGCAGGCCAGACTGGAGTGGCAAGAAATATTCAAAGTGATGAATAGCAAGAATCTACAACCAAGATTGCTCTATCCAGCAAAGTTGTCATTCAGAATTGAAGGTCAGATAAAGTTTTTCGCAGATAAGAAAAAGCTAAAGGAGTTCATAACCGCCAAACCAATACTATATGAAATGCTGAAAGGTATTGTTTAAGAAGAGGAAGAAGAAGAAGGTAAAAATATACATTATGAACAACAAGTACACATCTATCAACAAATGAATCTAAAAATCAAGTGAATTAACAACCTGATGATCAGGATAAAATGAGGAATAGAACAGAATCATGAACATAGAGAGGGAATGGACTGATAATGCTTGGTGAGAAAAAGGGTGCGGGAAGTACAGCAAGAGACTGGACAAAAATCATGCAACTATGAGAGAGGACAGGGGGAGGGGGAGAGGTAAGGGCGGAGAGTGGATGGGTGGAGGGAAGCTATTGGGGGAAAATGTAATTAATAAACTGAACAATAAAGATAAAAAAAATTACTGACCTTGAGGGTAGCTCGTCCTAGTTTGGTGTCGTTTCATTTATCTTCTTAGTAAATATTTATTGAGTACCAACTCTGTTCCATGCACTATGCTAGGCTTTGAAGATTATTGGAAACAAAACCCTATTCCTTGCCTTGTGGAAGAGACCGGCATTAAAGGTGCAAACACAACAATTCATGAGAATTGGAAATGTTTTTGGAGAAATACCCAGAATAAGGAAAGGGAACAATTCTATGATGATGGGAAGACTCTGTGGCAGTGAAATTGGCTTGGAAACTGAATGATAAGAAGTTGGTTACCTTGTGAAGATCTGAGGGCAAGAATTCCAGGGAGGAAAAATATGTGTGAAAACCCTGAGGCCCTAAGCAAGACACCACGTGTTTTAGGAGCTAAAGAAAGGCCACTGTGGATGGGACACAGTGTGGGGAGATGGCAGGAGATGAGATGAAAAATAGGCAGAACCAGGTTCTGGCTTTACATGGAAAAAATGAAAGCAGTCTGCAGGAAAGCAATGATGCAAGCAGGGAGACCAGCTCAGTCTGTTGCCAGCAGCCAGATGAGAGCCAATGGCTGCTGGAGCTGAGCTGGATGGATAAGTTGGAAATAGACTAGTGACACTACAGAGGGAGGGATTCCTTGTTGATAGGTAGCGTGTGCAAGGTGTGAGGTCAAGGACATGAGATATTGGGGGCACCCATGTGGTTTGCAATGACTACAGTTTTGAGTGTGCATTGGGTAGTAGGAGGAGATGTAACATAGGGAGGACAATGTCTACTTCACAGAGCTATTGAGGGGCCCACTCGAGAAAACAAGCCTCTCCATGCCTGTTTTCTTCCCAGTGAAATGGGGGTGGTGTCACGATGCAATCACTAAGATCCTTTCACTTCCTTCACCCACCCCTCCCACTGCTACCCAGGATGTAAAGATGTGAAACCTGATTAAAATGTCTTGCTCCTGTGGCATCAGCTATATGGAGGCTTCCCCGCCTGGGTTCTCATGGCCTTAGGTGCTGGGAACACCCTTTTGAAAGTCAGAATGATAATGAATAATGAAATAGGTATTGAAAATCATCAAGCATTGGTTTACAAAGCATTTTTTTGTGTTGAGAGGATTAATGTTTATTGCACCTTTACACAATTTCTCTCAATGCTCACAACAGCTCCCTAAGGTAGCTATTATACTCCCCTAGTTGAGAAAATGAAGCAAGAATGAGTATTCCGGGCATACCTTGCCAAAAGACAGAGCTCAGTCTTTTGGTTCTCACAGCAGACACCTGGCACAGACCGTCTACCTCTTGTTTCCCTGTCTTTGTCAGAGCTGAATCTCCTATAGATATGTTAGCCTTCTCCTCATTTTCCTGAACACACACAAATCCTTTCTGCAGAAAACAGCAGAGGCTGAGAAATGAGGATGGCTAGTCTGGGTTTCTGTTTTAGGAGGCTGCTCAGTGATAACAACAGTGCCTACTATATCCACATGTGGGTCCAAGCAGTTCATTTGTAGCATCTCATGTGACCTTCACAACGGGGTGATGTTGGTGATAGTATCTTCCCCATTTTACAGATGGGAAAAGTGAGGCTCCCAAATGTAGGTAATTTCTTGAGGCGGCATAGCCTTTGTACAGCTGCTATCAATTGGGATGTAGCAGAGAGTGCACTAGACTCATCCTTCAGGGGCTGAGCTCTGTCTTTTGGCAAGGTATGGCCAGAATACTCATTCTTGCTTCATTTTCTCATCGAGGGGAGAATAACAGCTACCTTAGGGAGCTGTTGTGAGCATTGAGAGAAATTGTGTAAAGGTGCAATAAACATTAATCCTCTCAACACAAAAAATGTTTTGTAAACGACTGCTATAAAAAATTTAATAACCCTCACGAACTATTGCTAGGCAATTAACTTGATTTTGTACAAAAATCACATTTAATGTGACAGTATTTGTAGCGTGGGAGAATGCGTAGGTTATTTGGGTTTCTGTAGGTGTGTGGTGAGGAAGTGTTGAGGTAGAGAATCTCTCTGAAGATTAGAAAGCAGTGAGTCAGAACTTTTAACAAGTTGAGAATAATTTCAGACAATATTTCCTTCTGCTTTACGAAGTCAACAAGGAAAAAAAAATAAGCCAAATATTTATGAGGTGCTCAGCCATGTTCCAGGCACTTGGTGGGAGGGGTGGGTATGGCAATGCACCGGACTCTTGAGCCCCTCAAGGAGATTGCTATCTACTACCTAGTGCAGAGACAAGATGGGTGGGCTTCTTCTGCGGGCACGGAAGGTTTCCACAGCAGAATCTGATGTGTGTGTGTGTGTGTGTGTGTGTGTGTGTGTGTGTGTGTGTGTGTAAGAGAGAGGAGAGAAAGAGAGACAGAGAGAGAGAGAGAGAGAGAGAGAGAGAGAGAGAGAGACAGAGAGAGAGACAGACAGACAGACAGACAGACAGAGAGACAGAGAGAGAAATTGCTTCACATTAGTCAAACAAGGTCTTGGCTTAAGGAAATTTGAGAGACCTTGGCTGAAATAGAGAAATCTATGAGAAAATGAAATGAATCAGTGAGTTTGTGATAAATCATAACAAGTTTTTATATGGATCAGAATCATATACAGGTAACCAGACATTAGTCAGGGTGCTTCTGGATATAGTTTAAACTACCCAAAGGCAGATTCACTACTTTATGCCTTTTTTTATAGCAAATATTTCAGAGTACATTCTTTACTTTACCAAAAAGATGGTGCAACCCATCCACAATGTAGTTTTAAAACCAATCAATAGAATACCCACTATATCAAAAGGAAGAATTAAAGGAAAGTAATTTAAGATAAAGTAATATGTATAATATTTTAGTATGTAAATGCTCAGACATGACTATAAGAGAGAGATACTGTGAAATAATCAAATGTTATCCCAAATGCCCTATGGGATGGATACACCTGGGGTCTTAGTGCTGACTACTGGCTGGCCCTAGTGTTTCTCCATGTGGCTTTCCCCTGCCTGTGGTATCTCACCATTCAGTAGTTTAGCCAAAAACTTTACACACCCCCAGGCTTCCAAGAAAGTAAAACAAAAGCACTAACTTTTTCAAACTCTAGGCCTTGAGGTCACACAGTTTCACTTTCTTGGAATTCTATCCATTACAGAAAGTCACAGGGCCAGTCTAAGATATTAAAAAAGGGAGAGGTGGGGAAATAGACTCTACTTACTTATTGGAGAAGTGTCAAAGTCATATTGTAAATGGCCATGTGGCATCAAAGATCACGGTTGCCATTTGTACAAACAGCATACCTAAGGCAATGGCATACCACATGTGGCTCGTGAGCCACAGTTTTCTGGCCACTGCCATTGGGGGATAAGAGCCCTGACCGTTAAAAATAAATATAGGAAGAAGTCATTTGTATGTTGACTTCTTCCTATATTCCAGGCACTGTGCTAAGGCTTTGCGTGTATTATGTTAATCAAACCTGGGGACATAGTTCTGGACAAAAAAGACAGGAAGCTCTTAGTCTCATGAAACTCATATTCTAGGTGGTGGTGGAGGAACCAGCCATTCTATGTTAAATGGGGATGTTTTCTAAGAAGAAAAATAAAGCCAAGGAAGAGGACACAGTGCAACAGAGCAGAGCTATTTGGTACAGGATGCTTGGGCAGCCTCTCTACCAAAGTAACATTTGAGTCTAGATCTGTGAGAAATGGATAAGGAGGCTGAGAGGACATCAGGAGAAAGAGATTTCAGGCATGGAGAGCAGTCAGGACAAAGTGAGGGAGGTAGACATATGCTTGGATGAATCAGAAACAGCAAGAAGGGCAGTGTGAGGAGCAGAGTAAGAGGGAACACTCTTAAGAGATGAGGTCAGAGAGGGAGGGAACCAGGCTGCGAGACCACAGGCCATTAGGACTGGGTAAGGACTCCACATTTTATTCTGAGTGAGATAAGAATCCACTGGAGAGTTTTGAGCAGAGGAGAGAAATACTTTGACTTATGATTTTAAAAGGTCGTTCTGGCTATTATGTGGGAAGCAGAGTGTAAGGGGGCAAGGATGGAAATAGGGAGACCCATTGACTAGCTGAAAGGCTGTTGCAATTATAATTTTTAAAAAGCTGATGGTGGCTTGAACTGGGGCGGTAACTGAAAGTGGTGAGAATTGGTCTGATTTTAGATATTTTTCAAAATTAAGGTCAACAGGATTTGTTGAAAATAAGGCGTGGGATGGGAGTGAAGCATGAATGTAACTTTTCAACCTGGGAAATCTAAAGAACGGAGCTGCCCCTGGCTCGGATGGGAACCACTATGGGAACAGCAGGTTGGGAGAAAAAGATAAGGAGCTGAGGTTTGGAAATGTAAATTTTGAGATGCCTATGAGACAGCTACAATGCATCATAAGTAGGAAGTTGAATGTAGGAGTTTAGAATTCAGGGGCTATGTTTAGGTTAGTGATGGATATTTGCATAACATCAGCATATAAGTGGTATTTAAAGCTGTGGAATTGCATGAGTTGACCTATCCAAGGGAATAAGTGTAGGTAAATAAGAAGAGATATCCAAAGACTGAGTCTTTGAAAATGCTTCATTTAGAAGTAACCAAAGAACTTCTATGCATAAGCCATGGACACAGACAGTAGGGTGTTGAAAGCTTGGGGGAGGTGGGTGCAGGATGGAGACGTTTAATGGGAAAAAAAGGAACATATATAATACTTTGAACAATGAAGATAAATTATATAAAAAGAAAGGCTGTAGGGAAGAAAAAAGTCAGGCAAAAGGGGAGGTGCCAGTAAATGAGCTTGAGAAGAAGCCGTTGTACTTGGAGAAGAACCAAGTTCTATCCTTAAAGGTAAATGAATGAAATATTTCAAGAAAGAAGCAGAGAACAATCATGTTAAATAAAGTGATGGACTGAGTCTGGAAAAAAACTGTGCATTGATTTTGAATGGCAGTGTAATGGCTAATCATGGCCTTCATAGAATTAGTTTTAGTGAGGACATGAGGTTGAAAGCCTTACTAGAACATGTGCAAGAGAAAGTAGACAGAACATAGACCACTCTTACGTGTTATGTGCCACTGAATGAGGACTGAGGTCCACACAGTCCTATTCTCAATAGCCTGCTCTTAGGAAACATTTTTAAAATTCTGTATAAGAAATAAACTGTAGCTGGAAGGTGTTTGATGGGGGACATTATGTCCTATTTGTATGCTGCTGGTGATAACCGAGGAGAAAGGAAATAGCTGATGATAGAGGAGATGGGGACATTTGCTGGAGCAGTTTCCTTGAGTTGGTGAAATGGGATAGGATCTAGTGGACACATAGAGGGATTGGCCATAGATGGGAGTATGCCACTTCATCACTGTATGGAGGAAATACAGCATGCACAGCTCGGTTAAATAAGATGCAAGGTCATCAGCTAAGAGTAAGGACATGGAAACAGATGACAGACTTTTGAAGAGAGATAAAAGGGTGAGAAACAGACAGCCGGAAAGTTGGGAGAGATGGTTGACTAGGGGAATGTGGGCTATTTCATGAACAGTGGTGAGGACTCTTGGGAGGTTAGTGCTCATGAATTCAAAGTGGAACCATCCATGTGCTTATGTGTCTCCCTCCAGCCCATGTCTACAGGCATAGAACAGGTGGAGAACTGGCTTTAAACATGGTTTAATATTTTTTTCAGGCAAGAGTGAGAGAGAGAAAAGTTGGGAGTGTATGTAGAGGACATTACAATGATGGGTTACGGAGTTTAAGTTGAATAAGAGCAAAGTAAGCGAGGAAAAGTGTAAAGATGGATTGAGTTTTAATCTGTGTGAGGTTGAAGGATTGTTGAAATGTCAGCATAGCAGGAGAGAACTGGATATGGTGTTGCAGTATGTGTGGAGATCTTAAAGTTGATATTGTAGAGGAATAGCTGAGTATGGTAGTCTGGGCTATGACAATGGGTGCCTGAGGTGGGATGGAGGACGAACATTTTTATTGGAGAGGAAGAATTGAGAAGTGGAGTGTTGGATGGATCATCTATACTGATATTGAATTTTCCAACCTGAAGCTATGTATATTGTCACTTACGAGGGTAGTTCTATTCCCAGAACACTGAATTCTCAGGGAAGATTTATTGACTGAACTGTTGTTCCACATGACAATCAAATTTCAACCTGAGACTAGTTTTTGATGTGCACAGGTGAGGCAGAAATAAATGGATTCTACCCCACCGTGAGCCAAAGTGAGGATACTAATTTCTAAAAATAGAGTATAGCAAATGAGCTCTTAGGGGGAATTACTTGGCAAATTCTTTCTCCCTAGACCCTGCAACACTTAGCTTCCCAGAGCTTTAATAAAATGAATCCACACTGCTCCAACAAACATTTTCGTCTTTAAAAATAGTATTTCTGTTTCTTATAACTAGGTCTTTGGAAAGAAGGTAAGCATAAACAGAGGGTGTTATATACAGAGAAGGTGATGAAGGGGAGAAGAAGCAATGGGATTTGGATTTTCCTAATCATTATAATGCTCCCTGGAGTTTAGGATATTTCATTTTTTGTTCCAATTAAAAGTGAGAATTTTGGAGCTGACCTTCTCTTAAGAAACAGTGAGTACTGTGAGAATATACTTCTATAGTTACAGTGATAAATGCATTGTGTTCCAAACCTTTGGGGGTTGGTTCCTGATGGAAGGTGTAATGTACTAGTATTTTCTCTAGAAGCAACGTTACATTTGAAAGTTAAATTCCTAGGCAAGTCTATTTAATCATAATGTCCCCAAAGGAAAGAGTATATGCCATTATTAGGAATGTCAGCATAAATACTGCCTTTCTCTTACTAACTTCAGGAAGTAGGAATTATCTACATTTTATAAAATTAGAGAGCTGAGGCCTTGAGAGAAGAGACTGAGTGCAGAGCTGCCATTCACACCAGGCCGGTCTCACTCCCTTATATTACCCTCTCTGCTCCCTCACGGGGGCCCTTCACGGCACCTGCAGTGATGGGGTTGCTAATTGAGGTTGCTGCTGGTGCCATCCATGGTGCCCTCCCTGAACGTCCCTGTCAGACAGAAAGAAGGTGCCCGTTAAGGTGTGACAAAATAGCTAACCTCTTCCAGGCTTTTCTCAAGAATAATTTCCACTTTTGGTGATAACATGTTTTCAAACAAGAAATTAATGCCATTTCATTCCTTCCCGAGACATCATTTTAAATGGATACATTTCAGACCACAATCAGAAAAAGCCATACTGGGTAGAATGCCCAATCCAAGCACCTCAGCCTGATTAGAAATTACTATCCAAACCACAGGGAAGAAAATGGAGAGAGACCTATGAGAGACCTTATTCTGGCTTTTAATAGTTGGAAAGGAGATAGAGCTTATTAAATGAGTTAGTTAAGGAGAAGGTCTGGTCGATCGTAATTCCTTGTGAAAGAGAAAATATAAATTCTCCTATTGTCCATTGATCTCAGTAAGAATAACTTCGTTGTCACATGCCCAGCACACATCTGTCAATCATAAAAAACAAACAAACAAACAAGAGGAATTACTAGTGCTTCAGGAGGTTTTGGGTTACAGGTAATTTTTTCATGAGGAAGTCAGTATTGGGAATATTTTCCAGTGCAAAGTTCAAAAAATTGATCAAATCTCTCCCTCAAAGGATTAAGCTGTCTTCCAAGGACTTATTTTACTTATAGAGGAGAGAGATGGGGAGAGAAAATAATGAAAAGAGAGGATGGAAGTTCCTGCAAGAGACCCGGAGATAGGGAGACACACAGAAGGAGAGAGAGATTGACAGCTATGGAAGAATAGGAGCCATCTATTATGAGAGAGAAAGGAAGCCCGATGGTCTGGTATGGCTCCCGGTCAACACTACAGACTTTATTTGCTGTTTTTGATCTGAAACTTTGGGGAAAGGCAATCACTTCTAAATTGAAATTTTATTCTTTTTAGCTGTGTAGGTGGGCAATAGCTTTGGATTGCTGTGTTGGTCTTAAGTGTTCCAGATACAATTGCGTGTCACTCCGATATTGCAGCCATCTGTTGGCAATAAATCTCTGTGTGATTGCCATCTGTGGGCAGAGAAGGAGGGCGACATGCTTCTTCATTTAGGGACCTTTGCATTTATTTTTGGTTCTAAGTACCCTGGCACTGAAGACATGAATTCACTCTAAGAACCTTAAGTCCCATGGACATAGGTATTTTTAGACAGGACTGCATTGGAATCAAAAGCTTCTAGCACCACAATTAAGCTTGTGTGAGCATGGGCAAGAACTTAATATCCCTGTGTCTCAGTTTATGCACCCACAACAAAGAGAATAATGCTCCCATAGGGTTTTTGAAAAGGGCAAATGCAGTTATATTTGTAGAAGGTTAGCCTAGTATTTGGTGCATAATAAATTGAGTCTGTCAGGGTTGGTAAGGAAAGCAACAATTCTTACTGATAACATTTTAACAAGGATTTTAATATACCGAATTGATTAAATAAGAGTTGGAAGACAAAACATTTAAAAACCAAACCAAAATAGGACAAAATACAGAAGCAGCATGGGAATAGCTCCTGGGGAAAAGGAGGAGAGAGGTTGGGTTATCAGAACTCGGAGGCTGAGAGGAGAGTCTTGGGATCCAAGTGTCTGGGGAGGGGACACTGACCAGCCAGAGCTAGTATTTCTTTGGAAGCATAATGAGACTAATCCTGAGAGTATGAGGGAAACAAACAAACTGGAAACTGGAACGAACTGCAGCTGCCCAGGTGAAGAACTTTTGTGAGTGTGACACAGGAACAGAAACAAAAGAAGAAAGGAGCTTGTTTCTTTATCCTCGGCTATCCCTCCAGTCTCTCTCTAGTGTCCCCTGTTGGCAGAGCATAAAGGAAGCAGCTGACACAATGAAAATGTAGTTTGTAGTCTCAGCCCCAGCATCAGAGTAGAGCATCAAATTGTGGTTATGAAATTGAGAGACAATAGACAATAACTGGGATATATGCACTCAATAAACATTGGCCAGTACAATTTATCTGGCCTCTCCTCCCCTCCCTTCTTTCTTCCCCTTTCTTCTCCAGTAACCTTGATCCCCTTAGCACTGTCCTTCTCCCCACCCCCTCACCCCCCCGCCATCCCAGTATTCTCAGGGAGAAGAAACTAAGGATGGTAAGGAAAAGGGAATGGATCATAACAGGAGACAAAGACATAGCGAAAGGATCCTAGTATTCTCATAGGAGGTATGAACCATCACCCATAGGATCATACTTTTTTTTTTTTTTTTTGGCAGATTGGGGTTTTTGGAACAGCTTTGTGGGACTTCCAAGAGGAAAATTTACTGATATCTAAAGGAAAAAACTATTCTTCTATTAGACAGGGAACTCTTCACATGCAAAAATCAAGGTGAAGTTAATGCTTGCATGTGCAGTAGAGGACAAATGGATGCCAGTTGAACCTTTTCTAGGAAGGAGGGCAAGAGCACGTGCAGAGATACCGGCTGAATGGGACTTGAAAAGAGGGTGAGAGAGGATAGTTGGGGTGGGTGGCCAACTCATCAGCTTGCCCATTCATTCATTGCATGTCTGCTTTGGAATTGCACTAAGTATGCTCAGGATTCACAGATGTTCAAGGCACAAATCTTATTCTCAACGTTCTCAAGGAAGTCAAGTACACAGAGCCTGAAATACAAAGCAAAGTTACAGAATCAACCCTATTGAGATGCAGCAGCAATCCTGTTTCATTCACTGGATCAACCCCATTTCTTGTGTTCTTTTCAAATCTCGTGGATTAGACTATGAGTACAGCAAATGGGTTCTCCGAGGTTCAAGGCATAGCATAATTTAATATTATCAAGACAACTCAGGGAGAATAGAGAAAATGCATAATTATAGGTTCAATATATCAGATACCACTCTACAAAACTGACAATTTGGGATTCATCTTACCACCCACCCATCCACCCATCTATCCTTCCACCCATCCACCCATCTATCTATCCATTCCATCCATCCATCCATCCATTGATCTGTCCAACCATCCATTCATCCATCGTACACCCATCCCTTTATCCATCCTTCCATCCATCCATGCATCTATCTACCCATTCCATCCATCATACATCTATCCCTTTATCAGTCCACCCATCTATCTATACATTCCATCCATTCATTCTTCACCCATCCTTTTTTTCTCTCCCCTCCATCTATCTAGCCCTAACTACAATAAGCTGGACCCAGCACTAAGTGCTCAGATTATTACAGAGGAGCACAATGTAGATCTCACCCTCAAGGAGCTCACTGTCTAATGAGAGAGACAAGTAAATGCTAAATTATAACAAAATGGTAGGTGCTTTTTAAAGTACCATGTCTTGGTCTGATGGATATTATTAAAACAAAGCTAAAGCAACAGAAAAATAATCCTAGGGTGTTCAGTATAGCACCTTAACAAATGATTAAATGCATGGTCTCAGATCCTGTATCCTGCCATTACTAGTTCTGTAACCATAGCAAGTTCCTTACATTTTCTTGTGTTTTTATTATTTCACTAGTGGCCTGGTGCACAAAATCCATGCACATTAAAAGTGAATTAATTAGAGGAATTATTTTAATATTGCTATTTGCCCTTTCTATATAATAGAAATGTCAGATATGAAAGAAAATTAATAAAATGTGTATGAAAATCTTCCTCCTGTCTGAGTCTGGGGTGCACCACAGGACCCAGAGTCAAGTCCCCACCCACCTGCATGCACTTCAAAAATCATGTGAGACCTAGACCTAGCCAGCCCCACCTGATCTGGCAAGATCCAGACCCCCATCAATCTCTGCTGGGTGAGGGGGAGCAGCCTCAGGTCCCTCAGCCTGGCACTGGGGTGGGGGGCATGGCCTGAGATCCCCTGGCCTGATGCCAGGTTGCAGGGCACAGCCTTAGGTCCCCTGGGTGTTCAGTATAAGACCCTGGCCTGGCACTGGGGTAGGGGGTGTGTCTTGAGGTCCCTCATCAAGCCCCGCCAGGTTGGGGGTGCAGCCTGAGGTCCCCTGGCCGAGTGCTGGGGCAAGGGGTATGGCCTCATGTTCCCTGGCCCAGGGCAAAGGGCACAGCCTGAGGTCTCCCAGCCTGGCACTGGGGCAGGTGGTGTGCCTTGAGGCCCCCTGTCAAGACCTACTGGGTAGGGGCATGGCCTGAGGTCCTCTAGGCCAGCATCAAGGCAGAGGGTACAGCCTGAGGTCCCCCACCTCGGCTTGGCTCCACACAGCTTCAGGTCCTGTTGCTCACTTGTTATGGGAACCCTGCTTCTGCTGTGGGCGCAGCCATCTTGTGTTATAGAAACCCCACCTCTGCTGTGGGCACAGTCACGTGATGGCCTGACAGATAATTTGCATATTACCTCTTTATTATATAGGATATTTAAAAGGAGTCTAATAGCATTTTGCTCATAAGATTTCTGGTAAGATGAAAGAATTCAACATATATAAATCACTTAGAATCATGTCTAGCAAATAGAACACATTAAAAAGTGTTGGCTAATATTTGTATATTACCTTTCGAGTTTAAGCTCATCATTGTATTTAATCTTTAAAACCTCTTCCAGTCCTACAGAAATAGTTATGCTTTCAAACAGGGACAGTGAGGTCCAGGGAGAAACTTTTTTGGGGGAAAGTCAGAGAACTTCAGAGCAGTGGAACTGGAAATCTATCTCAGTGTCTTGTCTCTGATGTTCTTTCTATTATGCCAGGAAGCATCATGTATTGACTTGGAAAAGCAACTCTTGTTCCCCAAGTGTCTTAGCTACTGACTGCCTGCAGCTGGGCTGACTGTAAACACAGCCAAATGACACAGGTTGCAGCATAACCAAGTCACTGCTGCTTTGCCTGCATCTGCCACTCAACACAAGGTCCCTGCTGGCCCAAGGACAGAAGGAGTGGGTCAGGGAGCTGCCAAACTCCAAATACATATCTTAATTGGTTGCCAGCAGTCCCCTCCATCCAAGTCCTTGATGGGGAAATGCTCTCACAGGAGTTCACAGCATTAGAAATTCAATATCCCTTTAAAATCAAAACTGGCTTTGGAGTTAGAAATCACTCAGAAATGAGATTTTTTTTTTATTGCGATTTCATTTGGAATGTCGATAGGTTTCCTTAATTGTTTCATTCACCTAGGGCTCGGGTCCTGTTGAAAACGCACCCGAACTCTGCATGCAGAGATCCATGAAGCTTAGAGAGATGTAGGAAATGGTATGGAAGCCCAGTGTTTCCCAGCCAAGGAAGCACAGGCCACACATGTGGGGACCACAGAATTAAGTGGGGGCATCCTAGCTAATAAAAGAATAATTTGCAGATTGACCATCACTCCAACACACAAGATGGCTACCCCCATGGGGTCAAAGATCCTGCCCCCATGTGGACACAAGATGGCCACCACAGGATGGCCAGCAGGGGACGGCCATTGGGAGGTTCCAGGCCCTGTAAGGGAGGGCAGTTGTGGGTGATCAGGCCAGCAGGGGAGGGCAGTTGAGAGGGACCAGGCCTGCAGGAGAGGGCAGTTAGGGGTGACCAGGCTGGCAGAGGAGGAAAATTGGGGGCAAACAAGCTGGCAGGGGAGCAGTTAGAGATCAATTAGGCTGGCAGGGTAGTGGTTAGCGGGTGATCAGGTTGGCAGGCATAAGTGGTTAGGGGCA
Source organism: Antrozous pallidus (assembly GCA_027563665.1). NCBI lineage: Eukaryota > Metazoa > Chordata > Mammalia > Chiroptera > Vespertilionidae > Antrozous > Antrozous pallidus. The sequence continues at coordinate 117,967,339 of CM050511.1, read as the reverse complement.
ATCAGGGAGGCAGGCAGGTGAGCAGTTTGGAGCCAGCGGTCCTGGATTGTGAGAAGGATGTCCAATTGCCCATTTAGGCCCGGTCCTAGGATTGGGCCTAAACAGGCAATCGGACATCCCTCAAGGGGTCCTAGATTGGAGAGGGTGCAGGCTGGGCTAAGGGACATCCCCCACTCCCCACCCCCTGTGTACGAATTTCATGCATCAGGCCTCTAGTGGTGATTATAAAGAGGGACATGGGAAAACAGGGGATATGCTCATTTAAGTTCATCTCTTGAATATCCTGTGCTGAGACCTGGGGCAGCGAGTGAAATAGCCTTGCTTTCTAGGAGTTCCTAAGTTAGCTGGGGAGGAGTGTAAACGTATGCTTATATTACACTGTAACATGGGAAGACACAGCAATACAGGTAGCACGGAAGAAGAAATGATTCCTTTTACATCTGGGAATTAGAGTTGGTTTCAGTAAGTAAATGCCATCTAAGCAGGGTTTTAAAGCATGAATAAGAGTTTTCTAGATAGATTATTTTAGGAGGTGCATTCTAAGCAGAGGCATAGCATATCTAATGACCTGGAATCATGTACTTGTTTAGCTTAACACAAATTGGTTTCTTTTTTAATAGTCCTTGGCACATCTTTTTTTTAAAATGTATTTTTATTGATTTTGGAGAGGAAGGGAGAGGGAGAGAGAGATGGAAACATCAACGACGAGAGAGAATTATTGACTGGCTGCCCCCTGCATGCCCCTACCTGGGCATTGACCTGCAAGCTGGACATGTGCCCTTGATGGGAATCAAACCTAGCACCCTCAGTCTACAGACTGATGCTCTATATCTATCCAATAAGCCAGACCAGCTAAGGCCAAATTGTTTCTTAAAGAGTTGAACCAATTACCAACACTTGGTATTATCTTAATTTTTTGCCAAACTAGTGGGTGTGAAATAGTATCTCATTGGGGCTTAATTTGCATTTTTAAACTGCTCATGAAATTCAGTATCTTCTCATCTGTTTGTTGACAATTGATGTATTCTGTGCAGTAACTGTCATTTCTGTTCTGGTGCATTATGGAGTTGAAGAGCCCAAGTGGTACAGAACCAACATTTGTTCAGCATTTATGTAACATTGTGTAGGCACTTTAAATACATTTGTTCATGTGATTCTTTTTAATTGCCTGTTTTTTTTTAAATGAGAAAATGGAGGTCCATAAAGCATGTATAACTATCTGATGGTACTTAGCTACTATATACAGAGATAGGATTTAATCATGGTCTCTCTGACTCCAAGGAATAAGCTTGTTCTATTTCTATGGGTTTATTTTATGGTAGCAGGAATTACTATTGTAGGTGGATGCAAACCACCCCCCACCAGCACTGTTCCATAAGTGCAGGCCCCATGACAATTTGGGGGCCCTGCGGTCCTGCCTGCCTGGTGTCAGACTTTCTCCAGCTTCATTATCACTGACCACCGAGGTCCCAAAGGCTGCAGACCAGAACAGACCCAGCTGGATGATGGCACGGAATTACACATAGGAGATAAGTAAGTGCAGCTATTGCTTTTCACCATGGTGATGATAATGGCTTATACTGCTATGATGCTTTGTGGATCACAAAACACTTGTTCATGTGTCAACACTCCTGGGAAGGAGGCAAGGCAAGGACCAGCAAGGTTACCTCCCTCCCCCAAGCACGTCTGCTGATCAGGTGCCTGGCTGAGGCTGGCCTTTCTGCTCCTTTCCTGTGATATTAGCATAAGGAAAGACCCCCAGTGTAGCTTGACCCCATGTACTCCAACTATAAGCTAACCCAGCAGATTCACCGGTTTACAGCCAGGATGAAAATAGTAACAAGGGAATTTCGTAACAGCCCTCCATTTGTCTCCCCTCCTTCTCCCCCATGGAGCCATTTCTTCCTCCATCCTTTGTGCTTTGTATGAAAACCCAGTTGCGGGTTGCAATTGGGAGCAGAGAATGGGCTTCTCTAAGTCTGTTCAATTTTCAGACCATCATAAAGGAAGAAAAAGCTTTTTCAGTCCTTTGAAAATGGTAACGGGCCCTGAAGCAGGCAATTTGCAAAAGATGTGAGCAATTACGAGACTTTAACCTGTTCTGAAAGGAGCGTGCCACCCAAGATCCCCTTTGCTGGCCTCCTGCTGGACCACATCTGAAGCCGTGGCCCGCGCGGGCACTGAAAACACATCTTGTCCTTCTTGCCCAAAGATGCTAAGATACAGTTTGCCTCTGAAAGAGCTATTCCCCCAAACTTACACACTGTAGCTTCTGTGATTTCAGTGGTGGTGTTTGTTTTTCTGTCCCCTTTCCTCCTCCGAGTTATGTTCTGCCCCAGATCACCTCAGTTCCTCTGGAGACCAGCAGTTTGGTTCAAGGCTTACACGGTGGGTTTGGGAAACAAAGCACCTGGGTTCATTGCCAGCTTTGCCTGTTAGAGGCTTTGTGGTCTTAGAAGAGTCATTTACTATCATCAGCCTCACTTTCTTCATCTGAGAAATGGGAATAAGACTGACTCATAGGGTTATTCAGTGAGTGAAATGTAACGCTGTGGGATAATACTTTGCGCACAAAATTGATTGTTTTCTTAATTATTATGTCTTTTTACATTTATGGATCTCTCTCTCTCTTTATCTTAAAACTTATCCACCACTTCCAACAAAATCTCATTTCAAATTGTACTTTGCCATTCTTTTTAAAGGGCTTGCTTTGTGTGATGGTTATTTGCTGTGTCAATTTGTCTGTGCCATCATAGCTAGATATTCGGTAAATGCCATTCAGGATGTTTCAGCATGATGGGTTCTGCCTCATGCTGGCTTTACTTCTTGAATTTCAAAATCCCTTAGAATTTAGCAACACATATAATCCTGGCTTGTGGTATTTTTTTTAAAGTGTCCATTTTAGATTCTTAATGGACTTGAGAGCTTTTAAACTCAATCATGGGAGAAATGGTTAATTGAGCAATTACTATTGACCTAGCTGCCAGAGATAAATGTAGAAGATGTGGCTTTCTGCGTTTCAGTGGCTCATATCTAATGGAAGAGGTAGACCAGTCACCAGGAAATTAAAATGCAGTGTGATGAGGGTGATAGTGGAGAGGTGTGTATCTTTGGGGAGAGAGAAAGTGAGTGTGGAGGATAACTGTAAGGAGGGGTCTTATGGCTCACATACCATGTTTCAAACCTGGTTCTAGGAATGTATAAGTACATCTTATTTAATACTTATAACAATCCTGCAAATAATACATAGATCAGTGTCTCCATCTTTCCGATGAAACTAATAAAGAAGTGACTTGTAAGGATCAGATAATTTGGTGGGCTCTTGTGTCTGCTGGCTCCAAATCCATGCATTTTCCCATTATCCTCTCTCCTGGGAGGGTTGCTTGGTAACCACTAGAAAGTACCATTCTGTCATCGACCTCTAGGACACTTTCTATTCTTTCCTTTTTTATTTTTTTGGGGTGCTATTTTCTTTTATCTCACATGGACTTTGATTTTACTGAAGATTACCAAAATAAGATGACAAACAAATAATAACAACAACCTACAACAAAACCCCTGTAGTTATTAATTTGCTGCTAAAACCTGAATTTCAAGGAATTAGTTTTGAATTTTTTATCAAATTATTATTTGTTAACCAGACACAATCACTAAAAATTCACTATATGTGAAGATATTTTATCATATCTAATTATAAAACAAGGTGTTTCTCTTGATGAATCTTTTTTTGTTGTTGTTGTAAATTTTCTGTTACTCAACTGGGTTTGTTTTTCCCAGGAAACAATAGACTTCAATATGGTTTGGATGTGCAGGAAGACAAGAAGGAACAAAGGAAAGAAAGCAGGTAGTAAAGAAGGAAGGGTGGGTGGGTCGACCACTGCAAGGCATTCTGGGAGTGACAGTCTACCAGTAGCTCTGGATCCACTGACAGTGGATACTGGAACCCTTTTCCTTGGATGTGGTTAAGATTCTGGGTTCACCCCCATCAGGTCAAGGAGTGCCTCCCATAAAAGGGCTATTTCATTTTGGGCTGCTGTCACAAATTACCATGAACTGGATAGCTTCAACAGCAGAAACAGGCGGTCAGGGAGTCCAAGATCAAGGTGCTGGCCAACTTGGTTCCTGGGAAGGGCCCACTTCCTGGCAGAGATGGAGAGACCTTCGTGCTCTATCCTCACTTGGCAGAGAGAGAGAGAGCTCTGCTTTCTTCAACTCTTTATCAGGGCACCAATCACCTCCCGAGAGTCCACTCCCAGGACCTCATCTGAACCCAATTACTGCCCAAAGGCCCCATCTTTAAATACATCTCTTTGGGCATGAGGGCTTCAATCTATGGATTTGGGGGGAACATAAATCTTCAGTCCACAGTCCAATGGCTTCTCTGTCTCTGTTTTCCTTTGTTTGGCAGTTAAAATGCCCAATGTCATATGGACTTAAGAATCCTGCTGGTGGGAATAAGGTATCTTTCACTTGAGGGATGAATCTTTATACCTATCACTTTTTCTTTCAACTTTAACTTTCAAGACACCTCCTCCCAAACCCCACAGTCACCTTAAATTTCAGCCAATCCCTGCCCCTCAATACTCCCTTAGCTTCAGTTTTCCCCTCCTCTAGCATCTACTTCCTTTCATTTCTGCTCTACTCTTCAAAACCCACTTTATCAAAGCCCTCTCACTTCTCTTCAGTTAAGATCAGTCTCTCTTCCGCTGTTACTGACTTTTATAGGTGGAAGAAATACACAAATCCAACTCTGTTGCTCACCAGCTGTGTGATTTAAGGAAAGTTCCATAACTTTCTCAGCTTCCTCTCCTATTAAATGAGAAACTTAAACTTTTGGGACTTTGTGTATATTATTTTCTCTGCCTACAACAATCTTTTCCTCTAATTTGCATGGCTGATTTATTCTTCAGAATTCAGTGGAGAAGTCACTTCTTCCTGGAAGTCTTCTTTGATTTTTTTCAAATTGGTATTTGATGGCCTCTCTGCGCTGTTTAGCTGCCTGCATTTCCCTGTCCCTACTTTCTGTTACCTTGTAATTGTGTGTTTTCTTGTTTCTATTCCTCTCAAGACCATGTCAGTAGGCCTAGAGCATAGAGTTGCTCATCAGTAAATATTGCCAAAGATACTTTATCTAGCTATATCTATATCTATATCTATATCTATACCTATACCTATACCTATACCTATACCTATACCTATACCTATATCTATACCTATACCTATACCTATATCTATATCTATATCTATATCTATATCTATATCTATATCTATATCTATATCTATATCTATATCTATATCTATTTATAAAGTGTAAGGTGTATAGCAAGTAACTGCTCAACAAATTATAGTTCTTTCCTCCTTCCTTGTACCTTAGTGTAGTATCTCATGATGAAGTCAGTGTTATTTGTCTCGATCTCTTTGCTTGATTTTATACATTTTAACAGTTGTATGCATCTTAAGACTTGGATCGATTATTTAATTATCTTTTTATCCTTCACAGGATCTAATACACAGCACCACTCATACAGCAGGCACTTGACAACTATTGATGGAACTGTAATACATATCAGTATAAAGTTCTTTAATTTCAAGGCTTCATTTTAGGAAAACATTTTGCCTCCCTTCAGTGGTGTCATCGCACAGTTTATTTAAAAAGGGGTTTTTAAGTGTTTGTGGAATGAATGGATGACGAATAGCTGGGGTTCTTGCTCGTGCATATGCTGGATCGAAGTTTGTCTCATGAGGACGCAGAGCTCCCCATTCTTCATTTGTCTCTCATTGTGCCTTATGTGTGGATTGGCGCTTGAAAAAGCGTCACTGAGTTGAAGTGGGGAAGGGGCCTGGTGATTCTGCTTTTCCCTGGTATTTTGAATCTTCTTATAGAACTTCCCAAGAGGTACCACCAAGACTCCTAGCAGTAGACACTGTGTGGGTATGTGAATAGATAGCAGCCAAGAGAGCAGACATGAATGCATTTAAAATATATATATATATATATATATATATATATATATATATATATATATATATATATATTATTGATTTTTTTACAGAGAGGAAGCGAAAGGGATAGAGAGTTAGAAACATCGAGGAGAGAGAAACATCGATCAGCTGCCTCTTGCACACCCCCTACTGGGGATGTGCCCGCAGCCAAGGTACATGCCCTTGACCAAAATCGAACCTGGTACCTTAGGCCGACACTTTATCCACTGAGCCAAACCGGTTTCAGCTAAATGCATTTTTTTAAAAGGAAGAAAATTGTGTGAGAAGTCAGGCATGGAAACTCACTCTTTCTCATCTCTCTTCCTTGTTGTTCACTTCAGGACATCTAGGGAAGAGCCATTAAGAAGCTGCGGTTCCTGCAATGAGAGATGAGGGGCCCAAACATCTGCCGGGCAGACCAGGATGGGAGACCAAGGTAGCACAGAGCAGTGGGCTTCTCCCACTCTGCTCCTACCTCTGCTAGGAAGGACTTGGCTTGTCCAAGAGTTTCCTCCTCATCCTCCCAGCCCAGCGGAAGGAAGGGCCAGGGCTGCGGAGAGGCAGACTGTGTGACAGGGGAGGGAAGCTGCTGAGGGCAGCGGCTGCAGCCCTGATGGCAGGGGCACTCATGTATTTCATATTTGGATTTACATGTATAATGAGGCGTCATCTGTTGACAACCAACCTGCCATCCATCAACCATGTTCCACTGGAGGCAGAGCCCAGGTCCTGCTGGGCCTTCAGAACATTGGCTTGTTCTCTTCTCCTGCCTTGGGGTCCTGGTAAATGAGGGGACGGGAGCTACAGATGGAGTTTATTTGCCCTGCATGTGTGTCTGGGGGCAGACAAGGCTGTGGCTGGTGTGCCTGCCAGGAAACACACCAGCTGGTGATGCTTTTACGTCTGCTCTCCCTGCTCCAACTCCAAAGAGGAGCCAGGCAGAGAACTGATGTGCTAAGCCTGCCTTCCTTCCATTTGGGTTTATAGACTCTTGGCACGAAGGCTGCCCAAAGGCTCTGCTCCTGGGTGTTCCTGGCAGTGAGGCTGTGATGATTGGCCCTCTGGGATACAGGGAAGAGGCAGAGAGCTTTCTGGGTAGGTGGCTTTCTGCACCTGCCCTGCTATATTAGGGATTTCCCCCTCTCACATATTGGGTTGAAATAACTCGGTACAAAATAGAGGATTTCTTGCTCATTGTTGGAGAGGATTGGATTGAATTCTCTGTTCAGAGGGAAGCCTCATGGATAATGCTAGTACTGCATCTTGAGAGGAGATGGCTTGATTCCCATAATGAAGACAATCCACCCATCACCTCTGTCATACTGGTTTTCTCAATGCTCAAAATGTTTCAAAGTCTTTGGAATACATGGCTCTGAATTCAAAGATTTCCTAGATGAGTGAGCTTGGAAAGTTTCTCATTTAACCACTCTAGCTTTCTCAGTGTTCTCATTTATGAAATAAAGAATGAATGGATAGATGAATAAATTTATATATCTATTTATATATCTATGTACCTATCATCTATCTACACTGAGTGCCCAGATTATTATGCATTCAGAGATCATAATAATCTGGTCACTCAGCATATATCCTATATAATAAAAGGCTAATATGCAAATTGTCCCCTTGACCAGGAGTTTGACCAGTAGGCAGGCCCGGCCAACCACCCACATCCTCTCCCCCTGGCCAAGCTGGCCGGACCCCACTCATGCACGAATTCATGCACTGGGCCTGTAATATAAATATATATATATATTAGACTAGTGGCCAGATTATTATGCATTCAGAGATCATAATCTGGCCACTCAGTGTCTGTCTATCTATCTATTTACCTATCTATCTATTTATCTATCTATCTACCTACCTATCTACCTACCTACCTATCTATTTCTATTGAGACAGAGTTTTAATTCCAATCCTCATGTGGTCTCCTACCACTATGAGTGGTGCTTTCAAATCCCATTTTATAATGAGACTTTTATAAGTTGGGCTTACTAGCATTTCTCTTTTCCAAATCATGCATGTGTTTGTGAATATTTGCATGTGTTTGTTTGTTGGTCTTTAATATCCTATCTTGAAAAGCAAATGGCATCATAAGGGAACTTTACAATCAAAATACCCAGGTTGAATCTTGGCTTTGCTGCTCACTAGTAAGTTCACCTAGGACAAGCGGTTTAATATAAATAAACTAGATGATCTCATGTTAAGTGTTCTTACCACAAAACAAAAACAACCCCCCAAAACCTAAAGGGATACAAGTAAACTTTTGGAGATAAATATCAATTATCATAATTGTGGTGATGGTTTTATAGCTGTTTGCCTACATATGCCCAAACTTATAAAAATGTATACATTAATTATGTGCAGTTTATAAGTGCTCTCCACTTTTGGACACAGAAGTTAATTCTGTATTAGCAAGGATGGGTAGAAGATTTCTTCTTCCTTTCCATAGGAACAGAGTTAGTGGGAAAGATTTGAGCTCCAGAAATGGAGATTAATACTAATTAAGAATACATAAAATGTAACTGTGCAAGATCATGTGTGCATTTTCTAGGTAGAAATTCTGTAACTTTCACCAAATTCCAAAGAAGACTTAAAAAAATAGAACGAGTGTCTTAGAATATAGAGAGCTGAACAACAAAGAGAGAAACCAATAGAAGTGTCTTTCACCAAAATTCAAAAGAGTAAACATTCTCTTTACACATCTACCACAAATCATTGATTCTGAAGTCAGTAATTTTTTTAACATCTTAAATTTGGTTGTATCTTACAACTGAAGGCATCATATTGAATGAGATATGATAATCCTTTGAGATTTTTTGCCTTTATTTTATAGTTTTGTACTTCTCAGTAAGAAAGTCTAGCTGTCAAATATATATTCAAAAATAATCCCAAAGAGCTTTGAATTCAGGGTCAGGAGACCTAGAATTCCTGACTTTTTAAATTCATTTATTTTATATATTTTACAGAGAGGAAGGGAGACGGATAGAGAGTTAGAAGCATCGATGAGAGAGAAACATTGACCAGCTGCCTCTTGCACACTTCCTGCTGGTGGTATGCCTGCAACCAAGGCACATGCCCTTGACCAGAATCAAACCTGGGACCCTTCAGTCCGCAGGCCGATGCTCTAGCCACTGAGCAAAACCAGTTAGGGCTAGAATTCCTGATCTTGAGCAGTGTTAGCTTTAGCAAATAATTTCCTTTTCCTGGGTCTCTATTTCAGCACGTGTGGTCTGAAAAGATAGAACCAGTTGGTTCCTCAGAACCCCCTTAAGGAGCACCTGGTGTGGGAGGTAATAACAGGGTGGGTTTGGCTCCAGTAGTCCCACCTCCTTCAGCCTAGAACAGCTCTGTGTTATGTCTTTTACAAAACAGATTTGCTTTTTACACTTTTCTTTTTTTCAAAAAATGATTTCTGCTGTTAAGAAAACAAAAAGATCGAAAACCCCTCCATCTGGCATCTATAACCGCTCTTATGGAATAAAGAGATTTGTGGATTTGTCACCAGATTTTTGTACTCTCATTCTAATGGTGATAATCAGCTTATTTGAAAGACAATAACTCAGAGTGATTAAAAGTACAAACATTGGGTGAATAGACTTACCTGGGCAGTTATACATGCCATGTGACATTGGTCAAGTAATCATAAGAATAGGGATCATGCTGATACCTCCATCATGGAAAAGGCTCATATGATGCCTGACCAATAGAGATCCTTAGTGACCATGAGCGTTGACCGCTATTTCTGCCCCCTGAATATGAATGGGTGGTGATGGGGGGATCCTCATTTGTCCTCACCATGGAATTTACCCTCTTTACTCGAATTCCATCTCATAGAAAGTCTTGCAAATCCTTGGACCCAAGAGATGTTGGCCACTGGAGATGACCTCAGAACCCCTATCGAGTTCACTATTTATGCAGCAAACCGAACGAGTCAGGCAGCACCTTTAGGGTCGTAAGAGGCATAGGAAACGCCAACAACTGTGAAAAAGATGGAATAAAGTTTAATTTAAAGGACATTCACTGTGGCCTGATCCAGGGCATATAGGGTGACAGGATATGTTCCCTGCCATTTAGGAGCTAGCATACTAGTAGGTAATCAGGATGGACACAGAGCTGAACAAAGCATAGGGGCTGACTGATTCCTACATGCAGGTCTGGGAAACTTTCCCAGAGGAAACATTTGAACTTGACTTCAAGGGAGGACAAGAATGACCACAGTGGGAGGGTGGAAGAAAGTAAGGGCTTCTCAGTTGGTGGCATGGCCAAAACCAAGAGTATCTTCAAAAAAATAACAATAAATGAAGTAAAGGTGGTTAAGAAAAATCATTGTGAACATTACCTCTTCCATGCTAGAAAATTAATGAAGAACTTTATAGGAAGTTTTTCCATGCAGTTCATTTAGTTCATAAACACCCCGGTGAGACAAGTTATATTCACATCCCCAGGGTATAGATGAGGAAACTGAGGAAGTATCTTGCCGAGGCTGATAAGTGGGGTAGCTTGGATTTGACCCCAGAGGGTCCCGCTCTTCACCCATGGCAATCATTGATAATGAGGCCAGTCAACCAGACTGGGGCCAGATTATGGAAAGTGAGTAGCATGAAGCTCCATGAAAGCCATGGGAATAACCCTGGGCTTCCCTTACAGGACAGGGTTCCTCACCCGAGGCACCTCTGACATTTTAGGTTGTCGTGCAGGGCTATTCTATGCGCTGTGGGACATTTCACAGCATCCCTGGCCTCTACTCTTTCCCCGAGCTGTGACAATTACAGATGGCCCCAGACATTTCTCACGGTCCTCTGGGAGGCATCTCCTGCGGCTGTAGGCAGGCTCCCTTAAGGCCCTGCTTATCCGCTCTGAATAAGCAGAGCGGAAGCCATCAGAAATTCTCTCTACTAAGCACCAAATTGTCTCCGGCAAACTCTCAGCTTGGAAATTGCTCATCTTGGCAGCTGGGGTCTGGATTTCCCCAAGGTGACTCACCCATCTCCTTGTCTGTGGGAGTCAGCTGGCTGTGTGTTCCGACAAGGCCCCTGGTGTGTTGGAAGGAGGTGCGACGTCAGATCCATCAAAGCCCCTGGATGCACAGTCAGGCAGGGCACTTGCCGAAGCGTGACAATCGGAGCGCTTTGATTCAAGGCTTGTTTTGTTCAGAACAGCATCGAAGTTCTGAACTGTAGATTGAGTAGTGGCATTAATTATGTATTAATTTGTTACAAGCCTTGGACACCAGCTCATCTTTTTAATTTTTTTTAGAGGTATGTGTCTATCATTTCACTTTTTAAAAAATAATATTTTTATTGATTTCAGAGAGGAAGGGAGAGGGAGAGAGAGAAAAACATCAATGATGAGAGAGAATCATTGATTGGTTACCTGCTGCATGTCCCCTACTGGGGATCGAGCCCACAACCCGGGCATGTGCCCTTGGCTAGAATTGAACCTGGGACCCTTTAGTCAACAGGCCAAATCTATCCACGGAGCCAAACTGGCTAGGGCCCAACTCATCTTTTTATTTTCTGGGCCTATCTCCATGACAATACTTATCTCACTTAAAAACTTATATTTTTTAATTGATTTGAGAGGGGAAGGGAGAGGAAGAGAGAGAGGGAAACAATGCTGAGAGATAATCACTGATTGGTTGCCTCCAGCAAGGCCCCCAGTGGGCATCAAGCCCACAATTCAGGCATGTGCCCTGGCTGGGACTCTAACCATGACCTTCTGGTTCAGAGGTCGAAGCTCAACCATTGAGTCCCTCTGGTCGGGCATCCAGAAAATATTGATATGGTGTGTTTAAATTAAAAAAAAAATGTTTTTATTGATTTCAGAGTGGAAGGGAGAGGGAGAGAGAAATAGAAACATCACTGATGAGAGAGAATCATTGATTGGCTATGTCCTACACTCCCCCCACTGGGAAACCTGGTGCGTGCCCTTGACTGGAATCAAACCTGGGACCCTTCAGTTCACAGGCCAATGCTCTATCCACTGAGTCAAATCAGCTAGAGCATGGTGTGTTTAATTTTGAAGTATTTTTTGATTACCTGTCATTTTTCTTTGAAAAATGAAAAATTTATTTTGGAGGGGTTATTTTTTTTTTTCTGATACTTGGAATTTTCATATTTTTTTCTGTTTTTAATTTTAGTTTAATTCTATTATAACCAGAGAAAATAGTTTGTATGATTTCTATTCTTTGAAGTTTCTGAGACTTGTTTTATGGCCCAGCATATGGTATATCTCAGTGGATTTTCTATGTATACTTGAGAATTATCTATATTCTGTCACTGTCAATTAGATAAAATTAGAGGAAAATGTTTAATTTTTATATTAGACCTTATTCTGTCTAATTTATCTACCAATCACTAGAGGAAGAATGTTGAACTCTCTACCTATTATTGGGAGTCTGTCCATTTTCCTTTAGTTCTATCAGTTTTTACTTCATATGTTTGGAAGCTTTATTACCATGCGCTGCAGATTTATTCTGTTCTCCCCAGCATTATACCATTGTCATAACACAGTCTACTTCTACATGTTATAAACTCTCTGATGCATTATTACTTTTAAAAATTAAACAAATCCCTTAAAAATTAAAACAAAGAAAAACTATTTTTCTTTTATACAGATCATTATTATTTAAACTGTTTTGAATTCTTTTGAGTAGGTCCAAGTTTCTGCAGGATCTCATTTTCTTCTTGTCCAAAGAACTTCCTTTAACATTTCTTCTAGTGAAAATAGCTTCACAATAAATTCTTTCAGTTTTTGCTTATCTGGAAACATTTTAAATCATTCTTCACTTTTCAAAGATGTTTTCACTGGATACATAGGATGTCATTTTTTTTTCACCCTCCAGCACTTTAAAGATGTTTTATTGTCTCCTGCATTGCATTGTTTGTGACATGAAATCTGCAGTCATTCTTATCTTTGTTTCTCTGAATATAATGTGTCAGCTTTACTTATGGCTTCTTTTAGGAATTTTTCTCTTTATCAATTTGATTATAATGGGCCTTTGTTTTATGGGTTTCTTTGTTTTTATTTTGCTCAGTGCTTGTTGAACTTTTTGACTGCACATGCTTATGGTTCCCATCAAATTTAAATACAATTTCAGCCATTATTTATGTAAACATCTTCTACTGCCTCCCTCCTTTGTTCAGACTCCTGTTGCATTTACATTAGATGAATTGATGTCGTCCCTCATGTTATTGGGGCTTTGTTAATTGTTTTTCTGTCTTATATCTGTAATTGCTTAAATTTGAGTAGTTTCTGTTGCTATGGTTTTTAGATTATACTGATCTTTTCCTTCTGTTGGTGTCCAATCTGTTATTAATTTCATGCATAGAATTTTTCATTTTAGACTGTGTGTTTTTAAAGTGTAGCAGTTACCTTTGAATTCCTTTTTGTTTTCCCAATTCCTTCTTTCACCATTTTCATATAGTATACATGCATAAACACTGAGTGGCCAGACCGTTATGACCTCTGAACACATCATAATCTGGCCACTCAGTGCATATATAGTATGTATGCACTTTAAAGTGCTTGTCTGTGAATCTCATTATGTATCTACTGTCTATGTACCATCAGGATCTACTTTTACTAGCAAGGAGATCTTGTGCACGGAAATATTTGTACAATTTGCAAAAAAACCTCCCTGCATCTCTCAGATGGTAATGCATTTGGCTTGAAGTAGCAGAATAATGAACTAAGATTAACCTAAATAAATAGAGGTTTATATATCTCATAAAATACCTGAAGGTAAGCAACTGCTAGTTCTAATTGAACAGCTCAGTAATGGAAGCATTTTTGTGATTCTCTCAGCTGTTTTTCTCATGTTGGTAACCTCACTGTTTCAAGAAAACTCAAAACATACAGACATCACAATGGTATTCGATGTAGCAAAAACCTCATGCCTCCCAAGTCTATTTTTCCCCCCATGAAAGCCACAGTGACTTTCCATGTATGGCCAGAAATGGGTCATGTGACCCCCTGTAGACTGAACACTTGTCAAGTGGAACAAAATGACAATGACTGGTTTAGAACAATGGTACATCTTTTTTTTTTTTTTTTGACTCCAAACCTAATTGGGGCTCTGGTAGCAGGGAGATGGATGGTGGAGAAGAGACAAGCAGCATTTTCCATACTCTGTAGTGACAAAGTGTCAAGTTCACCATCAGAATGGATTTGACTTTATCTGATAGAGAATTTGATAAGAGAGAGAAGAGTCAGAAGTGCTGAGTGGGATCCACTCTAATCTAGCACAATCCTGATCTCAAACAAGTACAAGTTCAGAAGCAAATTGTCAGACTTGTAACCTGTTAGGTTCCGTGTAAGTAATGCACGGTGAGGACTCTGAGTTGATGAGTTTTATATCAGCTGATGGGTCTGGTGGCACACGTGGTAGGGAGAGTCACAGTAAACTGAGAAAAGAATAAGACTGGTGAATTCTTGTCTCTTGAAAGCTTCCATTGTGAGCGGTGTGACCTTGAACAGCTTATTTAGCCTCTTTAAGCTTCAATTTCTTCATCAAAAGCTAGAACTAAAAATATAACTTTTGAGGGGGTTTAGGAGAGACACTCCGCCTACAGTAGCAGTTCTCAAAGATTTAGGTCTGGAGGTCACTCACACCCTTAGAAATTACTGAAGGCTCCAAAGAGCTTTTGTTTATATTGTTCTAGCAGTGATCTTGATTCTATTAAAAGTTTAAAACTGAGAATTAAACAAAGGATGTGTTTATGAATTCATTAAAAAATAATAAAATGCATTGCATGTGAAAGTCAACCACATTTTAAATATAAAAAAACACCCTATATTTCCCCAAAACGATGAAAAGAATGGCATTATTTTACATTTCTAAGAATCTTTTCTGGTTTAGTAGAGGATGGCAGGATTTTTCTATGTGTTTCTGCATCCAATTACATGTCAGGTAGGTTCTGGAAAGCCCCAGTACAGGCTTGTGAGAGTGAAAAGGGTAAGTAAAGTTTTAGCATTATTATGAAAAAAGTTTCAATTTTACAGGCTCTTGGGAAAGTCTCTCCAGGGTTCCTGGACTAACATTAGACACTGTTGGTTAAGAAAATAGGCTCTTCCTCTCCTGAGTAAACATGAGCAAGATATTAATGACATCTGTGCCTTAGTTTTCTCATCTGTAAGATGGACACAGCAATGCTCTCTATTCCATAAGACTGATCTGAGGATTATACCCATTCTATTAGAATCCTGTGGGCAGTTTAGTAAGTGATCGCTAGTTATTCTAACTCCTTAGCAAATTCTGCTCCCCTTCCCTTTGGAGTAGAAGGGACCATTGAAACATTTTGTCTGAGAAGTGAAGAAGGAAAAATCTCTAGATTTATCCATAGCAATCCAAATTCGGATAAAAATGACCTCTTTTGGGGAGTGGTAATGATGAATGCATGCTATCCATGTAGTATTAGAAATCATTTCCATCGCTGTCATCTTACTTATTCCTTATAACAAACTGTGATATGCGCGAGGCATATTTATTATCCCCATTTTACACACCAGGCGACTGAGACACTGAGGTGAAACGACTTGGCCACAGTCAGAGATCTCTAAAGGGAACCTTTACCTGCTGGCTCCCCATCCCGAGCCTTTGAGGTCCCTTTCCTGCCCCGGCCCCGGTTTTGCACATCGATATGTATCTAGTGCACTTGCTCCTAGGAGGCAGGTTCAACTGCATCAGCTTTTGAAGTTGGTGCCTGAACCTTGTTTTTATTAAGGACAGAAAATTCACTGAATAGACAAATGGACTTAAAGACCTTTAGATCACTTTGGAGACAGAAAATGCTGGGTAAGTGTTATTATCCACAAGCTAGTAATTAGATTTTTTTTTTTAAGAAGCAGTAACTATGCGGGACCAACTCTAAGAAAATGAGATCTGAAAAGGGGGCATTGGCCATCAACTTTGGGTCAGAAGACCTCAGGCTTATTCAAATTTTGATTCAGGAAGTTGCTACAGGCTAAGGGGCAAACGTCTGACTGAGACATTAACAAATTCCACAGCTGACCTCATTGTATCAGGAGTCTGGGAAGGATGTGTAATAAATTCAATACCATTAGCAGAGGAGACGGTGTGCCCACAGTGATTCCTGGGAGAATCTTATCGGCAGGAAACGAGGGGAGAAAGGTAAAGATGCTAATTAAACTTTAAAAGCCTCTTGGAAAGCCTGGTGCCTGGCATGTTAATAGTCATGGAAGTAGTGATGCTAACAATACCATGGGATTGACCATGACCTCTTCATAACTACTGACTTCTTGAGCAGTTCCTCTCATAGAAGCGTCCTTTGGTTTGATTGATTGGGGAGGAGAGGGAGGTCTGAGCAGCAGGTCCTAGAGCTATATTGTTCCAACTTTTGTTGAAACATTTTTATCCAAGACTGCTAACAACAGAGGACAGCCCAGCCCCTGTGGCTCACTGGTTGAGTGTCAACCGATGAGCCAGGATTCCTGGTCAGGGCATATGCCTGGGTTGTGTTCTCAGTCCCCAGGGTGGCAGCTGATCAATGATTCTCTCTCATCATTGATGTTTCTATCTCTCTCTTCCTTTCCCTTCTCCTCTGAAATCAATAAAAATAAATAAATAAATAAACCACCAACAGCAAATAGGAAAGAGAATTTGTATGTGGTGGGGCTTTAGGAGGATGGTTAGAATGGCTGGATCTGGGGGGAATAGCATAAGATTTCTTTGGAATCTGGTATATTATGTTCTGTTATATTACCCTAGAGGCCCAATGCATGAAATTCGGCTGCCTCTGCCTGGGCCCCCACCTGTCGCAGCTTTGTCTGGAAGGAAGAATGTCCAGAAGGACATCCGGTCTAATTAGCATATTATGCTTTTATTATTATAGACTAGAGACCTGTTGCAGAAGGATTCCTGCAAAAATAGGGCTTCCTTCAGCCAGAGCAAAGCTGCCTCCCTTCTCTACTGCCTTGCTCCCTTATCTGCTGCCTCACTCCATTCTCTGTTGCCTTACTCTCTCCCTTCTCCACTGCCTTGTTCCTATTTCCTCTGCCTCACTCCCATCTCCTCTGCCTCACTCCCTCCAGTCTCCTCTGCCTCACTCCCTCCCTTCTCCATTGCCTGCCTGCTTCGCTCCCTCTCCTGTACCCCACTTGCTTGCTTCTCTGCAGCTTTGGTCCCTTCTGCAGCGCTTGGCTTCCTTTTACACTGTCTTCTGCACCAGGATAGGCAAATTAACCACTATCTTGGTTGGGTTAATTTGCACACTTGCTCTGATTGGCTGGTGGGTGTGGCTGGTGGGTGTTAGTGGAGGTGTGGTCAATTTGCATTTACTCTTTTATTAGATAGGATTCTATTGCTTTGCAGACCCCCTGTGTGTTTTAATATAAAAATAAAGTTTTGCCACAAACCTTAGAGTGAAATAAATGGTTCGGGAGGATGTACTGGACTTTTGTTGTGATTTAATAGAGTCCCGGCACATGGAGGGGCTCTCCTGGAAAGTTCCTCATAGTCATGTCAGTAAGAACTACCATCACTAGTTTTCCATGGTTGTGCAGCCTTCATACTTTTTAAACTTAATCACAGTGCAACTGACTCAATTTTAAACCTAAACACATCTTGTAGCCTCATACTAAACTAGTATCCCAAAAATGATGACTTCCTAGTCATGTTATTACATTTCTTGCAGTTAAAATTAACACCAAACATTGAAGCTGGAGGCTCTAAGCTTAGACCTATGTTCTGTAGAAAATGCTTCATTCTCTACTTTGGGAAATAGTGGTTCTTAAACTTTATCAGGCATAGGAATCAAGCGAGCTTCTAAATGCATTTTCTTGGGCCCCAACTTCAGAAGTTTTCATTCAGTAGTCTTGGGAGGGCCCAGAAATATGATTTTTTTTCCCCTTACAGCTACTCCCAATGATTGTGATTTAAGTGGATTTTGGGTAAAACTTGAAAAAGACTGATCTAGGGAAAAGATGGACAACTTACTTGTCTTTTAAATGATCTTCCATAAATCTCTCCTCTTTCAGTCAGTTTTTTAACAGGAGCTAAATAGTAGATAATTTAACAAAAAGCCACATAATTCACATTTTTAAACAACTTTTTCATACAAACACTATTTAATGATGTTATGTTGCCTTATATGTTACCTCATTTCATCCTCAAAACAGTCTTATTTATTACCTTACCCATTGTGTAGATGAGAAAACTGAGGTTCAGAGAGGTCTCACAGTTAGTAAGAGGTGGTGCGGAGCTCTCGTGCAAACCCTCCATTCGCCTGTCCCCTCCAGGAGTCTCGTCTCTTTCTCTAAAGGCCCACATAGTACTCCTTTTCAGGCCAGTCAGCCCCTGCTGTAATTGCTCAATTCAGCCACAGACAACATGGAGATGGGGGAATGTGGCTCTGCGTCAGTAAACCTTTATTTACCGAAAGAGTAGTTTTTCAAGCTTGGATCTCGACAAAGCAGGACTCTGAAGTTATGTGATTTGAGTTTTCTGGCATTCAGGTGTTGAGGGAAATGGAAGCTTGCGGCCAATACTCCATTTTGAAGACAAACGGGATGCTTTTTATTTTTCGGGTTTCATACAGTGCCTTGTGTGAGTAAAAATGTATATATTGTTTGTTGATGGAATAGCCCAGGCAGCTTCCCGTCCTGTTCCCATCAATGGTCATCTCTTTAGGATCTATTTCATGGTTCTCCGTTTTCAAGGCTGCGTTTTATCTTTCCAAATAATAATCAAGCCCCTGAGGTCACTGAGGATGTTATATAACTTTATTACTCTTTTATTCTTCTACAATACTCGGTACACAACTAGCTTTACATAGACTTCAGTTGATGGCTCAAATGACTTCCCTCTTTTTTGAAGCAAACAAGTCCACGCCATTGACAGTAACATTCTCATTTGGCTCTTCGGGTAGGTCACGTTGGCGGCTGCATCATCTACCCTCATTGGCCTTTTAGTGATTAGGTCTTTGTTACACCCCCCAGGCTTGCGACTGCACTTATTTAAAGCCCTTCAGCGCAGCACCTCCATCAGTGGTTTGTGCAGCAGGGAAATTTAATAAGCACTGAGCCATGGTCAGATATTGGCTGTTTTCCACCACATGAGCTCTCTGGCCCTTTCCTGGTCTGCCCCTGTGAACTTGCCTAAATGACAGAGGACACGCTACGCATTTCACAGTATGTCCCCTTCACCTTCAACTCATGTTTGCTCACAGAAATAGCGTTAAGACATTATCCTAATTAGCGGAGGGAGTGAGAGCTAGTTACTTCCTTTATTTGGAAACTGGTTTGCTCACCTGAAGAAAGAGGGAAGACAGTGTGACCTCTGAGTTCTCTCCATGTTGAGTAAGACTTACTTCAAATCTAGGCACTTTAAGAAGGGGGTGGGGCACAGAGTATAGACAATAGAATGTGCTGCTTTAGAGAGCCACGGATATACTCTGAAGACCAACTCAGAGTCCAGCAGAATACTAACACAGGAGTGGGTACAGAGAATCTAAGGGTTCAAGGAAACTGTTTACTGGATGCTGTTCACTTTCACATAAGCAACCTTGACAACAAGCCTGAGAGAGAGAGAGAGAGAGAGAGAGAGAGAGAGAGAGAGAGAGTTTTAAAAACTCCTTGGAAATTGTTTACTGGATGCTGTTCACTTTCAGATAAACAACTTTTACGACAAGTCAGAGAGAAAGAGAGAGAGGGGGGGGGGGAGAGTTTTAAAAACTACTTTATCATCATCATTTAGAAAACAAGGGAACAGTGAGGTCAAACTCTATGCACAGTCATAGAACCCGAAGAAGCAGATCCAGGATTGGAACCCTCATGAAACTCTGAATCCCTGCACACTCCCCGTCGGGGTGGCACAATTCCCAGCCCCGGTAACAGCCCTCTGTCTTTATTTAAACAACAGAGTGATTGTAATGCATGCCATTAGAATAGGCTGGGAGCATCATTAACACTTCCGGCCACAAGAGTACCATTTAGGGCAATGAAGCGGATATCTTTTCATACAAATCATTTATTTGTACCGAAGTTTTCCACTTGAGCACCCAAAGTGAATCGAGCTGATGTATTATTTTCTACTAATGAGGTGGTTGGAACTTGTTGTGCTGAGGGTTTATGAAATTTCCCACTATTATTTTTATTATTTTCTGGTGGATTTCAATGTAACTTATTCATGTACTAGTACACATTTCCTCTCGTGAAAGGTAGTTGGATGAATTATTTACTGTCCACTGCTTATGTCCTTCTCTTAAAGGCCCTGGAAAGAAAAAAAGAATGTGTTGATTTAGATGCCAAGAGTAAAGGAATTTCAACCATAAACAAGTTTGGAATTCAGGCTTAAAGCCTGGAACTCAGGAGGCTCCAGTCTGCTTCCCACCTTGGCAAATGTATTCTTTAACCTCTAAAGCAGTGAAACGGGAGCAATCCAGAGATTTGGCAGGACTCAAATAGAAATTGTCAACAAAATTGGAAAGAAAAAAGAGGCATATTTCGAAATCCAGAACTTGAGAGGTCCCTTACTCCCGACAACTGAGGCATAAACCTTGAGAAGGCTTCAAACAGCTTTAATCTGCTGGCGTATCTGGCCTTTGATAGGATGTAGAATCCAGGCTGAAAGAGTGTGTCGAAGTGTTTCAGTACACTAATTCCAAGATTGATTTTGCTAAAGGACCTGACTGGCATTCAAAAAAGAATCAGTGGGGCAGGGAAATCAGCAGGGAAAAAAAGGAAAGATAAGAGGAAGAATGTGTGTGTGTGAGAGAGAGGGGGGGGTGGGTAAGAGAGGGAGAGAAGGTGAGAAAGAGAGATACAGAGATAAAAGGAGGGAGAGATGAAGGAAGGGAGAGAAGGAGGAGAGGAGATTCAAGAGAGAAGAGAGAGTGGGGAGTGATCTGTGTTTAGAAACCAAAGACTTGATTTTGAATGCTAGTTCTGCTATTAACATTTTATATGATTTCAAGCAGATCGCTTGAATCAGTCTGAATCTTAATTTCTTTGTATATATAATGGGAATAAGGGCTCCAGACTTCAGAGAGTAGAATTAATTAAGGTGGTGAATGTGAACAATTTCTCAGAGGTAAAGGGTGATGCAAACATAGAGATTAGTTCCTGCTCCCTGAATGGTAGGCTCATTGCTGTCTGCACCCATCCCCTCCTTGTACTGCCCTGTGTTGCACCTCTGATCAGGGGAAATCTTTCCAAATCTGCTTTAGCTTTTATTCATGGATCTCATATCCTTCTGCTGGTTTTCACTCCATTGTTTATTTCTGCACTTCTCTAGTCCTTCTTTAATCTGTTGTTATATTTTGGAACCTTCTAGGGAGCCTTCACATATCTCTTGTCCGCCTACTTGCCCTCTAGGCAATATTCAACTTTTTTTTTCATTTCATATTCAGGAGATTTGAAAGATACATATTCATAAGCTGCCTTCATTTACTTGCCTCCAAATATCTCCTCAGCCTTTTCTAACATGCATCCATCACCTTCCACTCCCTACCCAACCCTGATAATTGACTTTCCCGTGTTCACCAACCAAATGGTCTCCATAGTGCAGAATCCAAAGAATAGTTTTGTTGGGCCTTCTGTGACTTTCAATTCTCCAGGTGTTCTCACTATCTCTTTAAGTTCCTTCTGAGGCTTTTTCTGATGGCCCATTCTTTTCACCACCATCTCTGTACATTGGAAGATCTTTGGTGGTAGTCCTGCCCCACTCTCATGTTTGTTTTTTAGATTTAATATATTTTTGAATTTCTTCCTTATATTTTTTTAATTTTTATTTTTACATATGTTTCCTTATTCTCCCGTAACCCCTACCCCCCACTTATTCCCCATCCCCCTGTTGTCTGTGTCCATTGATGAGGCTCATATGCATGCACACAAGTCCCTTGGTTGAGCTCTCTACCTTACCCCCACCCTCCCTACCTTCCCTGAGGCATGAAGTTCTGATCGATGTTTCTTGGTCTCTGGATCTGTTCTTGTTCACCAGTCCATGCCATTCATTATATTCCACAAATGAGTAAGATCATGTGATATTTGTCTTTCTCTGCTTGGCTTATTTCACTTAGCATTTTTATCTGTCTATACTTATGACCTCCTCAGGCATTAGAAACCTCCTATATATCAGAGATACCCCAAATTCCCACTTCTTCTAGACTTTCTCTTCTCTGGGACCACATTTCAAAGCTATCTCAGTAGCTCTTCTTAAATACCTCCTGGGCATCTTAATCTGAACATGTTCAAAATGGAAGCTGTGGCTTTCCCCAGATATGCCTCTCTCCCAGGATTTTCCAGATCAGTAAATTTGTTCAAGTCTGAAATCTGAGAGTAGTTCTTGTACCTCTTCTTCTCCATTGATCAAATTACATTTAATACCCAGTTTTACTAATTCATTTTCCAAACACTTTTGATTGGGCCACTTCTGTTTAGATCTACTGATATTACTATAGTCCAAATCACCATAATTTTTCACCTGGACTAGGATGCTGAGTTCTAAGCTGGTATTTCCACTTCTCCTTTTGTTATCCTTGATTCTATTCTACACATAGCAATGAGGATATTCCAAAAATGCAAAGTGGTCATACCATTTTCCAACTTTCTATATACACCATTTTATCACTATCTGCAAGATCCTACATGACATGGCCTTCACCTCTCTCTTTCTCTTTTCAACCTCATTTTATTTATTGACCTTCTTATTCATTGCTAACAACTTATTTTTTAAAATATTATTATTGATTTCAGAGAGGAAGGGAGAGGAAGAGATAGAAACATCCATGATGAGAAAGAATCATTGATCAGCTTCCTACTGCACACCCCCTACTGGAAATTGAGCTTGCAACCCAGGCACACGCCCTTGACCAGAATTGAACCTGGGGCCCCTCAGTCTGCAGGCCGATGCTCTATCCACTGAGCCAAACCAGGTAGGGCACAACTTTTATTCTTGACCAAATTTTCAAGTATATTTGTATAGCAGATAATCTTGGAAATTATAGTGTCTGTCTCTTTCTAAGGCAGAGATTGGGCAGGTTTGCAGTGGCCTCATTAAACGATTTGGATGTCCTAAGCTCAGGTCCTTCCACTGTGACACAAGGCCACAAAGCATCCATGAGAGCCCACCCGTGTCTTCCCTGTGGGGTCTGGGGGGAGCTAGGGTCTCTGCAGCATTCACTAAGCTCCTGCCACCTGCGGCGCTGTGAGTATTAGAGCCCTTTACTGCTGAGCCAGGAGTCTCATTATCGTCTGCCAGCATCCATGTGAGGCAGGATAACTTGTAAACTGATAAGCAGGGGAAAATCTCAGGCTCTTCAAAATTCTTGACAATAATTTTAACTCCTACTTTATAAGTTGCTCTGAAGATTAAATGGAAGAATGCCCTGCATTTGTGGTTACTTTGTCTGGAAGGTTCTCTTCCTTTATTCAGCTATTGGTTCACTCCTTCACTTACCACTTTAGGTTTTTTCTTCAATATTACCTTCTCAGTGAGACCCATCTGGCCTCCCCTAATTGAAATGTCAGCTTTCCCCTATATTACTCAGGGTTCAACCAGAGACACCGGAGGAGTAGGAACTATATTTTAAAAGACTTATTTGAAAGGAACTGGCTTATGCAATTGTGGGGGCTTGCGAAGCAAGTCTGAAACCCACGAGGGCTGGCTCACACTCTCAGCTGAGAATTTCTCCTTCCTCAGGAAAGCCTCAGGTCTGCTCTTGAAACCTTTCAACTGACTGGGTCAGGCCCACCCAGACTATCAGGGACAATCTTCAGTTAAAGGCAACCAGTTATGAATTCTAATCACATCTACAAAATACCTTCCTGGTAACATCTAGATTCCTGCTACTGGAATAATAGGGGCCATAGGCTAGACAAGTGGATATATCAAATAACAATCACACCTCAAACACTCCTGTTCTTTTCCTCTCTTTTGTGTTTGTTATAGCATGTATTGGCATCTAGTTCACTATTTTACCTAGTCTTCCATTAAGCTTTCTCCCCTCTCCCCCTGCATAAATGTAAACTTCACAAGGAAATGTTTGTTTTTTTTTTTTTACTGTTTACTATCTATTCTCTGCACCTAGAGCTCGATGTGCGGTCTATAGCAATAGATGGTCCTTAAATACGTGTGCAATGGCTCGGATGAATGAAGGTGAAGTGCTTAGAACAGGGTCTGACACGTGGTAAATGTGCAGTAAATGCCACCTTTTGATATAATAAATGTGCACATAGAACCAATAGACATACTTTGAACTTGGGTCCCCAGATTTTTTCACACTTCTATTCTTTCATTCCAGATGTCTTCTCAAATGCTGTCTCTGTGGCTAGAAAAAATCCAGTGCTCTACATGGCACACCAGGTCCTGCGGGATCTGGCCTTCCTGCCATGGCCTCTGGCCTCACTCAAGGGCCTCTCTGGCTTGAACTTCCTTAGGTCCCTTGGCATTCTCTGCTGCAAGCTGTTCTTTCCATTTGGAATGCTTTTCCCAAACTCGTATTCACCTGGCTCATTTTCATTCCTCTTCTGGCACTCGGTCCAGCTGTTGACTTCTATTCAGGGTTCTGAATAGAACCCTTCTATTCTGATGCTCAAGACTAACTCTTTCTTTCTTCATTCCTTGGGTTTTGTGCTCAGCTCTGTTCTAACACGGAGCTCATTCCGTGATGCCATAATAATCATCTATTTCACTCATTTATGCTAAAATCAGTGAGAAAAAGATCCTTTCTTTTCATTGGTTATGCTTATATGCATGCCTACAAGTCCTTCGGTTGATCTCTTATAGCCCCCCTCCCCCAGTCTCCCCTGCCTTTCCACTGTAGTTTGACAGTCTGTTCAAAGCTTCTTTGCCTCTGTATCTATTTTTTTTCCTGACTGGGGGCGGGTCAGGTGATGGCATGTACTGGGGGCTAGAGGAGGCCGGGGGGAGGTCAATGGGGGAAAAAAAGGAGACATATGTACTACTATTTGTAATACTTTAAACAATAAAAAAAATAATTATAAAAAAAGATCTTGTCTTTTCATCTCTGTATCTCCAGTACATATACACAGAACAGATTCTGGCATAGAGAGAGACCAGATAAATATATTTGCGCCAAATGAGTGCTGTTGAATGAGGACTCCCAAATGGTACATGAGCAGCTACTTTGCTCAGCATTAGCCAAGGATGGTGCTTCCCAACCCTTATCGTGCATGAGAATCAATCACCCTGGGAGAGGATAAAAAATATAATGCTTGGTCCTCAACACCAGAAATTCTAATTAAGGTAATCTGCTGTGAGCCTTCAGATAATCCTGCTGTGCAGCCAGGGCTGAGAACCACAACCTTAGGGATACCTCTTTGCAAAGTTTCTAGTTGATTTGGCTCCAGATGTGGCCAGAGGATCAGGGCTGCCCTTTCCCCACTACGGTGAGAGCAGCTTGTTCCCTCGGGCAGCTTTGTACCTGAAGTTTTGCTCCTGGGCAGGCACTATCCAAGTCCATGGTGCACAGTGTTTATGGCCTTGAGCAGCCTGGCCAGGAATATACATTTTTCAGCATTTCTACCTCTTATTGAAAACAGTGTATTCTTAGATGCTTCAAAGATAATAAAAATGATCCAGAACTTGTTATTCAATCTCACATTGTTCTCTGGGAGAGGGAAGGAGCGTGTAGGTGGTTGGTGGGCTGTGAGGATTTAAGTGAGTCAACCTATGGAGGTACATGGATTTCTTCCTTTCTATTTCTGTCTCCATATGGCAGTTAAGAGAGAACGCTCTGGAGTCAAATGTCCTTGTTTACATCCCAGCTCAGGCATTTACTGACTTCTTTGTGCCTTACTTTCCTCAACTGTCACATAGGGCCGTAGCCCTAACACATATGATTGAGGGGATTAAGTTATATGATGTATACAGATTACCTGGCACGGGGTAGGTGCCCGAAGTCATACCTGTTATCACTTCCATCTTCCCTGTGCCTTCCTCTTCACCCCCAGGCCCTGCCTCAGATGGATCCCACATCATCCTTCATCTGTACTGTTGTGCTAATCTCCTAGTGGGGGTCTTTGCCTCCCCCTGACTCAAAGCCACCTGGCACATGGAGGCCCTCTGATCTTCTGGGCCCACTATTTTCATTATATCATTTACCCATTCTATCACCTTCAATGGCTCTCTGATGCTTGCTGCATTAGCTCCAACTTCTCTGCTCTCTTTCTCTACCTCCTGAGACTCAGAGCTGCCTAAGCGCTAGCTGGCTAAGGCTGCTTACCACCATTCCCTGGCACCCACATCACCCTCACTCCCTCCCTGTTTGATCAGCTGATGTTTGCCCATCTTTCCCCTTCCATATGCTTTAAACTTCCCAGTCTCCATACCTTTGTAAGTGCTGCCCCTGACCTCAGGACACTGATCTCTTTTTCTATGTAATCACATAAATCCCAACACAAGTCTGGTCTTGTCTTCTCCAGTTAACTGCCTCCTTTGATGAGGTTAACTGGACTTTTCTATGAACTCCACAATTGTTAAATGTGTTAACAAGTAAATGTTAAATCTATGTACAAAGCAACCCCCCCAATCTCAGTTTCTTTTAAGTCTCACTACTGACACAACCCAATGGAGGTTTCGTGTTATCTTAATGTGGGGTCCTTATGCCCTGGGAGTTACTGAGGGTCCAGTATCTACTTTTGGAGTGGATCTGTCATCTCCCAGGGCTTTGAGTTCTTTACTGGACTCTCTGCATGATCAGACATGAAAAAACAGGGGATACTAGCCACAAGGAAAAGTACATTCGACATAAGAGAGGGTATTGAAAGAAAGTAAAATGAATAAAGAAATTCACATTTTATCAAGATGTGGATAATGGGGATCTTTTCAAAACATTTTTACTAAAAAATATATGTATTATTTTTGTACCTCTCTTTCTCTTTTGGCTGGTTGGAGAATACATTATGGGGAGTTTTGTGGCTTGCATTGTATCCCCCAACTCTGAATATGACTTTATTTGGAAATAGGGTCTTTGTAGATCTAAGTGAGTTAAGATGAGGTCATGCTGGGGTAGGGAGGGCAGGAACCCAATGACCAGTGTCTTTATAGGAAAGACACACACAAACAGAGAGGAGAACACAATATGAAGACACAGACGCAAGGGGAAGATGACCATGTGAAGATGGAGGCAGAGACTGGAGTGATGCAACCATACGCCAGGGAATGCCAAGGTTTGCCAGTAACAGCAGAAGCTGGAAGAGACAAGAAGGATTTCCCCCCACCAGAAACTTCAGAGGGAGCATGGTCTTGCCAACACCTTGATTTCAGACTTCTAGCTTCCAGAACTATGAGCACAAATTTTCATTATTTTAAGCAGCTCCTCCCTCCCCGCCTGGCCCAGTTTGTGGTTCTTTGTTAAGGCAACCACAGGGAATAAATACGGGGAGTCTGCGTACCTTACATTACTTTGGTCCTCCCAAGCCCTGCCCGGTGCTGCTCTTGTCCTACAAATAGTGAAGGGACTGTTCCTTAGGGGCAGGGATTTCTCTTTCTTGCTTTTAAATCCTTCTTATGAAGACCAGGAGAATACTTGGCTCAGATAACTAGGTTGGTCCCAAGAACTTTCCATCAATTGCTGAGTGAGGTGAGGTGGGATTTTACAGAACCAAGGATTTTACAGTACTTTGGGGCGCTACAATTAGCCTCCTCCCTCCGGGTTCCCATGGGTCTGAGATCACCTCTTCCAGGATGCCTGAGAGACTGTGGGGGTGTATTATTCATGTCTTCTTATTCTGTATTATTTCAACTATAGAGGTGTAATGGACAAACAAAATTATATATATTTATTCTGTATTTTTGATGCTTTGACATCTTGGGGCTTTGCCAACCCTGGAAAGGAACTGCCCCTCCCATGGTTTGCTAATTCCTAGAGACAGTTGGCCTATGAGTGTGCTTTTCATATGTAAACCAGCCAGTGCACAGCCCAAACCCCCAACCCCTCTCTAATCCTCCCAGGTCAGGTACCAGACTATAAGGGATAACTGTATGCCCCAGAACCCACTGAAATTATTCAAATTAGCCAATTCCCCTCACCTGCCTACTCCGCCTTACCTGTTCCTTCCTGTGGAAACCACAACAAGAATATTTGCCCATAGCCCCTCTTCATTCTGCTTCCTGGCTGACCGTGGTATGGTGTGAGGATGATGAGTAAACCTCATCCTTCAAAGTCATTTTTATGTCTACATACTTGATCAAATAAATCCTGGTACCCATAAAAAATGAGGGGTTTGGGGAATGTATTGGAATTCAGAAAGGATGGGGTCTGAGAGAAGAAGGGAGGCTGCCGAGACAGCCAGGGATTGGGTCCCAAAGGACAGGGCAGAGATGAGAGAAGATAGTCAGGAACCACTGAGCTACCAGGCCTCTGGGCCACCTGGCTACCAGCCAGCTCCACAGACAGAGCCTGGGGTGATGAATCAGAGACGACTTTGTGCAGAGCCTTGGCTGCTGTGACCGCCCATCTTTGTACTCGCCAGGCAAACAGGCCCCTGTGTACGTTGTTTGTGGCAGTAACAAGAGGGGCATGGGTTGGGGCTAAGGATGCAGGTTCTTCCCCACACGCAGGTTTTCCCAGAGATAACTCAGCGAGCATGTGGAGAGAGCAGTCTGATTTTGGGGAGGAAAATGGCCAAGTCACCAAAGAAGAACAGGACGCCAGTTGGACCTCCTAAGCATCTCTGGGGGCCTTATCTGTCCAAAGACAGCATTTGCAGGGGACCTTTTGCTGCTAGGATGGCAGCCTGCCCTCCACAGAGCTCTGAGTTATCCCAACTGCGATGAAAGGGCTGCTGGCTTGACACCCTCGATCAATTCCCCTTTATCTCTGCTCTTCCTGAGCAAGGATAAGCCTCTGTTTTGCAGTCTCTCCCCATCAAGCATGTAGCATCCATTGATTTTTCTAGTTGTTTCTACCAATCAATATGGATTCTGAAGAAAAATGACCTGCAAGTGTGAGGTTCTGAATTTGAGAGAGGATTCAGACTCCTGAAAGTGATTGCTTTTGTTGTTTTTTAAAGGGCCACGTCCTCTAGGATACAGTACACAGGTGCTTTTTGAGTGATGCATAGTTATTCTGATTTAATTCTTCTATTCCTTTTGTATCATCTCCAAAAAACAAACAAACAAACAAACAAAAAACACCTTCTCTTGACTATTGACCCATCAGATCATGTGGTGGCCCAATGTTCCATGAGACACTATATCTTACAGGCTATTAGAAGAGGAAAGGAGCAGATATAACAGTGGCATAAGGTCAAATCATAGCATCTCAGATTTGGAATAAACATTATTTAGGGCTTTGTGGGTCATAAAGCACTTTCTCTTTTATTATTTATTTCAATCCTATATAATAAAAAGCTAATATGCAAATGGTCATCGTGCCCTTGAGTTGGGGTTGGGGGATCTGAGGCTGTGCGCCCCACCCCGGCACTGGGGGACCTGAGGCCATGCTCCACACCATAGCACCAGGGCTGGGAGACCTGAGACTGGGGCCAGGGAACTTGAGGCCATGCCCCTCACCTGGTGCTGGGCCAGAGGACCTGGGGCTGTGTCCCCTGCCTGTCAGGGCTTGATAGGGGACCTGAGGCTGCACCCCATGCCCAGTGGGGCTTGATGGGGAATTAAGGTTGCACCTGCTGCCTGGTGGGGCTTGACAGGGGACCTGAGGCTGTGCCCCTCACCTGGTGCTGGGCAGGGGACCTGAGGCTGCAGGGTTTGACAGGAATGGGGCCGGCTGGGTCTGGGTCTCCTGTGATTTTAAGGTGCGCATGGATGGGTGGGGACTTGACTCTGGGTCCTGCAGCATGCTCTAGACTCTGACAGGAGGGAGATTTTCATATACATTGTACTAATTTCCTTTCCTCTCTGACACTTCTATTATAGAGAAAAGGCAAATAACAATATTAAAATACTAGAGGCCCAGTGCACAAAATTCATGCATAGGGGGGCAGGGGGTGTCCCTCAGCCCAGCCTGCACCCTTTCCAATCTGGGACCCCTTGAGGGATGTCCAATTGCCTGTTTAGGGCCAATCCCGGTAGGATCGGGCCTAAATGGGCAGTTGGACATGCTTCTCACAATCCAGGGTTGCTAGCTCCAAACTACTCACCTGCCTGCCTCCCTGATTGCCCCTAACTGCTTCTGTCTGCCAGCCTGATCACCCCCTAATTACTACCCTGCCAGCCTAATTGATGACTAACTGCTCCCCTGCCAGCCTGTTTGCCCCCAACTTCCCTCCTCTGTCAAACTGGTCACTCCTACCTGCTCTCCCCTGCAGGCTTGATCACCCCCAACTGCCCTCCCCTGCTGGCCATCTTGTGGTTGCCATCTTGTGTCCACATGGGGGCAGGATCTTTGACCACATGAGGGAAGCCCTCTTGTGTGTTGGAGTGATGGTCAATCTGCATATTACTCTTTTATTAGATAGGTAGAGGTCTGGTGCATGGGTGGGGGCCAGCTGGTTTGCCCTGAAGAATGTCCCAGATTAGGGGGGCCAGCTGATTTGCTCTGAAGAATGTCCCAGATTAGGGTGGGGGTTCCCTTGGGGCATGGGGCAACCTGGGTGAGGAGCCTGTGGTGGTTTGCAGGCTGGCCATACCCCCCAGTGACCCAAACAGAGGCCCTGGGACCTGGGATTAATTTATGTTCTACAATTGAAACTTTGTAGCCTGGAGCAGGCCAAGCTTTCTTCTGGCTCCCTGGTGCTGATATAATTGAAACTTTGTAGCCTAGAGCATAGGTCTAGGTGCTAGGGCTGCAGAAACTTGGCTTCCTCCATTACCCAGGTAACCCTAGCCTCTGTTCTCTCCAGCTCCATGGCTCCTGCCATTTCTGTTGGGATATATCTTCTATAATTGAAACTTTGTAGTATTGAGTAGAGGCTTAGGCTGACAAGGACAGGCAGAAAGCTTGGCTTCCTCCATAGCCAGGAAATGCAAGTCTCCCTCCTGTTCTCAGTGGCCACAGCCATATTGGTTGGAATTTATTTGCATAATTTACTCCTGATTGGCTGATGGGCAAGGCTGTGGGTGTGGCTTGATCAGAGGTATGGTCAATTTGCATATTACTCTTTTATTAGATAGTATTTCCTCTAATTCCCTTTTAATGTGCATGATATCGTGCATTGGGCCAGGCTACTAGTCTTTATATAAAAACACACAAACTGTGGAATCTCAGAGGGAAGGCAGGGGAAGGTGGGTGGGTGGGAAGAAATCAACAAAGAACTTGTATGCATATATGCATAATCCATGGACAGACTCCTGAAACAGGGGGACATATGTAATACTTTCAACAATAAAGATTAAAAAAATAAAGTTACGCCGAGACCGGTTTGGCTCAGTGGATAGAGCGTCGGACTGTGGACTGAAGGGTCCCGGGTTCGATTCCGGCAAGGGCATATACCTTGGCTGCGGGCACATCCCCAATAGGGGGCGTGCAAGAGGCAGCTGATCGATGTCTCTCTCTCATCGATGTTTCTGACTTTCTATCCCTCTCCCTTCCGCTCTGTAAAAAATCAATAAAATATATTTAAAAAAAATAAAGTTACAGTTTTATACATTAGGATTTCGAACCTTCAAGAAGAATTCCTTCCTCCCTTCCTCCCTCTCTCCCTGCCTCTCTCCCTCACTCTCTCTATTGCTCCCTCCTTCTTTCCCTTCCTCCCTTCCTTTATTCCTCATTTATTCAGCAAATAACCACTAAGCATCTCCTGTGGCCACAGTCCTAGTTTAGGTTCTGGGGATCTGCTGTGTGCACAGCCATCTTGTGATGATGTTGCATGAAGGTGTGACACCACTAGGCTTTTATTATATAGGATAATATACAATTCACTTATTTATTATTTATGTAATTATAGGTGAATTATATGTTAATTATGTATTATTAATATATAAATAGATGAATTATATATTATTAATATATAACTCATCTATTATTATTTATTTTTTGTATATATGTTTTGGCTTTACTTTTATACGAGAATTTCTGCTATTTGAGGACCTAGGGTTTTAAAGAACCCCCCCCCCCCCCCACACACACACATTTTGTTTATTCTTTTTCTAAGAACCTCCAAAATGCCTGGCACATAGCAGACTCTCACTCTGTCCATGGTTGTTTAATGGCCTCATATATTTAGGCTGTGATTCTGCTGACTCAGTATGAGCCCATAGTTTATCTCTTGAAAGAAATTCTTATTCAAAATTTTATATACTAAGAAAAGAACTAATTATTACCTAATACACATAGTTTGCTCAATAGACACAATCTTTCCAATAGAACATAGGTGAGTATTAGTGAAATCAGAGACTGTTGGTGGTGAATGTTATCGGGGTGTTTCTCTCTCTCTCTCTCTCTTTCTCTCTCTCTCTCTCTCTCCCACGTCCAGCGTGGAGAGAGACTGGGTTCACTTTCTGAGTGGAGGAGCTGAGGATGAAGAAAATGAAATATAGAAGAGAAGACACAGAAATAGTAAAAGGCTGGGGCTAGGTGGGCCTCTGTTCTCCCTCTCAGGAGAAACAGCCATGTGGAGGAGCCCACGAAGCTGAGTTTATTTATATTCCACAATACAAAGGGGTTTCTCCAACATTAGGATCAAAGGAGTTTTGGTCAGCCCAGGCCCTATTCATTCACCCATTCCTGGGGCAAGCCTGCATTTACATATCAAGGTCCTCTCCCGGACACCTGAGGCAAAGTAAGCCAAGCTGATAACATATCCAGCCTCACTGGTGAATAAGTTTTTCACAACCTGGTTTTTCCAGGCTCCTTGAATTCAGCCAGCACAGAGATTTAGAGAATGCTCAAGGTGTCTTGCCTGGGGCCGCCCCCAACAGAATGTGTGCTGTGGGGAGCGTCCAGTGGAGGCCAGATCTAGTGCTTCCTGAGCTGAGTCCTTGACGTTGAGCTCTAAAGACTTGGGAATGAACACAGTCTCATAATAGTTGCTCAGTAAATCTCAGGATTTGTTTTGAATCAAGTGCAAGATGAACATATTGCCTCAAATATTTTCCCCTTCCTTCCTTCCTTTTTTTTTTTTTTACAAGAACTGACTACTTAAGAGGATATTTTTATTATTTCATTAAGTTACAGAAGCCAAGGAGACCCAGTATTAACGACATGATTATCTCCTTCTACCAACTTGCTTTTTATCTCTGTGGGGAAACTAGAGGCAGTAATTAGAGAATTAAACCTCCTCGACTCACTCATGCAATGTACATAATCACTTGCCACTCAGTATTTATTTTCCAGATGAAGGAGTTTAATTTATTTTTCTTTCTTCCCTTGGGACCCTAGCTGTCTGACCTAGAGCAGACTTCAGGTTTGGCTGAAAGGGGCCTCCATTTTTATTCTCCTATTGGGCCTCACTCATCTGTGAACAGGTAAAGAAATGCACCTGAGCCTTTAATGAAATTGAATCCTCGTTGGCCTTGGGTGGTCCCAGGAGTAGGAGAGGGTTCTTCCTCATCCCTGAGACACACCATCCCTTTGGCCTCTCATGATTGTTTATGACAACAAAGTTCTCCTCAGAGGTTGCGGATCTTAGTTTCATATATGTCCAAGGTGGACTGGAATTCACACCTTCATTCCCCAAGGTACAACCAAGGCAGGCAAGAATGATTGGCAGGGCTCTCAGGTCAAGGAAGGGAATGAATCCCAGATGGTAGTGACATTTTGGTTTATAAGATACTTGCTGCACCTATTCACACACTTTCTTGAGGCAAGGGCCCATTTCCTCACACCTTCTTTCAAGTATGTTTATTTACCTATTTATTTTTAAATTTTATTGTGTGTGTGTGTGTGTGTTTTTATAGAGAGGAAGGGAGAGGGATAAAGAGTTAGAAACATTGATGAGAGAGAAACATCGATCAGCTGTCTCTTGCACACCCCCTACTGGGGATGTGCCCGCAGCCAAGGTACCTGCCCTTGACCAGAATCGAACCTGGACCTTTTAGTCCACAAGATGACGCTCTATCCACCGAGCCACACCAGTTAGGACTCAAGTATGTTTAGATACATTAACACCTCAGCTAAAGAGACAGCTCCAGCCATGGCCCATGTGACTCAGTTGGTTGAGTGTCATTGTCTGCACTGAAGAGTCACTGGTTCGATTCCTGGTTTGGGCACATCCCCAAATTGTGGGTTCAATCCCTGGTTGGGGTGCATGTGGGAGGCAACCAGTCGATATGTCTCACATTAGTGTTTCTCTCTCTTTCCCTCTTACTTCCTCTCTCTAAAAAAAAAACAACCAATAAATATTT
Organism: Antrozous pallidus; assembly: GCA_027563665.1. Lineage (NCBI taxonomy): Eukaryota > Metazoa > Chordata > Mammalia > Chiroptera > Vespertilionidae > Antrozous > Antrozous pallidus. Next base: position 117,933,126 of record CM050511.1, on the reverse strand, counting down.
TTATGTAAAGACAGACTATCCCTTTTTCCCTTCCCATCTACACCTCACCATATAAGGCTTGGCTTTCTGTCTCTTCTTTGATATCTAAAACTGGGGAAGATCGAAATTTTGGGGGCGTGATGATGTTTTCCTCTTTCATGGACTTGCACCTGTTATTTAGCCCCAGTGAACAAGCTCTCCTAAAGACAGTAGGACAAGGCCAAACTTCAAACGAAGACTACCCTCCTGGGCTTCCATATCTTACATACAGGATGGAAACACACTGTACCGCCACCTAGGCTGTTCAGAGAACAAAAGGGGAAATGTACAGGAAAGTGTCAAGCACAGAGTAAATGCATTTGAAATTCTAGCTGTGATCGAGGAAGAGTGCAGCATGGATAATGTTTTACACACACACTTTCAAAGCACTGTTAAGTACGTACTTCCCCTCCCTGGCTTCACCCGCTCCGTGGAGGCAGCCGGATGCTCATACTTGGGAATTGAGGATTCAGCAGGTGCCTTGTTTCCAGACACACTCTTTCCTGGAGCTGCTTTTTCTCTCCACTCCAGCTGATGCCTTCCTTTCTCCACTTTGGCAGGTGGCCAAGCCTCTCAGTTCTCCCCGTGCGGGGCAGCGGAGCATCACTCTGTAAATTATGCATCAGCCCCAGGAAGGTTGGGGAGCCTGTGGACCCATTTTGTCTATATGGAGATAAATTATTTAGCAAAAGAAGTGAAAAATGAGTCAGAGGCGATGGCGTGTAGCTTGGCTTGGGAACAGCCCATCTTGGGAAATGTGACTGACCCTGGCATGCAGTAGACCTGGCACAAGGTAGAGCTGGGCAGTTTTTTTTTTCTGTTCCCTGGAGCCTCTGGGTTCTACACCTGGCCCATGTTTAGTCAATGTTCCATAATAATTATAGGTTAAAAATCTATGATCTCACTTGGTGCTTACCTCACCTCCGCTGGTGGGGAGTTTAAAATAACGTGGTCTAGTGACACCAGCTGGTTCTGGACAGTCTTGGGTATGAATCCTGATTTTTTTAAATAACTTTTCTGAACCTACCAACAGCCATATTGTATTGTGCATTTAAATGTAAAATGCGAGGGTAGGTTTCATGTTAACTGTATGCCCCATCGGCAGTATCATAGCTACTCGGAGCATCCTGTGACAGTCTTCTAAGTGTCTCCTGGCCGTGGGACTCAGAGAGTTCTCTATCCCTTTGCTGCTGAATCTTGTGTTTCATAGACCAACACTCGAGTGGAGTGGCTCAGAGCCTGGGTGTGAGCCTTTACAGGGCTCTGAGGCTTTTTCTGTGTCGAAGTGGTAGACACCCGGGAGACCCAGAAGCAGCTGGTATTGTTGTAACTACAGAGCAGAGCTAGAAGTAGAGATAGGATGGTGCTAAGGAGTCAGACAGAAGTTGAGGAATGAGAGGTTCTAAGAGTCTGACCCACTGTTTCAGAATCCTAAGAGATCTCAACAGGCTGAAACCACAGTCTTCGCCCAATGAGGCAGAATTGAACGGGAGTAAACAGCCTACACCTGGGCCCCAAAGAAAACCAACGTAATAGAATGACACGACGTAATATCAGCAGAATAAAAAGTCACTTTCAGTGGCGCCATGAGCCACAGTGGAGTAGGGAAATACTTTGTTCTTAGCCTATGTTGGTAGAAGCACAGGACTTAAATGAGGGAGTTAGGCGTCATGCTCTGCTATACACAGATTAGACCACACTGGTCAGTTGCTTTCAGCCCTGAGCTCTAAACTTTAAAGGGGGAAAAGACAAGACAATTTTTAAATTTTTTTTAAAATTTACAATATAACTTATATTTAATAGTAGTACATATGTTTTCCTTCCCTCCCATATCCTCCCCCCAGCCTCCCTTACCCCCCAGCACATGTCCCCACCTGCCCCCCTCCCCGCCCCAGTGTCTTTCATTCATTGGTTATGCTCATATGTATGCATACAAGTCCTTCGGTTGATCTCCCCCAGCATCTGCCTCCTCTCCACTCCAGCATTCCCCCTTGTAGCTTGACAGCCTGTTCGAGGCCACCCTGCCTCTATATCAATCACTTCCCCCTGTTTCTTTTCTTCAAAAATATCTTGCCTCTGCATACTGAAAACAAACGTATAAGAGCAAAAAAAGTTTGAGTGTCAGTTTCAATGTCCAACTGTTCTGAGTCCCAGTTTCAATGTCAAATAGCTTTTCATGTGTACATGTCAGCAATGGTATCCAGATGGTGGACACATCGTGGCAATGCAAGATCCATCCTCTCTGGTATGATCCTGGGCTGCCTGCAGCAATGCACAGCTGCCGACTGCTAGCATGGCAAGGTGTCGTCAGTGCCCCCCATCTCTGGACCGTCCTCGTGGCTGGGACAAGCCAATTTTTTTAAAAGGAGAGTAACCAGGATGGGGTTGCAGAACTCTTCTGCCTGTCTTTCCAACGTTTTTATCTATCAGTTGGGTCATGCCAGTTTATCAAATTTGTGGATGACTCTAGTCTGACAGAGGCAGCAAACACAGTGACTGACAGAATCAGTCGAGAAGAACAATGGGCCAAGTGAGCCTATGAAACTGAAAACGGATGAAGGTAAACACCTGAATGTTGGTCAAGCAATCAACTGGGCACGAAAGGGAGGTGGGAGGCAGGGTCCACCCAGCTACCACTGTTTCCATGTGTGTGTGTCCAGGGGCCATTGGGTGGCAGGCTGCCAAGCAGCCTCCAGGCAGAACTTGACATTTGTGATCTTTCCTCCACCCGAAAGTTTGACATTAGCTTTGTGGGCTCACGTACTCAAAGTGTTCCAGAGACTCCTGGACTTGGGGAGGCCGACTCATGCTAATGCTGCTTGCAGAAGACTGAGGAATAATAATACCTGATGTTAAATATAATGATTTTCAACATGAAATATTCTTCTTAGGCACTCTGTTCCTCATCAGCATTTATATATTCTCTTTTAGGAAACCAAAATGAGAAAACAAATAATACTCCCAAGATTTTTTTTTTGAGGGAAATGAAATAAGAAAGAGGGAAGTGAGTGGTGTGAGTTAAATGCTCAATGACATCATGCTAACATAGCCTGATGCATGCTTCTTTCTAATGTGCTCCCCACACTGGAAACATCTTCTAGATGACCTCTAGATATGTCAGGTTGCAGGCAACTCTTATAGGCATGGAAATCATTCCAGGTCTTTGATGACTTGGCAGAGTTCAGTTTTGTCCTTTTATTTGATGGTATATACAACTCTATTTCCTTTTTCTTCTCGACTTCAGGGGTATCAACTTGCCCTTTCCGTTGCTTTAAGGTCCCAGGATGGCAGGGTAAAGGGAGACTTACTTTGAAAGATTAAGTTCATGAAGTCTTCACTGTTGTTTATATGCAGAAAACTTAGTCATTATCCTCTAGGCATTTCTCTGGAAGAAAGAAAGCTTTTGCTTGCTTTTCAAATCTGTTATTCTTTAGAGGTGGACTCCCAGACACCCTCAGTCAGTGCATGGTTCCAGCCTCCTAGCATGGAAACAATCCCAAAGCATGGATTTGACTCTCCTGCATGCCATCTCTCCAGTGGGTGGCCCTATGTGTTCATTAACATGTCCAAAGGGATTCCTTCTTTCATTCTTTGCTTATCAGGGCCTTGTCACATCTTCCTTAGGAGCTTGTTATATCAGTTGAGATCCTAGTGAGAAACAGATGGCACACTCACATTAGGGTAATTTGATAAGAATTTATTAATAGAATATTAATAATGCTGGGAGCAGGATTTAGAGAAAGTATAAAAAACACATTCATACTACAGTGTTATGAAATCTAGTTGCCATAGTAGGTCTGAAGGAATGGAGAGAGGGGAAAGATAACCAGAAAACAGTGAGGGCTGTGTGGAATGTACCTCTTCACGAAACTCCTGACCTTGTACAAAACCAGCCCACAACAATGGTAATAAATGCCACATCCTTGCTCATTTTCCTCCCTTAAATCTGCTGCTGGTGCATGGCATTGGCCAAATCTAGTTGGAAGCCAGAGTACCAGGGAGCCCAGTAGTGTATAGTCTGAGGTGTTCAGACTCTCACAGTACAGCAGGGTGGATAAAGACGGAGAATGGATTTGGAGGGGCAAATAGAATAATCCACTAAAACCACTGAAGATGGGCTTTTGTTGTCAACACTTTTATTATTCTTGGTATCCCAACCTGTGTACATAGTAGGTTTGCAGCTTTGACCATGAGCTTCTTTAGGGTAAACACCTGATTTTTGACTCATATTCAAGGGCTCACAATAGTGCCCAAAAGATGCCCCATAAAGTTTTTGGGATGCCTGGTCAGGGAATTAGTGGATGAATAAATGAGTGAAGTGAGTTTCATGAGGATTTGCCCTTATTTTTTGCACTACCTGGAGATAGCCACTTCCTTGCCTCACTCGTAGACCCTAGAACCAGTTCCCATTATCTAATTTATGTATAACCATTCTGTATCAGGGCTGTGCCTCTAATAAGACCTTGGGATCTCTGCTTCCATTCTGGGAGAATGAACAACCAGCTCTTACCTCAGATGCAGCCTCTGCTCTCTCTGTCACTTGGCAGTGGTAGGACTTCTATGCCACTTAATTCATTTCCTCTTACCAGGAAGGTTCCTAGAGGAAACCTACTCTGCTCAGTTTAGGCAGATGGAATTACTTTATGCCTGCTGTACTCACATTTAGATGAACTGTGAAACAAACATCTATTTCCTCATCTTTAATGTTCCAGGTGCTGTGCTAGGATCTGGGAGTGTCCAGATGAGCAAGACACAGTTGGACATAAGGACAGAGAGAGCTATAGTCTGATGGGAGAGAAGACATATTTATTACACAATGTGATGTAGGTGGTATGTTGCTGGAAGACAGGGCAATGTAAGGACATCTAACTCAACTTGGACACTCACAGAAGTCTTTCTGGCTAGGTTGACCCCTGAACTTATAGGATGGGAAAGAAAAAGACAATGGAGTCCTAACCAGTTTGGCTCAGTGGATAGAGCATTGGCCTGCGAACTGAAGGGTCCCAGGTTCGATTCCGGTCAGGGGCATGTACTTTAGTTGTGGGCACATCCACAGTGAGAGGTATGCAGGAGGCAGCTGATCGATGTTTCTCTCTTATCGATGTTTCTCTCTCATCAATGTTTCTAACTCTCTCTCCCTCTCCCTTCCTCTCTGTAAAATCAATAAAATATATTAAAAAAGAAAAAGGTACTGGAAAGTAAGAAATATGTTCCAAGGTAAGTGAAGAGTATGATCAAGATGACAGATGCCTGGCACAGCATGGTCTGTGCAGGGAAACATGAACAAATATGTATTAGTGATAAAAATTGAGGCATGGTGGGTGGAGATGCAGGTGGTTGGAAGGGCAGATAGGAGTGAAGATGAGGAAGGCTTGGTATGCTAAGATCAAGAATTGTTGGACTGAGACGAGGGTGAAGGAAATGAGGCATTTTGCCTCAGATGCCAAAATTGAAAAGACTCCAAAAATTCATGGTAAAAAACACATCAAAATTTTAAATAAAGATGAATCAGTATTCTGATTTTTTATTTTACCTCAGGCTCCTATGTGGTTCAGCATGACATTGTTACTGATTCTGTCTTTAAAATATTACTTATAAAAATATTACTTTTCTCTTCAACAAATGTTGCTGTGTTAACTGTATATTCACATGCAAAAGAATAAAGTTGGACCCCTACTTCACATCATACACAGAAATTAATTCAAATTAGTCATAAATGTAAGAGTTAAAATTATAAATCTCCTAGAAGGAAATACCAGAATAAATCTTCATGATCATAGGTTAGGGAATGATTTCTTACTAGTAGATATGACACCAAAACCCCAAGCTATAAAAGATAAAGTAGTAAGTTGGACTTGATCAAGGTTAAAAACTTTTGTGTTTCTAAGGATATTATCAACAAAGTGAAGAGATAACTCAAGGACAGGGAAAATATGTGCAAATCAGATATCTAATAAGGGAATTGTATCCAATTATACAAAGAATACTTGCAATTCAATCATAAAAGGATGAATGATCCAATAAAAAAGTGGGGCAGAAGATTTGAGTAGATATTTCTCTAAGAAGATACATGAATGCCTAATAAGCATGTGAAAAAATGCTCAACATCCTTAGGGAAATGGAAACCAAAGCTACAATCAGACAATACTTTACACTTACGAGAATGACTAATTAAAAAGACAGAGCATGGCAATTATTGGTGAGGAAAATTTGGAACCATCCTCCATTGCTGATGCCCATGTAAAATGATGCAACTTCTTTGAAAAACAGTTTGACAGTTCTTTAAAACTCAAGCATAGAAATGTAATATGACCTAGAAATTTCACTCTTAGGTTTCCTTCCAAAGGACATGAAAACATATGTGCACATAAAAGTTTGTGCATGAATGTTGACAGCAGCATCCTATCTAATGAAAAAAAATAATATGCAAATTGACTGTCACTCCAACGCACAAGATGGCTGCTCCATGTGGTCAAAGATGGCTTCCCCTATGTGGACACAAGATGGTCACCACAATATGGCCAGCAGGGGAGGGCAGTGGGAGGGACCAGGCCTGAAGGGAGGGCAGTTGGGGGTGATCAAGCCTGCAGGGTAGGGCAGTTAGGGGTGGGTGACCAGGCCTGCAGGGGAGGGGAATTAAGGGGGGGGCAGGCCTACAGGGGAGGGCAGTTAGGGGCAATCAGGCTGGCAGGAGAGCAGTTAGGCATCAATTAGGCTGTCAGGGGAGTGGTTAGGGGGTGATCAGTCTGGCAGGCAGAAGCAGTTAGGGGCAATCAGGAAGGCAGGCAGGTGAGCAGTTGGGAGCCAACCAGTCCTGGATTGTGAGAGGGATGTCTGACTCCCCTAAAAGGGCAGTCAGACATCCCTCGAGGGGTCCCAGATTGGAGAGGGTACAGGCTGGGCTGAGAGACACTCTTCCACCCCCGTGCATGAATTTGGTGTACCAGGTCTGTAGTTATTTATAATAGCCAGAAGATAGAAACAGCTCACATGAATATCAGCTGATGAATGGATAAACGAAATGTGGTGTGATTGTTGCTCTTTCACAAGCTCAGTCATTCTCACTCTTTTTCTGTTTCTCTCACCTACTAGCATGGAAGCTTATAGGAATCTTCAGTCTGTTGACAGGTAAAATCTTGAGGGTAGAAGAATATGTAGAAAGTAATGGTCCTCAAGCAGGTCTTTCCATCAGAGAATTTATTTGTTTCCATACTCAATATTTATTAAGCACCTACTTAGTATGAGACACATTTCCTTTGGGATATATGAGCAAACAAGATAGACAAAGATGCTACTTTCCCAGACCTTATATCTTCGGTAGAGCTTTAAATAATATAGATTCCTGGGCCCCATTAGCTATCTCCAAAGCATAGCCACTTGGATGAAGAATGACTGATCATTAAATGGCAATCTATGAACTTAAATCTTTTTTTTTCTTTTCTTTTCTTTTTTTTTTTTTTTTTTTTTACCAAATTTGACCATTATTCCAGAGTTTTAAAATTTTTATTAAAATGATTCTAAAATGATTTGTGGTAAAGGACAAATTTTTTAAAAGTTCTAATCCACTGTGGACTGATACTTTTCTAAAATATAAAGAATAAAAATAAATTACTAGGAAAATGAAATGTTGCTTGGTTTTCAAGGCAGTGTCAAATGCCTGTAAGAGTGTCTAAACACTCCCAGTTTCTGTACTAACCACATCATAGGAAGACACCAAACATTTCCCAGAGCATCCCCAGTCCTGGGTCTCTGACTTAGCCTCGGTTTTTTCATCTGTAACGTGGGGAATAAGAGGATGTGATTGGATAACAAAATCACCAAGCTCATTGTCTGACTCAACAGGTGGTAGTTATTAATGTCCATAGCTACTCAGCTTTCATATTTCTTAAAAATCCTGTTATATTCAATTTTTGGTATCATAAAAAATCAAATTGAAGGCCCTCCAATTTTTTTTTTGTACCAGAAAGCAGCATCTTGCTAGCTCATCCTAAAACCAATGTAGATTTTGAATATCTGTGCTTGGAATTTGTTTTTGCCTATATATAACAATACAGAGAAAACATGCCTTTGAATACTGTTGGTGAGTAGTAATCACTGAGAAACCCCACTTTCTTTTTAAACACCAGCCAGATGTTACCCTTCCCCACTGCACACTGTGTCTACCCTCGGGCCCATTAGACAAAATGCTGCCTGGCTGTCACCAAGTGACAAGGTCTGAAGACTGGCTCTTTTTAAATAGCCACAAGGTCATGAGGATTAAATGCTCCTCAAGGGAGTCACAGAAAAAGTAGAATGTCAGCATCTCCTTTTTTCCTTGAAGATGGCTCAGTGACATTTTCAGAAAGGGGGGACTGTTGCTATCTGTCAGCCATGAATGGGAAACACAAGGGTAGATGCAACGGAGAAGGTTACTCCCCATCTGCAGATGGGCCGTGCAGCTGGAATGTCATTCTGAGAAGCAGTGCTCCATGAGAGACTGAACTTCTGTGAGGCTGGAAGATGGAAACACAGCCTGAAAAGGAGGCAACTTGGCAGAAGGGAGGGAGCAGAAGCTTTGCCAATTGACAGTTCTGGGTTTGAATCTCAGCCCTGATTTTTGCTGATCAGGGACATTACTAGACAGCATCTTGGACAATGGTCCCCCCTCCTCCCCCCCGCAGGATTATCAAAGGTGTTAGTGCCTGGCACATAGTGAGTGAATCATGATGTCTAACTGTTGTCCATCTCGCCCTAGACATTCTTATAGCCTCTCTGTTTAACATATCTTTTAAACCTCTGGACATGAATGATTCTAGTTAATGCTTGTATATGACAGCTGCTGGCTGTTCCCTCAACCACACACTATTCTGTCTCTATGTCTATTTAGATACAAAAGTTATGATTTTTGCCAAGCACTTATGTATGTGTGCGATGTGTTTGGGAGTTTTTACTAAAGATCTGTATCATCATTGAGAAAGGGTCTCAATGTACTGAGCTCTGGTAATAATATTTTAACCTTTTACTGGATTTTTTTTGTGTGTGTGTCTTCAATGCCTCTTAGGCTAAGACAGAATGAGAAAGCTCAAGTTTCTTTTGAGAAGAAAAGTGTGGAATAAAAATTATGCAAGTTTCCTTAACTGAATGGGAAGAATGAACAAGTCTTGCAGAGACAGAAAGTCATCTAATTGGACTTAAAATCGTTCCTTGTGGTGCTCAGAATTGCCTTTCTTTGTGGTTATAAGGAAGCAAAGAGATTCAACATATTTATGACCCAGTGAGTTGATCAACACACATTGTTAGCTGGCTAATCACTTCATGGCACAGACGTCAGGTAAAATTAAATTTGTCTTAGCTCCATCACATGCTAGAGATCAAATAAGAACTCTCGGAACTCTTAAGATGTCAATTAGAACAAAGAATTAACAGAGCTTATCTTCATTGGCCTGGAATCTAACACTGTAACCCTAAGGACTGTGATAATGCCAGTATTTGTCAAACATGGCTTGGAGAGTTGAAGTCATTGGCTCACCTATTGAAGCAGCTGCCATATTTTAAAAAATCTGAGGCACCACTGATTGTAAGACACCTCCCTTTTCTCCCTACCTCAAAGAAAGAAAGAAAAAGCAAAATGTTGCCAATTAATATTAAGATATCATCAGTTTCAGTTGTAAGGTGAATCCTAACTGCAGAGATTGAAGTGTGAAAAAAAATGTTTAGCTTAGAATGGATAAACTATTATAATTTGCTAGAGGCTCGGTGCATGAATTCATGTACAGGCAAGATTCAACCATCCTGTCCTGATTAGGGTGTGGGGAGGCGATCAGGGGCAGGACTGGCTGGGGAAAAGGGCCCCTGGTGGGTGACTTGCTGGCCCCGCCCCCTGGTTGAACTCCCAGTTGAATTCCCAGTTGAGAGGACAATTTGCATATTAACCTTTTATTATATAGGATAGACCACCAATTATGAACTGTTGCTGATTACTGAAGCTGTGAAAAGACCTCACTAAACTTATTTTAAGTTGGCTCCTCTGTATATTTTGTAGCTTTCCTTTTTTGTTCCTTAGGTCTACTTTTTTTTTGTAGCCAGCAGATAGAAGTGGTGACTCTCCCATTTTATATCTTAACACTAGAGAAAGTTTCATTCACTGACTTGTTATCACCTCTGGGATCTCCTCCTCCTTTTTGTACAGTCAAGGTCAAGCCTCAATCCCTCCTAGGAATCTTCCTTTTAGGTTTTCTTTTGGGAACCCCAACTTATTCATTTCTTTATTAAGCAGAGCAGGTTCATCAATCCCAGGTCATGTTTCTAGATTTATGGAGCCAGGATAACTAGGAGTTCAACAAAACAGCCAGAAACATCTATCTTCTTTAGAAGGCAGCAGAGCCAGCATCTATTTTTAGTTGTGTGAGGTCTTGGGGCCTTACCCATTAACCGAAATATCTCATTTACTATTTCTTCTAAAACAAAAATGCAGGGTCTTTCATAAGGGAGATTCTTATAATAGCTGTTAAGGCAACCTATCACAATGTCATTGTCTATGCACGTAATGCTATGTGTAATATGTGTGTGATGCGGTGATTGGTGAGAGGCAGTCTCTGATCTACTCAGGGCTTGTAAGGCAAGGCCACGTTTCTGGGTGAAGTAGGAGGGTTCCATCAAAGGAGTGAAATGGTTGCTTGCCTCAGTCTCCTGTTGTAAACCAAATAGGCAAGGCTTGTCTGGAAGATAGAAATTGCACTGTAGTGGCAGGTTCTTTGGTCAGGTAGAAAATTTGGGATTTTGTAATTTTTTGCTTTGAAACATTCTACTATGATTAGCAGCTAATAGGAATGGCGCATTTTCTGTGTGAGAGAGGACCTGTGCTATAGAGGTAGAAGCTATTCTAACTTACCTGTCACATACCTGGAAATGGCAGCTCAAGGTTATAAGTAACTTGCTCAAGGTCACACAGCATGTTGGAGAAAAATAATGATGATGACAATGGTGATAATTTTGATCTTTGAAGACACTTCTCTTACAGTAGAGTTTAGCTTGACCTTGATTGTGCTAAGAAGACCTGGGACTCCTGGAAGGTGATTGTGAGACAAATTTTGAACCAACCCTGGAATCACAAACTTCTTTGGAGATGGGAGCCACAATCTCCAAAGCCTGGTCACTGTGGCTGCAAAATGAGACACTGGGCTGGCTTTCTCCTTTGTCAAGGATTTCTTATCTAGAGACCTGGGAACCCTGAGGTGGGGGAGGATAACATTGGCTTCCTTTTGAACTCTCTTAACTCTTAAATTTCACTTTCAATTGCACAGACTGACATAGAAGACGCATAAATCTTTCCTTCTCATTCACAACTATAGCATATCCTATAATTTAGCAACTGTAAAAATGAGTAAGTACAATTAACAAAGCACAGAGAAAGATAGTGAGCTTAGAACTGGCTATAAGTCAATTGAATCTTCTTATTAAGGAATATAATGATCCTAATTAATGTCCTGGTTTTCTGGTCCTTCCATAAATCAATGGGCCATCGCATAGCTCCTTTGCATTCATAGTTTTAGTACCAGGTCTGACTCAGGGCTAGTTGGAGCCCAGTTTGTTTCTTCTTGATCTTTGTCTGCAGGCTGAGGTTAATCAAGGGCTTCTCTGGTATGGCAGAATATGAGCAATGGAGTGTGAGTCAGGTGCTCCTCATCTTGGCCATGTCCCTTCTCTAGAATCCATGTGGTTTGGGGGCCAGTGCTGGAAATGATAGGACCTGATGATCAGGCAGTAAGAGTGAGGAGGGTAGAAGTGAAGTTTTATCTAGGAGAATGGGCTTTTTTTTTTTCTTGCTGCCAAAAAGCTTTATTATTTCATTTGGTCCAATGCATGGGAGAGGGCTTTAGGGTGATTAAAAGAATGGCTAGTAGTTTCAGAAAGAGGCTCAAGTAAAAGCCAGACACCAGGGGAACGTAGAGGGGCCTCTCAAAGTCCTCTGGGCTTCAAAGGTTCCTAGTCATGCTTGAAGGTGAGTCTTCAAGCCCAGCCCAACCTGGGATCTGGCCAGCCTGAGGATGTTAGTCAGGTAATTGCCTGTCTTCTTGATGAGTTTCACCTCATCCTCCAGGAAGTGGTTCTCCAGGAAGTGGTTCTACAGGAAGTGGTTCTCCAGGAAGTGGTTCTCCAGGAAGTCACAGAGCTTAGGGTCTATGTGGGTAGAACCAAGGTATGAAGTTCCAAAAGGGCCTGGTTGTGGGTGTTTTTCTCTCTTTTCCACATCCAGCGCAGAGAGAGAGAGATTGGCTCTCCAGTTTCTGAGTAGAGGAGCTGGGGATCAAGAAATAAAAGTATAGAAGACAAGATGCCGTAATAGAAAAAATAGCTGGGCCCCGGTAGGATATCTGTTCTCTCTGATGGAGAGGCAGCATCTGACACCCAAACAGCAGCAGTTTATTTATATTCCAAAAATACAAAGGTGCCGAAAACCAATCCCCATCTAGCTAATAGAAAGATGTGGATGGGAAGCCCGGAAGGCTGGTAAACGACCTTCATTGCTCTGAAAGGTCAGAACTGAAACATTGTTAATTAAAGCAGCTTCCACCTCTGTTTGGTTTTTGTATAGTTCTGTCATTGGGATTTCCAGGCTAAAGGCTATGAGGGGATCCCATAGTCTTAACAAAAGGGACAGCCAGGTGCCTTGGATTTAGCCCACACACAGTTAAGAAATGCTCAAGGTGTCTTGCCCGGGGCGCCCCCCACACCTGGTTTAGTTTCCTCTTCAAGGCCAGGGAGGCTTCCACTGCATCCTGAATTTTGCCCACTCATCTTGGGAGACTTCAGTACGTCCTGGAAGAGCAGGAGGCTTCAGCATGTCCCGGAAGAGAATGTGGCCATGAAGAGAACGTGGCCACCGTGTTTATTTCGCAACTTTAAGAGATGCTCAGCACCCTCTCACTTCTTCTCCACCAATTCATGAAAGAAGTGTCCCATGCCCTCAAGAGCCACATCGTCATATGCAACACAGAAGCCCAGAGAGAGGTAGGTGTGGGGGGCCCACAGATGCAGGTCGGCCAGGCCGTTGGCTGCAGCCTCCACCTGGGTGGAATAATTTGACAAGTTTGAGAGCTCATGGTTGTTTGCCAATAAGGGGAAAAAACCTGGTGTGTTGGCTGATCCCAGAGGTGGTTCTGAAGGTGGTGACTGGGTAAGATGCAGGAGAGTGGCTGAAGGCTGGGAGAAGGGGCGTCCCTGCGTCTGTTCCCTCCAAACTATTGAAACAAGAAACAGATCTGGGACTGCTCAGGGGACTGCCTGGGAGAATGGGTTTTGATGGGCTTTTAAAGAAGTTACACAGGAGGAGGGCCAAGTTAGGAGGCCCCAAATCATAGTTTTGGACATTCAGAATTTGGTATTTCTTCATGATATTTATGTGCACATGGATAATCAGCCTTGGACCTTGAGAGAGATGTTTGGTAGATATCTTGGGGGCATATGAGGGAGAAAAGATGAATAGAAGGCAATCTCAATGTAGAGCCTTACTTAAGTTCCTTGAAAGTTTCATAGTGAAGTCAAATACATCACTTAGAAGACTGAACAGTGTCACCTCCTACATCCACCTGTGCCTGCCAGAAAAGAATGAAATACACAATCAGCATAACAGGTGAGTCTTGTCCCCAAGGACCTACGTTTTGTACTACCTCCTTTTCTCCTGTCGGGGAAGATGGCCCATTTGCTTAATAAGGTAATCTGTACCATTCTCTTATTTGCCTACAGCCATTAAGCTTCAGCTGAAATGTGGAATTTTCTGTTACTTTCTCAATCAGCCCAGCTGTTGGAATGTGTGCCTCTTGGGAAAATATGTGAGCTAAGATGCCCCGGTGTTATCAATGGCCAAAATGAGTAAGACAGAGATGCGGTGGTTAATTCAGGATTTGTCTGAACTGTGGGTTTGAGGAGTTAATGCAAGCTTCAAACGGCTTCAAGGTGAAAGTGCTTTAGACAAAAGGCAGGGTCTGCCTGTCCTCCAGAGCCGAGGGCCTCACAGTTGTCTACTACTGACTATCTTTCCATTGGTAGAGACTTACCATCACCATTGTTTTTATCTTACTTTATTATTTTATTGTTTAAGGCATAACAAATAGTAGTACATATGTCTCCTTTTTTTGGTCCCCATTGACCTCCTCCAGGCCTCCTCTACCCCTGACACTTGCCCTCCACCCTTCTCCCCGTGTCTGTGCCTATTGGTTGTGCTTATATGCATGCATACAAGTCCTTCACTTGATCTCTTACCCCTCCAACACTCTCCTATCTTCCCTTATAGTTTGATAGTCTGTTCAATGCTTCTTTGCCTCTGTCTATTTTTGTTCAAGTGTTTATAATGTTCTTTATTACCCATAAATGAGTGAGATCATATGGTATTTATCTTTCACTGACTGGCTTATTTCACTTAGCATAATGCTCTCTAGTTCCATCCATGCTGGTGCAAATGGTAAGAATTCCTTTTTTTTTTTACAGCAGCATAGTATTCCATTGGGTAGATGCACCACAGTTTTCTAATCCACTCATCTGCTGATGGGCACTTATGCTGTTTCCAAATCTTAGCTATTGTAAATTGTGTTGCTATGAACATAGGGGTGCATATATCCTTTCTGATTGGTGTTTCTGTTTTCTTGGGATATATTCCTAGAAGTAATATTACTGGGTCAAATGGCAGTTCTAATTTTTAATTTTTTGAGGAAATGCCATGCTGTTTTCCACAGTGGCTGCACCGGTCTGCATTCCCACCAGCAGTGAATGAGGGTTCCTGTATTTCCACATCCTCACCAGCACTTGTCATTTGCTGATTTGTTGCTGATAACCATTCTGAGAGGTGTGAGATGGTACCTCATTGTTGTTTCAATTTGCATCTCTCAAATGATTAGTGATTTTGAGCATGTTTTCATATGTCTGGTGGCTTTCTGAATGTCCTCTTTCGAAAAGTGTCTAATTAGGTCCTTTGCCCATTTTTTTTTCATTGAATTGTTTATCTTGCTTTTGTTAAGTTGTATGAATGCCCTGTAAATGTTGGAGATTAAGCCCATATCAGAGATAACATTGGCAAATATGTTCTCCCATGCAGTGGGCTTTCTTGTTTTGTTGATGGTTTCTTTTGCTGTGCAGAAGCTTTTTATTTTGATGTAGTCCCATTTGTTTATTTTCTCCATAGTTTCCATTGCCCTAGGAGCTGTATAGGTAAAGATATTACTATGACAAATGTCTGCTATTTTGCTGCCTATGGCTTCTTCTAAGATTTTTATGGTTTCCCATCTTACATTTGAGTCCTTTATCCATTTTGAGTTTATTTTTTGTGTATGGTGTAACTTGGTGGTCTAGTTTCATTTTTTTTGCACGTATCTGTCCAGTTTTCCCAACACCATTTATTGAAGAGACTGTCTTGTCTCCATTGTATGCTCTTGCCTCTTTTGTCAAATATTAACTGAGCATAATGGCTTGTGTCAATTTTTGGGTTCTCTGTTCTGTTCCATTAGTCTATATGTCTGTTCTTGTGCCACTATGAGGCAGTTTTGAGAACAGTGGCTTTGTAGCATTAGCTTGATATTTGTTATTGTGATCCCTCCAACATTGTTCTTCTTTCTCAAGATTGCTGCAGCTATTTAGGGTATTTTTTTTTTATTCCAGATAAATTTCTGGAGAATTTGTTCTTGGTCTTTGAAGTATGCTGTTGCTATTTTAATGGGGATTGCATTGAATTTATAGATTGCTTTGGGTAGTGTGGACATTTTAATGATGTTGATTCTACCAATCCATGAACATGGTCTATTCTTCCATTTGCTCATGTCTCCCTCTATCTCTTTTTTGGGTGTTCTGAAATTTTTGAATACAGATCCTTTGTCTCCTTGGTTAAGTTTATTCCTAGGTATTTAAAATTTTTTGTTGTAATGGTAAATGGGATTGCATTTTAAATTTCTCTTTCTGTGAGTTCATTATGGTTGTATAGAAAAGCCATAGACTACTGGGTGTTAATTTCATATCTTGCTACATTGCCGAATTCATTTATTAAGTCTAGTAGTTTTTTGATAGAGTCTTTCAGGTTTTCTTTTTTTTTGTTTGTTTTAAATATATTTTTATTGATTTCAGAGAGGAAATGAGAGAAAGAGGAAAAGAGAGAGAGGAACATCAATGATGAGAATCATTGATTGGCTGCCTCCTGCACATACCCCACTGGGGATCAAGCTTGCAACCCGGGCATGCACCCCTGACTGGAATCAAACCAGGGACCCTTCAGTTTGCTGGCCAGTACTCTATCCACTGAGCAAAACCAGCTAGTGCTCTTTGGCATTTTCTGTGTACAATACCATTTCTTCTGTGCATGGACAGTTTTACTTCTTTTCCATTTTGTATGCCTCTTATTTCTTCTTGTCTGATCGCAGTGGCTAGTACTTCCAGTACTATGTTGAACAGGAGTGGTGAGAGTGGTTATCCTTGTCTTATTCCTGTTAGGGGAAATGATTTTAGTTTTTGTCCATTGAGTATGATGTTGGCTGTGGGTTTCTCATATATGGTTTTTATTATGTTGAGGTATGATCCTTCTATTTCTACCTTGCTGAGAGTTTTATCAAGAAAGGGTATTGAATTTTGTCAAATGCTTTTTCTGCGTCAATGGATATGATTATATAGTTTTTATCTCTCAGTTTGTTTATGTGGTGTATTACATTTATTGATTTGCTCTTATTGTGCCATCCTTGCATCTCTGGAATAAATCCCACTTGACCATGTTGTGTGATATTTCTATTGTAATACTGGATTCAATTTGCTAGAATTTTGTTGAGGATTTTGGCATCTATTTTCATGAGGGATATTGGCCTGTAATTCTCTTTCTTTGTAGTGTCTTTATCTGGTTTTGGGATTAGAGTAATGCTGGCTTCATAGAAAGAGCTTGGAAGTGTGCCTTTCTCTTGAATTTTTTTGGAATACTTTGAGGAAAATAGGTTTTATTTCTTCTTTGAATGTTTGATAAAACTCCCCTGTGAAGCTCTCTGATCCAGGGCTTTTGTTTGTTGGAAGTTTTTTGATTACTGCTTCAATTTCCTTCATAGTTATTGGCCTATTCAGATTTTCTTTTATTCCTCCTGGTTGAGTTTTGGAAGGTTGTATTGTTTAGGAATATGTCTGTTTCTTCTAGGTGGACCAGTTTGTTGGAGTAGAGTTACTCATAATATTCATAGTATTTTTTTTCATGATTCTTTGTTGTTTCTTTGAGGTCTGTTGTTATTTTACCTCTTTCATTTCTGATTTTGTTTATTTGAGTCTTCTCTCTGCTTCTTGGTGAGCCTGGCTAGAGGTTCATCAATTTTGTTTATCCTTTCAAAGAACCAACTCTTGGTTTCATTGATCTTTTGTATTGATAAATATGTGTCATTTATTTCCACTCTGATCTTTATTATTTCTTTCCTTCTGCTCACACTGGGCTTTTCTTGTTGCACTTTTTCTAATTCTTGAATTTGCAAAGTTAGATGATTTACTACCAGTTTTTCTTGTTTCTTTGAGGTAGGCCTGCAATGCTATGAACTATCTTAGGATTGCTTTCACTGTGTCCCAAAGATTTTGGATTGTTGTCCCTAGCTCATATACACCCCACCACACATACACATGCACACACACAGTACACGTCCACACACTCCTCTATCACTCCCTCACTCTCTCACACTCTTTCTCTCCTTACCTTCTTGCCAGTCACCATTTTTTCAGTCTACCACCATTATTTTTATTAAAAAAAATTTTTTTTTAGAGAGAGAGAGAGAGAAACATCAATGTGAGAGAGAAGCATTGGTTCATTGCCTCCTGTATGCACCCTGACCAAAGATTGAACCCACAACTTAGACATGTGCCCTCACTGGGAATCAAACCCAAAACATCTTGGGTGTATAGGATGATACTCCAACCAACCGAGCCACCTGGCCAGGGTGAGACTTACAATTATTATTCATTTTAACAACTCCTTATGCTTATAAAACACTTCACATGATTTCCACTATTATGCATCCCGTTGATTACCCTGGAAAGGAGACCTTGAAGGTAATTATTAATCCCCTTTTATAGGAGGGAAACTGAGACCCAGATAGATTAACTGCTTTGTTCAGCTCCCACATTGAGGGAGGGGCAAAGCTAAGATTAGAGTTGCCACATCCCCTTCTCTCTACATCCAGCACATAGTCCTCTTTTAAGCCTTTGAGACAGGGGCTCCTCCTTTGGACCTTGGCAATCACCAGCTAAATGGTGTCCCTGCTTCTAGTCTTTTGTATCTTTAATTTTTTGATTTATACTGCAGCAGAGTCATCTTCCCATATCAAGATTGAAATCATGAGTGTTTTCATCCTGAAAAAATCTTCCATGTTTTCCTACAACCTCCCAACAAAGGCCCAACGTGCTTGCAGGACGCCCCAGGCTTTTGGAAATCCGCTCCTGGATGAGGCGCCCTAGATAGTCTAGGAATGCTTGTCTGCGCCTCACTGGCCAAATGTGCTTTCTACCTTCTCATCTCTTCATGCATTTGCTTGTGCTAGTTCTTCAACATAGAGCACTTTTCCTTCTTTCTCCTATCATTTAAGCCGTGATTATCCTTTAAAGTTTAGCTCAAATGCCACCTCTTTATGCAGTCTTCCCTATCAGTCAAAACCGATAGCCCCTTCCTTCTCAATGCTAGACTTCCTTGTAGAGCTTGGGTTGTCAGTCACAGTGCCCAGGTCTGACCCACTCTACACTGAATTTTTGTGGGGATTCAGGAATTTTGCCTTAGCCTTCACTTGTGCTCAGGGTAGATATTCAACAAACATTTAGTTAATGAGTACATTTGTTAATAGGACATGGCTGTATTCCAGAGAAGTCAATAAGCAAGGAAGCCTGTTTGGTGTTGGGCCATTTGGGGCCTCGTTAGAAAAGTGGTTCCACAAGTTGTCTGTATCCTGCAGCTATCTTCCTGCCTGGCTTCATAAAAATGATCTACAGTACTTGTGAAAAATGCTGATTCCTGGGCTTTCTTCCAAAGCTTTTCACCTTAAAATATGTGCTTCAGCAGCTTCGCCAGGGGCTGTATGCTAAACCAGGCTTGAGAACTACTGGCAGAGAATGTCCTGAATCTTTAAGAATGTTTTGATCCATAAAATATGTCAAGTTGGCTGACAGTAGTCTAAATTCATTCATGAGACCCGGGCTCCTATTTTGGATACTTTTTTCAGTCATGAATCCCTGTGGCTTACACATGGATTCAGAGTTTTGTGTCTCAGCAGAAAGAATGTAAGTGTCTTTTTGACAGGGCAGAAGATGCTTTAATTTCAATCTTGTTTCTGTTTTGACTTTTCTCTATTTTTTTTATACCTCATCCTTTTGATTCCCTGTGTCTTGATAATTTTTTTCTCTGCCTCTTCTATTTACATATACTATCTTAAATATATATAATTGATTTCAGAGAGGAAAGGAGAAATAGAAACATCAGTGATGAGAGAGAATCATTGATCGGCTGCCTCCTGTATGTCCCTGTCCTGGAGATGAAGCCTCAACTCCAGCATGAGCCCTCGCTGGGAGTGGAACTGTGATCTTTTGGTTCATAGGTCAACTCTCAACCACCGAGTCTTGTTGGCCAGGCTGCACACACCATCTTTTACAGTTTTTTCAGTGCCACCAACGTGCTTTGTTTGATGAACACATCTCCTTCCTCCGGGTACAAAGAATCTTTTTTTCACTCTGGTTTCATATCCCTGTCTTCCCTCTTTGATCCATTGTTATCCAGGTTCCGGCACTTCCCCTGACTTGCAATTCCAATGTAGCTGACTATATAAAATATCATCTGAATGTATTCAGAGTAAGATCTCCTGGGATTGTTGACACATAAGATGAACTATTTTACCTCAAAAGTGGATTAAACAGTACACCAGAGTGAGTTTTGATGAGTGTTTTTGAGCACGCATCAAGATAAGCAGATTTATAAATTAGGTTTCCTTGCTACTGGAGAAATAATGTATCCCTTGCTTTTATGTACTTAGTATGATTGGCCATGGAGGGTAATTTGCACTATTAAAAGCTCAGGAATATTATCAAGATCCACAACTACTATTATTAACACTGCTATCAGTGTTAGTACTAGTACTACCATGTTTATTTTTCTCACCATCACCCACATTTATTGAGTGATAACTTGGTTGGGAATAGTCACAAAACACTATGAAGCAGCTATTAGTACATAAGGATATTTGGGAAAACAGTAGCTCAAGACATTAGAGCATCTTGCCCAGAATCACACAAATGCTAAACAAAGGAGCTAAGACTCAGACTTGGTCTGTCTGACTGCAGAACCTACAAATTACTCCTTTTTCTTACATTTTCTGGATATAAACATAGACTTTTGTGTTTACAGATTTAAAAAAATATATATTTTATTGATTTTTTACAAGGAGGAAGGGAGGGAGATAGACAAAAATATCGATGAGAGAGAAACATCAATCAGCTGCTTCCTGCACACCCCCTACTGGGGATGTGCCCACAATGAAGGTACATGTCCTTGGCTGGAATCGAACCTGGGACCTTTCAATCCGTAGGCCTACGCTGTATCCACTGAGCCAAGCCGATTTTGGCTGTTTACAGATTTTTGAATGATAAAGTTGTATCAGGTCAAGTCTGTATAAAAAGAAAATTCAACTTAGATGACTTAACAGGACAGACTTTGATGAAGAGATGAGTTATAGAATTGTGGGCAAAATTAAGAAAACAACATGGGACACTGAGACAATTAGAGGCCTTATTACTAACTGTAAGACTGCAGGAAGCTAAACACATGGCATTCAAATCAGCCAACTCTAAAAAAAGCTATGTTCTTGGGTGCAGATATGTTCATGACTTTTATAGCTTTTTGATTTATTGTTTCTTTTAGTAGCATTCTTCTTTGTTTCTCCTGATTTTTTTTTTGCCTTCCATTATATTTTGTATGGTAATCAAATTATTATTCTCACTTCCTCTTGGTTTATAAGTACTTGATATAACATGCATTTATTTATTTTTAACTTTTTAATAGTTCTTTAATTGATCTGTTGTATACAACTTACTAGATCATGTTTTTAATCTAATTTATGAGTCTCTTCCTTTTGAGACATTAATTTAATCTCTTAATATGCAATGTAGTTATTATACATTTTCAAACATCTTTCAGCCATATTTCCTGTTTTTTGCTTTTTTAAGTTACTATGCTTCCCATATTTTGTAAAGTTTTATTTGCTTATTTCTTTTCTTATAAAAGTATTTCTCCAAGTATATCTCAAAGAGGGTCTTTTGTGTGGTAATCCAAGTGAAGTCTTGTGTACCTGGAAATACTTTTGCATTCAAATAATAGCTTTAATGGATGTAAAACTTAAGCTTCCAAGTTTTTTGTGTGTGTGTGTGTGTGTGTGTGTGTGTGTGTATGTGTGTTCTTTTTGCTGCTGAGATACCAAATATCAATCAGATCCTTGTTTCATTATAGGTACCCTTTCTCTTTGTAAGCTTTTAAATATTGTTTCAACTTTTATTTACATTATTTTTGTCTTTCTTTTTAATGTTCATGAACTCTAACATGAGTTAAAGTATGGGTGGTTTCTTATATAGGGTTGGCGGGGGGAGGCAAAAGTTCCTAGGCTAGTTTAAGAGATCTGTCAACCTCCCTTTCCCTTTTGGGAATTTCCAGTGTTGGATTATGTGAAGGGAGCCAGAAATCTCTGTTATTTTTTTAACTAATCGGGATCTAAAAATCCTGACTCCATCTGTGATTTATAAAGGGAGAAGTGGAGGCTCAGCATGGGAGGGGACCCAATTCTTGTTGCAATCATCTTAGGTGTTAGCAGCATGAGGGTGACATGAATGATAATTGGTGATAACCATATCCTCCAGTCCCCACCTGGCATGAAACACGGTAAGTATGTACTTGATTTCAAATTCTCCTTCCAATTCCTGCAAGGAACCTAACATTACCCTTTTCTTGCCCAAGAGGCTGCCTAAACTGAGAGGTTAGGTAACTGGCTCAAGGACACAGAGCAGCTAAGTGGCAGAAGCCACGTGTGAATCTCTGCTGTGAAACCAGGTCCTCTCTCCTTCTCCCTCTCTGCTTGGCATCCTCTGGGTGTGAAATGCCATGTCCAAGATACAGAATGCACAGTGATGACCCTATACTGGCCATGGGCTGGTAACTCCTTGCCCGCTGTGCCCTCTGCCACTCTGCTCATGAATGTAGGCCCGTCCTTGGAAGAGGTGCTACAAGTGACTAAGTGGAGAACTACCACCCGAAAACCAAGCAAGAGGGAAAAAGGGTGAAGAGTAGAGACAAACACTCAATGCATCACTCTTGACTTTATAACGAAAGACCTGCAAAGCTCACAGAAAAATCAACCTGCAAATCATGTTATGGTTAATAAAAAAGTAATGTAAGTGTCCCCCTGCCCCACCTGCAGTGTCCTGAGGTACTCACAGTGGTCTTCCTGGGTTTTAGTTTAGGGCCCAATGCAAAAGGAGTCCACCTTAATGCAATTAATATATATATATTTTTTATCATTAAGACTCTAAAAAATTGAATTGTGTTGGACACAGGGCACCATAATGAGAATTTAATGGCGACATATTACAATGCAAGAGAGGCTTTGAATACCTGCAGCAGGTGTCACATTGCTACTGACCTGTGCGAATTTCCATCTCAGTGGCCCCATTCTTCTCCACGGGTGGCACCCGGGACCCCCCCTCCTTGCTTTCCTCTCATCGCTTTAAACAATGACTCCCTCATTTTCATATTAATTGCATCACTTAACTGAGATAATGCTCCCTCTGAAATGAGCAAAGGGATGAATCACCGAAACGGGCCATTATTCTTTTTGCTTAACCAATTTCACAGGCCCCCGCACAAAGCGCTGCCTTCATTTGCCTTCCCATAATTGCTTATCATTAGGCCCAGCCGCCCCATGAAGGATCTTTTTATTTATTTAAGTCTCATCTCTGATGGATGGAAGATGAGTCACTTGCATATCTGAGGAGCCCAGACTGTTCCAGGGAAACCCAGGGGAACTTTGCAGGGGGAAACCAAGGAGAAGCTGAGGAGGTGCATGGACCCACCCCTTCTTCTTTCCTGTGGAGGTGGGCGTGGGGGACAGACACCACCGCAGGTGTCTCAGGGGCTCACAGCAGCAGCTCAGCAGCCCCCCACAAGTGGGGGAAGGGCAGGTTGACCCACGTGATGATGGCTGCTTGGTGCAGTGCTCACAGCAGGGTGTATGACATTGGCCAGATTCCCCCTTCATCTGGAAACACAACGCCCACCTCCATGACTGGACTTGACCTTCATATTCTGGACCCACCAGAATGACATGGCTAAAGGAACATTCTAGAAAATTGCTCTTTATTCTCTTTCTTTCTCTCTCTCCACCCCCTCTCTCCCATCTCCTTTAGGCAGCAGAGAGTGGTGAGTGAGAGGGAGAGAGAAGGAAAGGACATTTTCCAAGGGAAATTATGCTGTTATCAGACACAGACACACTCAGAAAAACATCGGGGCGGGGGGGGGGGGGGGTGGAGAATGGCTCCTTTGCCGTGAAAAGGAAAAACTATTAGCTTGTCAGGAGAGCCAGGCTAAAGCAGCCCCTGGAGGCTTCCTGGGAGCACACCCTGTCCTTCTGTTCCTGTGGATAAGCAGGCCTGCTTCAGAGCTAGCAAAGGCCTCTGTTCTCCATTCTGTCATCATACTGTTTCTCAGAGGTCGCTGCTGTGACTCATGTCCACTGTCTGCTAGGTGGCTGCTGTAATCTCTCACCTGTGGGCTCACAAACCTTGGTGCTCAGCCCTTGCCAGTGTCCTCAGTTTGCACACCATGCTCTCACATGACCCGCCTGGAGTCTGGCAGGGAGCAGTGACTTCTCTGAGAAAGAAAGGACAGCTTCCTGACTAGTTTATTTTGTTTCTTTGTTGGCTATTTCTCTGGGATGACTGACAGAGGCTGAAATCTCGCCTACACTGTCGCCCTCCTTAGCACAGAAGGGAGATGACTTTGAGAGTGAGCACTCCTGGGTACTTTGTTCAGGGTTGGAGTTAGCATGGGGCAGTTGTTCTCAAGATGTGGTCCTTGGACCAGCAGAAACACCTGGGAACTTATGGTAATGCAAAGCCCACACCTCCACCCCCCAGAATACTGAGTCAAAAACCTGAGGGTAGACTCCACTGATCCTGATTTCATAAGCCCTCTGTGTCAGCCCGATCGATAGTCACGAAATGGAGGACATCCTAATTTGGGTTGACTGTTTAATTTTTTTTATATGCACCCCCTTTCTGGAGTCTTACCACAGTTCTGGAAAACTGTCTGGAAAAGACAAAGCTGGTGGAGTTATGCCCATTTTGCTAATGAAAAGGAAAAAATAATAAAGGTTATATAACTTACTCAGGGTCCCCTAACCTGTTGGAGCTTGAAATGGCCTTCCCACTTCCAGACCACTCCAACTCACCGTGCAAAGACAAAGGCGGGAATAAAAGCTACCGTGGATGCTGAAACATGAAAAGAGAGGTTTGCTGTAACTCTCCAGATGTGACCATGATGGCCTTACAAATCTACATTGTTGCCTTAGGGAAGAGGGAGACCCAATGGTAAGATTCAGTGTCGTCATTAGCCACTCAGAGCGCTGACTTAAGGTCTAAAGGTAGGAAGACATGGAGGTACATCTTACCTGTACTCTCTGTACTAGCTGTTGAGCTTGGCCAAGATGCCAACCTCTCAGAGACTTGACATCCTGATTAGATAATGGAGCTGAGAAGAGAAGCATTTACCGTAGAGGTGGCTTTGACAGTCAAGAGAACATAATGCGTGAATTCATTAGCATGTGCTTGAGTCATAGCCAGCAGTTAACAAATGGCTATGTTATTATTATTAAGAATTTAAATAAGAGGGGAGTAAAGACTGATACATATCCTAACAGTTAAATGTTTAAAATGATGAGATCAGCAGACATTTACTAACCTCTTCCTACATGTCCCCCTGTTTTATATCGTGGGGTATGGGAGAGGGGGGTGGGTGAGTCTTGAGAAAGCTGAGAGAGTTGGGACCGGGACAGGGACATTTTCTGGGGTGAGGGAGGTGGCAGAGCTTAGGGGGACTGAACTGTGTTCAAGAAGAGGCATTAGGCCTGGAACAAAGCAACTAGCAGGGTATGATCACAGGTTGGATGAGTTCTGATGAGTGAATCAGGCAGGTGGAGATATAGTATGTAAGGCAGGTTTCTGTAAGTCATTTGGGGGTGTTATCAGCCACAGACACACTGAGTTATAGAGGTAATGGAAGTATTTTTATACATGGGGCTGGCATTCTGGCATGGGGATTGCCTGATTATTTAAAGGGCTCAGAAAGGCTCCCTGCTGTGCTAGATGCTATGACAGAATACATTTTATTTTTGAAAGGATATTGAGAGTTACTGAAAGGGAGTCCTTTCCCTATCTCCTGCAACCACAGGGGCAAAGGAACACAAGGACCATTTGTGGTGACCCCTCCCCCTTTCCAGATAGAAGGCATAGATCACTGGAGTGATAGTACCTCCCGTGGGTCATGCTTGTGGAGGCCACTCCACAAAAAGGTTACACATGTTTCTGTGACCGTTTCTGCCTTTGACTATGTGGTTAGGATGAGCCCATGCATCTGGTTGGGGAAGGCCATTCAGATTCTGTTCTCCAGGCTCACTTCTCACTCTGCTCCCTGCTTTAATGTTTTCTGATGGGGGAGGAGCTGGCTTTAGGATTAGTCATATTCTCTAGTCCATGTTTTATCAGAACTCTGATAAGTTAACAGCATGGCTATTAACTTTTGCATCTATATTTAATTACTACATATGTTATCCAAGGGGCTCAGGAAAAGTCTACCCAGAATGTGTCTCTTTGGGATGCAGGCTATTTTGAACTGAAGACAAGTCCTAAATAACTTACTTCCCTCTTAACTGCCTAAAAGGATTTAGATAAAAGGTCTGGTCTAAGAAGAGAACAATCACCAAAAAATAACTGCAAGGCATGTCGGACATGATGTCTTCTCCTCTTTGAAGTTCCAGACTTCTAATGCCTCTCCTTTGCTCAGGATGGTGTGTAATTCCCAACTGCTTGACTGCTTGTGAGTCTCATATTTTTGTGAGCTCCCACACATACATAATTAAATTTGTTTTCCTCCTGTTAATCTGTTATGTTCATTTGTTTATTAGAGCAGCCAAAAAAGCCTAGAAAGGTAGAGAAACAATATTTTCTCCCCAACATAATTAGTGAATAGATTAATACAAATGTAATTAATTTATATTAATTAATTAATACATTTAATTGAATGAATGTTTCTATCCCTCCAAATGTATATGCTTGAAGTTCTAATCCCCAATGTGACAATATTTGGAGATGGGCCTTTGGGAAATAATTAAGCTTGATGAGCTAGGAGAGTGAAGCCCCTAGGATGAGATTAGTGATTGTATATGAACAGAAAGAGAAACCTATTTGTTCTCTCTCTGACATCAGAGGATACAGCAAGAAGGTGGCTGTCCTCATGCAAGAAAGTAGGTTTATACTAGAACTAAATCTTCCAGCACCTTTATCTTGAATTTCCAGCTTCTATAACTGTGAAAAATAAATGTCTGTTGGTTAAGCCACCCGGTTTATGATATTTTGCTATAGCATTGTGATCTAAGTCAATACATGAATCAATGGTTTGCCTCTTATTTGACAACTGACCCTTTTGGTTATATCTTATCGATCAGAACTCCAGATGACAGGAAATATGAGCCACCCCTTGACCTCCTAATAGAACTGTCTATTTAAACCCTTCTGGCTATAGGAGTCATTGCTACAATACTTACAATATTTTCAACAAACACTTCTGCTTGCATGCCATTAATAATAGGAAGCTTGCTACTTTTCAAAGCAGTGTTCTTCATTGAGACGGTGAAACCTTTTTGGGAAGAAGATAAGTTATCACTGAATCTTCCGTCTAGAATCATGTGTGGCATCTAGCGGAGCCCCAATGAGTCTTTATTGAATTAGTGATAGGTGGATGTAAACTACATTATTCAATTTTAGAGTTAGATAGTGGATTATAACTCACTTATAATGAATGATGTAGAAACTGAGGGGCAAGCATTTCAAGTATCATTTTTCAAATTCAGTGATTAAAAGATCTAGGAGTAGAAACCCACTCTCTTGACACCTAGATTCTCCATTGTGATGTTGCTTAGTGTAAAAATTTTTCCTCCTTAAAAATTTTAAACCCACAATCAACAACAAAGGGAAACAGATAAAACCAAGTAGTGAAGAATAAAGTGATCATTGTCTATTTCTGATCTGAAAGGCCATGGATTTCAGATGCCAAATAATTAATGTGGGCTGGAGCTTTTCGCTGAAGCTTCATCATGGTGTACGTAGAATTAACTGACTCTAGGAAGATGTACAAGACTTAGGTGGGCATAGAAGCAGAGATGAGTGAATGTCAGGCATTAGCAAAGGTACAAAGAATATAATGAGATCGGTGAGTGTGAAGCAGAGTAGGGGAGGAGAGTGTTGAGAAGTAAGCTTGAGGGCGAACTAGGGCCAGATCATGGTGGGATATCTTCAAAGCCAAGGTAAAGGATAATAAACCATGACACATTCTTGAATTTAAGGAAACTAGAATAAATTAGTGCTTCACAAAGAATAACTTAAAAGTGATATTTGTGATGCATTCAAGTAAGAGAGATTAGAAGCCTTTATCATACCCATTGACAGTTCAAATTAGCACATTATTATTATTACTATTTTGTTTTAGCAGTGCTTCTTTACCCAGTAATGCTCTGTAAATAACATACATCCTAAAGGGAAGGGCCTCTCTGGTGCTCATAAATTACACCATATTACTTCTCTGTGTCTCAGTTCACTTGGCTGCAAATGAGAATTACCTGATTCCATAAACTGCCTCTTTTTACAAGGGTGTTGACTAGTTTATGTCTTGCATCTTATCATGCCAAAACTAGAATAATTTGTGTTAGAAACCACTGAATTTTCTTGATATAGAACTGTCATGATAAAAGCTACAGTTTAAGAGAAATTATAGAGTGGTAGCACAGAGATATTTTTATTATTGTCAACATATTATTCAGATGAAGAGGTTGATTTTAAAGTTGACATATGTCATAAAAAATTAAAGTGGGAGAGAGCTGAGCTTAGAATAATGGTCCTAAAGAAAAATCATCCTTTATAATTTCAAAGTACATGATCATTTATATTAATTTGTGTGGGCTAAATTGGCACTAGAAATAAACTAAAAATATAGTAGCTCAAACACAATGAAGGCTTGTTTTCTTCTCATCTGAGAGTAAAGCAGAAATGGATGTTCCAGGTCAATAGACATAGGCAGGCAATTTTTGCTCCATGCAATCTTTCAGGGACTCAGGCTGACAGTGGCTCTGCCGTCTTCAATACCAGCCTTTTAAGGCTGTCCAAAATCATTATTGGTCTCCAGCCACAAGAAGGAGAAGAATATGGAGGAGTTGGGAGATTGGTATGGTTCAGGTCTTGACATGACACACATCACTTTCCTTCACTTCCATTGGTTCCCATGGGATTGCATGAAGGCTGCCCTTTGGAAGTTCTGTACCTAGGAAGAAAAGAAAAAGAAGAACAGATCTTAGTGGACAGGTGGAATCTTTTCATAGCAAATCAAACAGGCACTCTGATCTCTATATGACTGATGCAAACAGTGACATTCTGGTTAAGCGAATTTCTTGGGAAGATATCGCCTGCCCATGCATGGATCAGGACAAAGTTCAAGGTCATTTCATCATGCCTGTATGACAGTGAATTATTCATAAAACTAAGGTTTTAGCAAGCATCTATAATGTGTCTAGCTCTGTATCTGTGCTATACGCTTGTAACCCAAATGTGGTCATATCCTATTGGCTTTCTGACAGAAGAGTGATGAATGTACAGATTGATCTCTACACAACTTTGAAACCCATAGTCACATCCTTAATTTCCAACATGGGTTAAATTTTCTAGATAATATATGTTGCATATTAAGTAGCCCTATGTGCTCATAAGGCATACAGTTCTCAAGGGGAAAGGGAGTAAAATTTCTCACTGGTTTATAAAGTTTTTGTAGCTTCTATCATGGGGTTTTATAATTATACAACAAGGAGCTCTACACTCAGTTTCTCACCTTTGGTTAGTTTATTTAAGCTCTTCAGTCATGGTTACCTCCTTGAAAAGAAAAATCTCAACTCATTTTGAAATATGTTTGGGGTAAATTAAAAGTGATAATGAATGTGAAAGGGATATGATATTATGAAATTTGGTGGAGATATATAGAATCATCATTATGATAATTAATTGGCACTCTGAATTTTGTCTGAGTCCTGAACATAAACACTCTATTCTGTGAACATTTGTGAAGTAGGGCTTCTTATTGCCACTTGCAAAAGAGAGAATTGAAATTTAGAGAGGTTAGTGGCTATTTCTTGGTCTACAGTTGGTTAAGAATGAGATAGGCATTGTGTGTGACATAAAGAAAAATTAATTGTCTTTGTAGGCCAAGGACTTGGATTGAGGGTCACTTCTGGTAACAATTAGCTGTGTGAGTTTGGAAAAAAAATCACCTTTACTTTCTGAATCAGAGAGATTTCCTAATCAGAGAGAATAGTATTTCCCTCCTTCTTATAATCTCTCAAGGTTATTATGAGCATCAAAGAACCAATATATCAGAATTATCTCAAGTTTTTTTTAGTGGCTTTAATAAGAATTGACAATTCTTGCCCTAGCTTGTTTGACTCAGTGAATAGAGCATCAGCATATAGACTGAAGTGTCTGGGTTTGATTTCAGTCAAGGGCACATGCCCGGGTTGCAGGCTTAATCCCCAGAAGGGGACATACAGGAGGCAGCCGATCAATGATCTCTCTCATCATTGTTGTTTCTATTTCTCTCTCCCTCTCTCCCTTCCTCTCTGAAATCAATAAAAGTATATTTAAATAAAAGAAGTGATAATTCTTGTTTCTGTTTCAAGTGACTCTGTCATAGCAGGAGCCATATAAATTGAGCTTTATGTTGTTGAAGGTTGCTTATCATTTAACTGAGGTTTTGAGTGCATGAGACTCTTAAGCTTTCAAAGATGGGTCATTATGTTATGGAATGTTACCATTGGAACATTAAACTTAACAGCTTAATCTAGTATAGTCTGTCCTCAAACATAGAACCCAGCATGGATGGGTTCTATGTTTGAGAGACTGTCTTCCAGCTTCCATTGTAATAATTCCGGCAACGGGAACTAAGTTACTCACAAGGAGGAGCATTCTATCTTTGTATTTGTTTTAACCAATATTCACTGAGGCGGCTATGATGCTAGTGAGCTCACATAGAGGATTGGGTAGTCGAATCAGACTTACATGAATCAAAGATCTTACCGAGTATCAAGATTTATTAATAACTTCAGAAATAGGGTATGGACAATGAAATGGAATAGTAGGTGAAGCAGTGAGAGGTCTGGGACAGTCTGTCTAGCTCCCCGGGGCTTTCTGTCCTGCATCAGATACAGAATCTCTGGCTCAGCATAACATATGAAGTCTCTGCGTGAGGCTTGTGGGTTACTGTTCACAGAAGGAGTGTTTATGGTTAAGAAACATCTCCATTTATACTGCAGATAGTTACTTAACCAGTGTGATGTACTCCAGGAAACTATACATCGTAATCACACGGATTCTGGATTTGTTTACCACAAATGGTTCTAAACCAGGGACATCATGCTATAGAGAAAATGCCGTAAATAATGACTGTCTCCTAGGAAATATCGACTTGATTTTCCAGGAGGTCCAGTTATCAACATGTTTACAGGAGATTAGATCGTTTCTTTTCTCTGACAACTAAGAAAGAAGTGAACCACAGACCAATTAGTTTCATTCCTTCCTCTCCTGCTAAGTAGGAGAGATGTCATGGTGTACACAGCACACAAGGTCTCCAACTTGGATCTGGTCACTAACTTAGGAGAAAAAAAGAAGTAATCAGGCAAGTTTAATAGGAATAGCTAGTCTACTGGTGCTGATCAAGAACACTTTTAACTGTGATTAAAAGTTATTCCGATGGAATGCATCCCAATTTTAAATCGCAATTGCAATTTGGAGTGTCTATCCTTATGACATGTGGCTTGGGATTCAGAGTTGAAGCCATTATTGTTTTTCTACAGCCACAGCGAGAGATGCCATGCATGTGGAAGGCCAGCCTCAACTGGCAGTTAGATTTGCCCTTTCTTGTACCTCAGCTTCAGTTGCTCTGGAAGAAGACTGTCTGTCTGGTGGGGAGTACCACCAAGGCTTATCCATATGAATTTCATGTTTGCTGAATAATCTGCATTTTAATATAGAGTATTCCACAAAGAACCCCAAATTAGATAAAAATCCATTTAGATATTTTCAGTCATTACACTGACGGATACACTCACCAACATTTATCTGATGTATATGTCTGCAGAAGGCCAATGGTAGAGATGTATACAGAACATTGCAGGAGCTAGGTATGAGGACCCCAGTCAGAGATACATGAGCTGAGTCCTAAGCCATAAGCTGAATACAGCCCAATCAAGAAGAGGGGACCAGAGATTTCAAGCAGAAGCCTGCTACTGGGAAAATAAAGCACTTGGCATATGCCAAGACTACATGCAATTTGATGCTCATGGAACGGTAATGCGAGGCAGGAAGTGGAGGACATTGGAGCTGGTACCAAAGGCAGGAACCAGAAAGAGAAACTCCATGAGCTATTTAATAAAGAGCTTGGACTGTACCCTGTTGACATAGCTGAGTAGGGCTGAATATGGTCGCTTCGATGCCTGTCATTGTGCCTGCTAGAAAGTTCGTTCCCTTTTTGGCATTAAATCTGCCATCCTATTTCATTGTTTTCGCTTTGGCCCTTAGAGTTAGTGAGGAAGCATCTAATTTCTCTTTAACCTAACAGCCTGCAGACACGTGAAGACAGATCTCCTGTTCCCCTGAGCTTCATGGTGATGTCTTCATGTCACACGGCCTCCAGACTCCCCTCCACCTTGGCGTTCTCTGAGTCCAGCATCTCTCAAGTGCCAGGATTCAGAGATTGGAGAGGGATATTGCTTTTAGGGCGGGGGGAGAGGAAGCAATTCAGTCTTGGATGCCAGGAAATTGGGTGTTTCATCTAAGAAGGCCTCTGTTACATTTTGATTTTTCATATGAAATGCAGTTTCTTGCTTTTTTCGCATCCAAATAGGATTTGATTGGAGTCTCACAGATTCCAAACAAATGTTCCAAATCCTCCATAAATTTCCATGTATTCTCCAGGGTTTCCTTTCCCATAGGTCTCCTCCACAAGTAAGTGTGTTGTCTTGGAATGACTATAAAAACTGAGTACCTAGAACAATGCTTGGCACTTGGCGATGCTCAATGCGTGTTGTCGAAAGAATGGAGAGACTGACATTTAGGCAAAACTCAGCATCTTCTTAGATTGTACTCTTGCCTCAAGCACTTTTTAAGATGGATGGTCACAATAGAGTGTTAAAAATGGTTGAAGAAGACAATGTAGGTGATACAAACGTTCTTAACCATTCATAAAGCTAACAGTCTCTTTTCAGAGAAATTCAAAATGGGAAAGAAGGCAGCAAGCTTTTACCAATGGAATAAAGAGTAATGAACAAGGGAGAGACAAATAGAAAAATATTGAGCCTGGGGCTACTTAGCCAACCTTGGTTGGGTGAGAAGGCCCAGAGTTGGCTTGGCTTTGGGCTGACTGGGTATGTTGTGTTTCTGGTCAAGCAGAGAAAGCAGGGGTGGGAAACCTTTTCCTGCCTAGGACCATTTGGATATGTGTGATATCATTTGCGGGCCATACAAAATTATCAACGTAAAAATTAGCCTTCTATATTTGGTCAAATATTTAAGTAACTCATTCCTAATGACCACATGACTTCGTGGGCCTTATGCAGTCCATGAGCCAGATGTTCTCCACCCGTGATTACAGGGACACAAAGTTATCTAAATGTTGGTTTATTGACCAGGCAACCCGGACAGGAGCAAGTTCATGTTGAACCTAGAAATGTATTGTAACAAGAGTAAGGCTGCAATATTCCGCACTTTCTTTCTTTTCTCTGTTCTCAAATCCTTCTTTCTCCATGGTCCCCTTGGAGTCACAAACTCTTTTCTTTCTATAATGCATAACAATTTAGGTCTCCCTAGCTGTTGCCTATTACATCCATCAAGAACATCGATCACTGGTGAGTGTTTAACCACCGGCTCTCCTGAAATTCTCACCAGGGCTGATTTCAAAGGCCCACTGGAAGGTCCACGGACATAGATTTAGGAAGAGAAGTGCTGATCAGCTCTTGAGAGTTCTTATAAGGTGGCCCTCAGGTCCCTGAAAGAGTTTGCAAAACAAAGTAGCCACGTTTCTTAGAGGATGGTCAAGTTCACAGTTACATTTTCCTCTTACTGCATTAAACAATCGTTCAAAACTAGATGCTCTAGATTTGCAAACCAGCGCTCAACCTTTTAAACCAGCGAGACTAAATGGGCCGAGGTGCTGCCCTCTGGAGAGACGTTTGGAAGTTTGCGGGGCTACTAGGGCAGGTAGCAATAATTGACTTGCTCCTAGACTCTAGATTCCAATAATTACAGGCTGTTGTTGTTCCTTGTGATTAAGCCCCTGGGCAAATGTAGTGGGCGAGAATCAGAATGCTGAGTATTCTGCCTTGTGAAAGACAGTCCTGCACAAGGAAAAGCTGTCCTGCCCCCAAAGTCATGGCGCAATTCTTGGAACATCCTGCTCCTCACCATGCCTCCCACAGGCTGGCTTCCTGCTAGGTCTTAGTCCTTTCTCTTCTGCTGAGATTTTGTGAGAGACCTAGACATATCCTGCTGCTTACAGAAAAGGGAAATCCCATGTTGAGTGACAGATGCTTATTTTATTCCTAAATGATTGAAATAAAATGCATTGAAATGAAACTTTTTTCCCCCTGTTAACCTTTAGCAGCATTTATAATGACCATGTTAAATCAAACCTCATTACAAGGTAATGGAGCCTGACTGAAATACTGCAGGTATGATGCTGAGTAATTTCATAAATTATTAATTGGTAATTGTAAGTAATATAGTAGAATACATTGTGCTCCTGAGGGGGAAAATGCAGAAGACTTTGGAGGGAGATAAAGTTGGTTAATAGACAGCATTTAGGAAAGTCTTGGAAGCAGGCCAGGGAAGGGCCATACAAGACCTGAACACATCCTATAACTTTGGCAATGGGTTAAAATATCTCATTTTGATACCAGGGTTGTGGCTTATGTTTGAAACATTGCAGACTTCTCTATTTCTCTTTCACTTTCTACAGTCAGACATACTTTCGGGCAAAAAGATTAAATTCACATTATTTTTATACTAAATGTCTCTCACTACCATGCCTTT
Organism: Antrozous pallidus; assembly: GCA_027563665.1. Taxonomy (NCBI): domain Eukaryota; kingdom Metazoa; phylum Chordata; class Mammalia; order Chiroptera; family Vespertilionidae; genus Antrozous; species Antrozous pallidus. The sequence goes on along the minus strand of CM050511.1, from coordinate 117,898,713 downwards.
ATTTTAATTATATTTCACTCTAAGCCTCTTCTTTCCCAATTGCTTGTCAGAAGTTTCATTTAAAAAAATATTTCCAACAGTAAAGTAATTATGATTGTAAAAAAAAAACACCTTAGAATAATAAAGAATACAGAGTTGGTGGGGAATTTTTATCATACACAGCCTTTATTATTGATAGTGTAGTCTTCTGGATCTATACACAGTATAGTTTAGAAGTTTACTCTTCTATCATAGACTCATCCTTCTACACTTACTTTTATAGTTTGGGCATCTTTCAATGTCTACATATGTAGATCTAAACTTTAAAGTATTTTTTAAGTTAAAGAATTCTATAACATGCACATAATTTTAGTGTATATCTTTATGAATTTGTTCCAAGTAAGTATACCCATGTAATGATTGCTTCACAAAAGGCAGACTGTAACCACTACCCCTGAATTTTCCTTCAGACCCTTTCATTTTTTATCCCTCCTGCCTGTGTGTAACCCTTATTCTGAATTCTAACACCATATATTAGTTTTACTATTTTTGAGATGAATATAAATTGAATCATTTAGCACTAACTTTTTTCTTTTTGGATCCCTTTGCTTGATGCAGCTTTGAGATTCTTTCACTGTTGCATGGATTGGCACTTTATTCTTATTGCTGCATAGTATTCTATTGTTTGACTGTAGTATAATTTATTCATTCTGCCTTTAGTGGCCATCAACACACTGTTGTCTATGTCTATGTTCTATGGCTAATGATCCTTCACCTCCTTTCATCTAGTATATCTCCTACCTACTCCCCTAGTCTGTCTTCAAATATTTTCCTCATCAGTTCTTTTTCTCTCCCTTTTTGTGCATACGTGCTAGTTATTTCTTCCATGTTCCATACGTCTTTTCACTTTTTCCCTTTATAGTCATCTTTGTACTCAGTGCATCAATATGGACATTACTTACTGATGTATTTTAGTTCACTAATTCTCTCTTTACCTGTTTCTATCTTCTAATTTCAGTTATTATAGATTTTCATTTTAAAGTTTCAACTTACCTTTTTTATAGATACTCAGTTAGATGGTATAACTCTCCACTTTATCCTATATTTTTGAATTCATTAATCACAGTTTCTTTAAAATCTGTCTGAAAATCCAACTGTGTGATCATCTTTGGATAAGTTTCTGTTGTCTATTTTTTTCTTTTGGTTTTTGATCATTTGTTGTTTATCTTGTAATGACTTTTACTTTTTTATGAAATGCCCCACATTGTGTAGGGAAAATTTTACAGGATTTGGATGATGCTATTTTTCTAGAGAAGATTTTCTTTTCTCCTGACAATTATGCAAAGTAAGGGAGTTGATCCAATAAATCCTGAGTGCCTGGCTTTATCAGGGCTTATCTTTGTACGTGTTTCCTTGTTTCTTGGGCATAGCCTTATAATATGCTCAACTGAGAACCTGAACTTTCTGTCAGGGCCTTCTTCTATGGTGACATAGGACTCCAATTCATCTTTTCTCACCACCATACAACTGCCTAAATCTCTGCTCAGATTTTTGAACTTCTTAGCACCTATTTTCAGCTTGATTTTTCATTATCTAGCTCCATGAATGCACAATGTCAATGTCCAAATTCACAATGAGAGGTCCTAGTATTCTTTTAAATATTGTGCCATTTCACTCTTTGTAGTTCTCAACTCATTTTCTAGTTTGTTGATTGTGTCCTGCATAGCACTAACACCTGAGTTCTGTTTATTCTGCAGCTCTCCCAGCTGCTTTCCCAGAGCTTAGTTCATGCCCTGGCATGCTTCCATCTGCAGGGTCTTGGCCTTGAGCAGGCAGCGGCTTTCAGACACCTCCTCCTTGGCTGCGTGCACCCCATAGATGTTCTTGACAGTGCTCTCTGTCAGCATGGTGAAGCGGCTCTTGTACCATTCTTCAGCATTCTGCATGTTCTTGGCAGCCAGCTTCTCATAGTGGGCTCAGACATCCTTGAGCCGGCAGAGAGGTTGGACTTGGAGAATGCATCCATCTCCACGGAGATCTGAGCATACTGGATTTGCACCTGCAGTTCAGCAATCTTCTCTTCATGCACTTTCTTCAGAAAAGCGATTTAGTCCATCAGGCTGTCAATGTACTTTTCAAGCTCAACACCAGCCAGAGCCACCTCATCTGCACCTTTGCACGCCTCCATCAGCTAGCCCTCTGCCTCATCATGGTTCAGCACCTCTTCCTGGTAGCATGCCTGCAGGTTGCTCCCAGTCCCAAGCCCTGGGGCCTGCTAACTGCCCACTGCCCTCTCCTCCCCAGGGACTGGGCTCACTGGGCAGGTAAGTGCACAGGCATCCCATTTTCATTAAAACGCTCAACCCTGGCCTGCTCCACTGGTGTCCACAGGCAGCCTGAGGGCATACAGTGATCCAAGAGACACTGGCCACCCCTGCCTACCCACATTCCCGATAGCAGCCTGGCCCCCACAGGTGGAATCAAGCATAGCCACCCAGCCCTCGCCTGACTGCCCTGTTACTGATCTTGGCCTTGACCCAGTGGGCAGAGTTAGCCAGTCTGCCCTGCCTGTCCCCAAATGGTGGTCTGGACCCTGCAGTAGGCATCAAGTGCTGCCACCACCAACTCCCCTGCCTGCCTGGTTACTGATCGTGGCCTCTGCACTGCTCACCTGGCCTGCCCGGTCCTCCATGGTGGGGCTGTGATCTGGACCCCAGCCATCTGCAGTGAGAAGCACTGCCATGGCCAGGCTTCTCACTGTGGGTGGGCAGGGGGCCGGGCCAGAGACCCTGCTGGGGCTGGGCTGTGATCGGGACCCCTGGCTGCCCGCAGCGAGAAGCATCACCGTGGCTGGGCTTCTCACTGTGGGTGGTAGGGGACCCAGGGGACCAGATCCCCTGCTGGGGCTGGGACTTCAATGAGGACCCCACTGCCCACAGTGCCGCCATGGCTGGCTCGAGGGCTCGCCCGCCATCTTGCTTGAGGGTTAATTTGCATATTGCTCCTATTGGCTGGTAGTGTAGTGAAGGTACAGTCAATTTGCATGTTTCTCTTATTGGATAGGACTAGAGACCCATTTGCAGGAAGATTCCTGCAAGAGTAGGGCTTCCTGTGGTTTGAGCAAAGCTCCCTCCCATCTCCACTGCTTTGCTCCCTTCTCTGCTGTCCCACTCCCTTCTCTGTTGCCTCACTGCCTCTCTTCTCACTGCCATGCTTTCTCCCATCTCCGCTGCCTCACAACCTGCCGTCTCTGCTGCCTTGCTCGCTCTCCTCCACTGCCTCCCTCCCTTCTCCACTGCCTTGCTTCCTTCTGTCTCTGCTGCCTCGCTCTCTTCTCTGCTGCTTCACTCCCTCAGTCTCCTTTGCCTCGCTCTCTCCTGTCTCCTCTGCCTCACTCCCTTCTCTGCTGATTCCCTCCCTCCCTTCTCCCCTGCCCCACCTGCTTCCCTCTTTTTGCCGCTGCCTGCCTGCTTTCCTCCCTTCTCCCTCACCCCACTTGATTGCTTCTCCGAAGCTTTGGTCTCTTCTGCAGTGCTTAGCTTCCTTCTACACCATCTTCTGTGCCAGGATATGCAAGTTAACTGCCATCTTGGTTGGGTTAATTTGCATAGTCACTCTGATTGGCTGGTGGGCATGGCTGGTGGTATAGCGGAGGTATGGTCAATTCGTATATTACTCTTTTATTATGTAGGATACATTTTATGCAACTGTATAAGTCATCCTTTAGGATAGAGTGCTAATAGTGGGATGGCTGAAAATGGCTTATATCACATCAATCCATTGATATAATCCATTGATGAGTTGGCCAGAAGTCAGTTTCATTGCTTCCCAGGGTAGACTGGGAAATTCATATTTTTTGTATGTACAGGAAGAGGAAATGGTGTGGCAAACACAGATTGTCTTTTTAAAAAAGATTTTATTGATTTTAGAGAAGAAGGGAGAGGGAGAGAGATAGAAAAATCAATGATGAGAGGGAATCATTGATTGGCTGTCTCCTGCATGCCCCATAATGGGGATCAAGCCGCCAACCTGGGCATGTGCCCTTGGTTGGAATCCAATCTCGGACCTTTCAGTCCACAGGTGGGCACTCTATTCACTGAGCCAAATCAACTAGGGCCAGATTGTCTTTTGTGTTAACTATTTCCTAACTAGTGTCTTTGAGTCTAGATACTTCATCTCTAATTTATACATTACATTACCACTTGACTTAATATCATTAAATGCCACTTAACAAGAGTCGCCAGCAGATCCCAAACTTTTAGGATTTTCCTTTTGCTTAGAGAGTGAACTCTTGACTTCTTACAAATGTATTAAGTGACAGAACCTCAGAGGAGGAGAGTTTTGTTTTGTGTTTCTGAATCTAGTTCTCTCCCCGTCTTCCCTGGAGACTTACTCTTTCCTTTTCATAAGCAGAGGAGAGATTATGGGAAGATTCAGAGGGAATTCTGGTCACAGTTTGGGTGAAGATGATCAAACTTACCAAGAAAGCTCTTCCCAAACATATTGTAGCTATAAGGGCAAGAGGCAAGAGAGACAGAAGAAAAACATAATCCTGAGTACCTTATCCTGTGGGATAGACATTGCTTCTACTACCTCCAGCAATGTGACCCTGGGTGACTTATTTAGTCTTTCTGTGCTTCTGTGTTCCCAGGTATACTAGACAGTTCTGATAATGGGATGAAACAGAAACCATTATTGTGGTTCATTAGTCTCATTGTAAAATATCATTGGAAAGGACAGGGGTTGACTTTGAGAAAGACAGGAGTCTGAACCATAAGGCAACCTTGGTGTGCGTGTGCGTGTGCGTGTGTGTGTGAGTGTGTGTGTGTGTGTGCGCGCGTGTGTGCGTGCGTGTGTGCGTGCGTGTGTATGTGTGTGCGTGTGTATGCATGTGTGTGTGTATGTGTGTGTGTGTGTTGCTCACACCCAATGTCTCAGTCCTGGAAGCTGAGGACACCTTTATCTCCACCTCCTTTTTATTTATTTGGATTCATTTAACTCAATGGTTCCAAAAGAAGCAGACACTCCAGGGACACAACTTAAGCGTTAAGTGCCCCCTCAGCTTCTCTGCTGGAAGATCAGTAAGGGCCTCCCAAGTGGTCTCTTTAGAGTTATTTGCTTTTAATGTTCAGTGAGAGGAACAGCCTGGGCAGGTGCACTCTAGCCTGGGTGTTTCAGCTTCCCTCTTTCGGAAACGGTTCTGATAGGGCCATTAGGCCATCCTTTCATAGACAGGGGGTGAAGGAGCCCAGTGATAGAACCATAATCCTGAGTACCTTCTCTGAAATAACACAGCATCAGCCACAATAAAAAAATCATTGCTGTGTTCACTGATCAGACTATTCTGGATTTTGAAAGTAGTTCTCACAAAGGAAATTGCTGAGTTAGGATTCTACTTTTGCAATGTCCTAGCCCTGTGACCTGAAACATGTTGCTTAAACTATTCATAGTTCAATCTCCTTGTATATAAACCGAGAAGATTATCAGTACTATACTTACCAGTGCCTGTGAGAATTAGATGGGATATTTTATGAAAAGTAGTTTGAACAGTGCCTGGCACATAGCGACTCTATATAATTGTTAGTTAGCCTGTTACAAATAAATATTGTTTATTTCATCATTTAATTTATATAGCATCCTTCTAAGGTAGAATTTTTAATTTAATCTCCAGGTGAGGATTAAATGAGACAGAATGGTCAAATGACTTTTCTGAGCTAACCACATTTAATTAGCTGTGGAATTGAAATTCAAATCCAGGCAGTCTGAATAAACAGGACGAAACACTGAGGGAGATGTGACCTCCCACCCTGAACGGAGTTATATTACTTCATAGCGGTTAGGCACCTCCGTGTCATGCGATTGTGGTTTCTGCCTACATATTCAACTTTATCAGCATATGGGGATTGATAAAAAAAATCTGGAGTTAGACAGTTTTGGTTTGAAACTCTAAATCTGCTTCCCAGTAGGTGTGTAATTTTTAGCAAGTTTCTGAAACTCCATAAGCTCAAGGTTCTTGACCTGCAACATCCTATTAACACTGTTGTATACTGATGCATGTGAACTGCTTAGCAAATATTCGAGTATATTTTACGAAGTCAAGAGGTCACTCTCAGAAAGTTTTGTAGCTCTTGTAGCAGATATTCTAAAAACGGCCCCAATTCTTCTCCCTTCCTGTGTTGACACCCTTTTCCATGTGACTTGGTAGTGCCTCCAGTCTGCGTCTGGGTTCAGCCACATGACTTGTTTTGAGCAACAGCATAGGGTGGATGTGAGATTGTGCCTGTTCCAATCTTTTGGATCTGAATCATCACAATGAAAACCTGTGCATGCTGGGTGGGAAGAGACATGGGTACCGAGCTGAGTCGCACAGTTCTTGATTGCAGAACTGGGATTTGAATGGAGATCAATCTGACTGGATAACTAGAGCTCTTCTGCATTCTCCTCCCCATCCATGGTATCAGCATTGCAACAGAGGAAACTTGGGGGCAGATTTAAGGCAGCTTTTTATTTTTGCATTAGATTATGTTCCCAAAAGATTGCAGAATCAATTTACATTTCATCAAAATGTAAGCATAACAATGAGTCATAACTGTTTGTGTATATATAATATATAGAGAGAAAGAAAATTCATATGTAATTAGCACACCATTGGTTTTCTAATATGTACAGAGACAATGCAGAGTAGCCCTTCTATAGTCATAGGAAATATGGAACTTCCTTTTGTAACAGGGGAGCCCGATTTGTGTAAGTTATACCTCCTCAACAGGATTAGCATGTTATAAGTTCACCAGTCTGCTTGTCACCAAAGGACTGGTAATGCGTCATGAAGAATGAAACTGGTCTTTGTCCTAGTGTCTGGGAAGGAGACTCTAAAGCCTTGGGATTTTTCTAGAAATGGGAGTGTCATTGTTTTTCCTGAGCCCCTCAGTCCTTACCCGAGTTTATGCTAAGGAAGTGTGCCTCAGGATGGGAGCTGGTCACATTGGAAAGATAAACCATGTGATTAGAAGGTTGGGGCTTTGAACTGAATCCTTCCATTTCTAGAAGAGTGGAAAGGGGGCTGCCTAAGGTTGAGCTCAAACGTGAGGCCACTGATTCAATTAATCATGCCAACCTAATGAATGCCCAGTGAAATTTATGAACATTGAAGCTCAGTGGGGCTTTCTGGTTGGTGAAAACACCCATGTACCAGAGGAGTGACACATCCTGTCCCCACATAGGGGAAGCAAGGAAGCCCTGCACTCAGAACCCTCAGACTTTGCCCTGTGTTCCTTATTTGCCTGGTCCCGATTTGTACCCTTTATAATAACACCACAGTCATAAGGATAGTTCATTCCAGAGTTCTGGTAAGTTGTTCTAGCAAGTCATCAAAACTGAAGGATATCATGGGCACCCCTGGATTGGTAGCTAATTGGTAAAAATGCAGGTGGCTAGGGACCCCTATATTTTGAGGGGGCAGGTGTCCATAATGAGGGCAGTTTGATTGGAGACCATGCTTTATCCTGTGGAGTCTGACTTTCCTTTAGGATAGCTGGCATCAGAATTGCCTTGCAATATTGCAAGTGGTCTAAGTGACCTCACATGCTTTTCCTTTTAAGTTAATGTTTTAAATACATAATAATAACATACAGAAATACCTTGTTTTATTGAGCTTGGGGGTTTTAACATCCTTTGCTGATCCTGTGTTTTCATCAATGTGGAGGCAAGACCCAACACCAGCAAAATGATGATGACTTGCTGAAGGCTCAGATGATGGATAGCACTTTTTAGAAATATAGTGTTTTTAAATTAAGGTGTGTGCATTGCTTTTAATACTTAATAGATTACAGGATAATTTAAACATATATTATGCAATAAGAAACCAAAAACCATGTGACTTACTTTATTGTGGTATTAGCTTTATTGAAGTGGTCTGGGACCAAATCTGAATATCGTTGGGGTATGCTTGTAGTATCCTGGAATTCTGTAGACATTGACATCTCCTTTGTTCATCTCTTCCCAGTTGAATTTCCCATCCTCTCAAAGCGAACCACTTTGTTTACTCCGTTATGCAGTTCTCTTGCCATTTTTATGTATTTACATACATATATTCTCTATAGATAATGCAGACTAATCTTTAGTGTTTGGGTCTTATTTGACATGAAAAGCATTATATGTTTGTATCTATCTATAGTTTCCTTTCAGTCAACAATACTTTTTTAAAGACCTAATATTTATAGAGCTTTTGTTTTTATTAAAAACAAAACATGACAAAGCACTTCTGCCTATCCATTTCCCTATTGGTGGACATGTTAGCTATTGTTTTAAATGATGATGTAATAAGCATACTTTCCCATGCCTCCTTGGACCCATTGGGAGTGTTTGGCTAAGGAGGGTGTCCTTGGATGGAACTGCACTGTGCCTTCAAAAATTCTGGTGTCCCTTCAACAATTTAATTTGACCCTCTTAAAGATAGTTTATTTAGTGATGGCTTGATGATTTAGAACCAGTGTCCAAAAGTTATAGTAGTTATGCACGAGGTGATGATGTGGAAGAATTTGTAGATCAAATAACCACTAGGGACACAGAAATTTTATTTTTGGCTAGAAGAGAGCATTCTATTTTTTTGTTTATTGTAAGTTGTAAGGAAATTGAGAAAGTAAGATTTTTTTCAGGGAGGTTAAATAAATAGTTAATGTGATTTTACAACTTACAGTCAAATTTGTTTGCATGTTTTTTTATGTATGAATATGTATGTGTGCCTGTATAGAGGTGCCCTTAGAACACAACAGAAAAGGATTCTAATTGAAAAATGATGTATGGAAAAACCAAGATGGTGGCATAAGGTATACACCTGTACATGCTGCCTCTCACAACTACACCAAAACTACAACTAAAAGACAAAATGACTATCACCCAGAACCATGGAAAAACTTGGATGAGTAGAAATTCTACAACTAGAAGGAAAGAAAAAAGCACATTGAGATTGGGTAGATGTGCAGAAGCATGGAAAAGCAGAGATATGGAGGCCCATGAATTGGGCTGGTGACTGAGTGTGCTGTTTTTTTCAATTGGGAAAGAGATGCAAGCTCCCAACTGCTCTGAACTCCAGTTTCCAGTGAGACTCTGGGGACCCAGACTCCTATGGGAGAAGCTGGACTGTCTGGCATCGAGCCGGAAAGTGAGGGTGGCTTTCTTGCAGAAGTGCTCTCAAGAATTATTGTTTACTGCTCTGGGGCATGGGACATGGAGACCCAGAGACATACCCCGGTGATTCTCTGAGAGCCTGCTTCACACAATTTACAAACCCACCCAAGCTCTGTGCAGTGGCTTTTGCATATGAATGGTCTGCCCTTTTGCAGTTTAACTTAACAAATGCATCTGGGTCAGACAGCTCCAAAACTTCCAAACTTCAGACAGAGAGGGGAAGTCTGCAGACCTCACTGTAGCTCCTGCTGGGTGGCCTCAGGCAGTAGCTGGCTTACACCCCCTTGGAGATCCAGAAACCAGTGTACTTAGTGGTCAGTGTGAGAGAGACTATACCAGATTTCAGCTCCTCACATCCATAAGTAACACACTCAAGAGGCAGACTCAGTGAGCACCAAAGCCCCACTGAAGCAAGGTCTGCCCCATAAGGGTGTCTTCAGCACAGCAGTTTTTGCATTACAGACACAGGGGGTCCTCACAGCCAATTGGCCTGGAGGTCACTTCCTCTTAGTGTACCAACAGCAATCAAGGCTTAACTACAAGACTGTGCACCCAGCCCACAAAGGGGTACACCAAGATTGTTCACCTCAGGTGATTGGGGAGGCTGAGCCACTGGACCCTATAGATCACTACCACACAAAGCCACTCCATCAACACAGGGAAGCAGCCAAAATGCAGAGACAAAGAAACATGTCACGAATGAAAGAAATGGAGGAAAGCAAACTAGTGGATATAGAGTTCAAAACCACAGTTATAAGGTTACTCAAGAATCTTCTAGAAACCTCTGTGGAACTTAGTGAGACATTTAAGGATCTTAATGAGAATGCCAAAAAAAAAAAAAAGTAAAAGGACCAGTCAGAAATTAAGCATGCACTGTCTGAAATAAAGAGTAATATACAGAAATTCACTAGTAGACTAGAGGACCCCAAGAATCAAACCAAATGTTTGAAATATGAGGAAACAAAAAACACTCAACCAGAAAAACAAAAAGAAAAAAGAATCCAAAAATATGAAGATAGTATAAGGAGCCCCTGAGACAAATTTGAGTATACCAACATCTCAATTATGAGAGTGCCAGAAGAAGAGAGAGAGTAAAATACTGAAAAACTATTTGAAGGAATAATGACAGAAAACGTTCCCTATCTGGTAAAAGAAATAGATTTTCAAGTCCAGGAAGCACAGAGAACCTCAAACAAGAGGAATTCAAAGAGGACCACACCAAGACACATCATAATTAAAATGCCAAGGACAAAAGACAAAGAGAGAATCTTGAAAACAGCAAGAGTAAAACAGTTAGTTACCTACAAGGGAGCATCCATACGACTGTCAGCTGATTTCTCAACAGAAACTATGCAAGTCAGAAGGGAGTGGCAAGAAATATTCAAAATGATGAACAGCAAGAACCTACAACCAAGATTACTCTACCCAGCAAAGCTATTATTTAGAATTGAAGGTTAGATAGAGCATCCCAGACAAGAAAAAGCTAAAGGAGTTTATCACCACCAGACTAGGATTATATGAAATGCTGAAGAGGTATTCTTTAAGAAGAGGAAGAAGAAGAAAAAGATAAAGATAAAAATTATGAACAAAGTGACAACAAATACATATCTATCAATGAGTGAATCTAAAAATCAAGTGAATAAAAATCTGATGAACAGAATAAATTGGTGAATATAATAGAATCAGGGGCATAGAAAAGGAGTGGACTGACAATTCTCTGGGGGAAGGGGTGTAAAGGGTGCAGGAAGAGATTGGACAAAAATCTTATACCTATGGATGAGGACAGTGGCGGGGGAAGGGCATGGGCAGGGGAGAGGGGCTTGGGTGGATGATAGCTATGAGGGGAAAAAGAGGAACATCTGTAATAATCTGAACAATAAAGACTTATTAAAAAATAAAGATGATGTACGATATTTATGAATTTCTTCCCCAACTATGGGAAGTGCTAATAACAGAATAAACATGTACTAGTCAGCTCAGGCTACTATACAGAATACCACAGACTGGGTGGCTTCAACGCAGATATTTATTTCTCCCAGTTCAGGAAGCTGGGTAGTCCAAGTTCAAGGTGCTGGCTGATTCTGTTGCTGGTGAGAACTCTCCCCCTGGCTTTCTTCTAGTTGCCTCCTTGTGGTGTCTCCACATGGTACAGACACTGCTTATAATGTCACCTATAACTTTCTCTTCTTATAAGGATACTAATTCCACTATAAAGGCTTTGCCCTCATGACCTCATCTAAACCTAATTACCTCCCAAAGACTCCATCTCCAAATACCATCATATTGCGGGTTAGGTAATCAAAATATGAATTCAGGAGACATAGACTTCCAGTCCATAACTAGTGGTTACCTCATCCTATCCCAAGCTCTTTGAAGAATGGCCTCAGTACCTCCTCTATAACATGCACATGGATTTTCTTGCCACAAACTTGTGCTTAATGATAGTTTCTTGCCACATTATTCCTTTATCCACTCTTTTCTCCCATCCAGGATAGTTACGGAACAGCATTATACAACCACGTTGGAATTTTCTCCTTAGGTTGCCAAAATTATTTCATCAACCAGATGTTCCAAAAATTCTTTTTGGATCCAAGGACAATGATACTTTATTTCAAAAAAAGGTTACAAGTAAGACTCAGCCTTGGACACGAGGGTAAATTTGCTTACCTGATCTTTAGGCTCATCACAGGCTCTAAGCATTTCTTACATGAGGACCATTCTCAGCCAAGAACAATCCTGACCTGTATTCTTTATCTCACAAAATGATGCTCACTTCTTACCTTCAGGTGATCTCTCAGCAGGCAGTTCCCAAGCCTTGTACATATGAAGAAAATGGACAAGTTGTATGTAGGCTCAGCACGGAAGAAGCTGTATGTGGTTAGCAAAGTCTTCCTCTCATGAGGGAGAAGAGTTGGGGTTCTGGGTGCCATATATTTGCCTCCCCACAGAGTTATTCTCTTCCTCGTCTTCTTGAGGTTACATAGTCTCTCTTCCACTAGTACATTTTTTCATAGTTTCTCTTGTCTTTCTTTTTTAAGCCAGTTGCACAGTTTCATTACCCAGGAATTATAGTGACATCAATGACGATCATTTATAGTAAAAGCTAACATTTGCCAAGTGTCTCTTTAGGTACAGACCTATGTATTGACATTCAATTCTCTCACCAATACTGAGATATTAGCCCTGATGTTATTCCCACTTTGTAATTGAGAAAACAGAGGCTCAGGAAGGCGATGTGAGTTCCCCCAAATCTCCAGCTAGCAAGTGGCAGTGCCAGGATTTGTACCCAAGCAGTCTGACTTCTTGTTTCAGTGCCTGATCTGTTCTTGAGGAACTGGGTTTTCACTTTACATCCAATATGACTTAACTCTAATAACCATACTTTAAAGTTAGAATGATAAAGCCTATTTTTTCAGATGAAATCACCAACCTCCGTAAAGTTAATTTGCCCAAGATCACCAGCAAGAAAGTGGAAGAACCAGCTGAAATCTGTCCTCTTCCTCTAGCTGCTTCCACTGAATTTATCTTTGAAGTCTTGAAGTCTCAAGGTCTTCTGCCCCAAGCCAAAAAATCAACTGTGGAATGCAGAATGTGTCTGTTTCATTGACTTTCTCTTGCTTTTCACTTATTTCCATGACCTTGCAGGTCTGTTACCACCTCCCCTTTAGAGGGTCTGGTTCCGCATTGCTCTCTGGTCTCTACCCCTTGCGTCTGCCTCCATGCTACAGCCAGACCCACCCCCATTTTACCTATCTATCCATCTATCTATCTATCTATCTATCTATTTATTTAAAATATATTTTATTGATTTTTCACAGAGAGGAAGGGAGAGGGATAGAAAGTCAGAAACATCGATGAGAGAGAAACATCGATCAGCTGCCTCTTGCACACCCCTACTGGGGATGTGCCCGCAGCCACGGTACATGCCCTTGACCCACATCAAGCCTGGGACCTTTCAGTCCACAGGCCGATGCTCTATCCACTGAGCCAAACCAGCTTCGGCGACCCACCCCCCTTTGAAAGTTGTCTCAAGTTATGTTCAAATCTCCAGCGTCCTTGCAGCCTTAAACAATAGCACTGGATCTAATTTTGAAATGATTTATCATTTCAATTTGTGCTAATGTCATTATAAATCATCCATTTACATAGACTGAAGACCTGATTAATTCAAATGTATTCATTTATTTTAGATTAATATGCACCCACTGGCTAACCCCTGTATTCATTTACACACAAGATTAAAAACAGATTATTACATCCAAACAATGCCCGACATCAGGCGGCTTGAGTGGAATTGCCCATTTCCAGTTCTGGTGGGGTAAGGTAGAGGATTGATTTTGTGGTCCTGAAGGGGTCCAACAAAGAGGCATTACATGTGGCGTGTCATCACAGCCACAGGCCTTTGGCTTCTGACTCTTACGCTGTCATTGTTGCTGATGCTGCCTTTGGGTGCAGTGACACTTTGTCAGCCTTGGTTTTCCAATCTATAGCGACATACCGAATACTCACAGAATGCTTTCTACATGCCCATCCTTGGACATGGTACTTTATAGATGCATAGATGCTAACTCATTTAGTCTTTCCAACAGCCCTATGAGGAGAGTACTAAGAACATTCCATTTCACACATGGGATGGGAGGGACTGAAGCTTAGTTATATTTAGTAACTTGCCCAACATCAAGCTAGCAAGTGTCAGAGACAGGATTTGAACCCAAGATGTCTGGCTTATGAGTCCCTGCCCTTGGCTACTTACTATGTGGCTTTAGCATCAACCAGAATCCTGCAAGAATTGAAAGACTCTTTAGAGATTTCCTGAAAACATTTTGAATGCTATCTAGTGAAATAGACACTCCTGGGTGTCTTAAATCACGTCAAACACTTCTCACAAAATCCCAAGACACTCAGTGTAGTTCTGGATGAAAAACAGTGGCTGTGAGTTTCAACGTGCTGTTTATCATTTCCCCTCCATATTGAAATCATATCTTTAGGATGAAGCTATGCGATGAATGATGTAGAATCTTGGAGCTGTAAGATCCAAGACTGGTTTCCACTCCCATCAGTTCTTAGTTTATCCAGTGTGCCCCCAGCCCCTGGGCAGTCTTGCTTTCTGCTTTACAAAGTCGTCATCGCGTTTTGTTGACTGGCTGTCAGCCTGAGCTATGAGCTTCGGCCTGTTCCACACTGCAGTTCAGTTTCATCGGTATACCAAGCCCTCATTGTCCTGACCTCAATTGCTAACCTGCATTGCTCCTCCCCCCACACCCCCAAGTGCTTCCCTGCTAAAGGAGTGTCCAGTCGCCTCTTTTCAATTTGTTAGACGTTTAGAGGCAATGGCATTGGGTCGACTTGAAGTACAACACACGATTCATGATTTGAAGTATACTAATGGAATGTTGGCCTGGCCAAAAAACACACACACACACAAAACAACAACAACAACAAAAAAAGCCTTTCATATATATTTCCCTAAAGGTCTTTCTTACTGAAGACCTTGAATTTTACATTATATCCCTAGGTCTACTTTTTAAAATAGCCTAAGCCTGTCTGTTGGCCACCTATTGTGTAAAACAACATTTTGCCTGGTGGGAGAAGAAGAATGTTAACAATAAGAAATGTATCATAACCTTGTACAGCAGGTTTCTTTTCAAAGTACTGCATTGGATCCTGGACATAGCAGTGAAATGAGAGACTAAGGCTTGAGGCCAGGCTTTGTCATGATGGAGGGACCTTAGATAAATCCCTGTCCTTTCTTGGGTATTGATTTCCCTTTGATTCTGGAGCTGAATTAGTTGACCTGAACTCTGATTTTTTTATACTTTGGCACTTTGTTTTATTCGAGCTCAATAAAGACTGGATGGACTGAATTAACAATACACTAATGCCTTTAAGTCACAGGCTCTGGTATGAGCTGCTGGAGTTCAAATCCTGACTTGACCATTTGCTACCTGACAAGCTGCTTGATCTGTTTTTCCATCTGTAAAATGGAGGTGATAACAGCGCCCATCCCTCTCACAGGATCAGGTAAGGGATATAGTGTAGTTAACAACTACATAGTACAAGAGCAGTGTGAGGCTCATAGTAGGTGCTCAATAAATGCCATCTGTTTCTGGCTGCTTGAGAAATTTAAAACACACACACACACACACACACACACACACACACACACACACACACGCGCGCGCAGAACTCAAATACGTACCTTAGTCTCAATAAATCTAAGCCGGACATCAAGGTCTGAAGTAGGACTGAGCAGAGGACGGGATCAAAAGGGGAGATCTCTGACCAAAGAACTTATGTGTATATATGCTTAATCCCTGAACACATACAAGAGTGTGATGACAGTCCGTGTTGGGGGAAATAGGGGGCTGGAGGGGGTCAATATGGAGATTAAAGAGGACATCTGTAATACTTTCAATAACAAAAATAACATTTTTAAAAAGGAGATCTCTGGACACTCGAAGAGGATGCAGCTTTTCCTGGGAGATGCGCATGTTGAAAGGCCAGAAGGAAAGCTATTGGGTGAAAAATGGCTAAAGATGAAGCTTGGGGGCCAGGTTTCAGGGAATAATGTTCTCCATGCTACTCATTCTGATGACCCCAATGGTCAAATTTATTTTTATTAAGTGGATTGTCTTTTTTTAAATTTTAGAGAGTATTTTTTTAGAGCAGTTTTAGATTTATAGCAAAATTGAGAGGAAGGCATAGACTTCCCATAGTCCCCACATATACATAGCCTTCCCTTTTACCAACATCAGTCAGTGGTACTTTTAAATTTATTTATTTGTTTATTTTACTGAGGATGAACCTACATTGACACATCAGAGTTACCCCAAATCCATAGTTTACCTTAGGGTTCACTCTTGGTATTGTACATTTTTATAGGTTTGGACAAATGTATAGTGATTATATATATATATTATATATATATATATATATACACACATATATTATATATATATGTATATATATATATATTTTATATATATATATATATATAATCACTATACATTTGTCCAAACCTATAAAAATGTACAATACCAAGAGTGAACCCTAAGGTAAACTATGGATTTGGGGTAACTCTGATGTGTCAATGTAGGTTCATATATATATATATATATATATATATATATATATATATATATATATATAATATACACACATATATTATATATATGTATATATATATTAGAGGCCTGGTGCATGAAATTCATGCATGAGGGGGGAGGCAGGAGGGGACAGGCAGTCCCTCAGCTCAGCCTGTACCATCTCCAATCCAGCACCCCTTAGGGTTGTCAGACTGCATCTTGAAATCCAGGACCGCTGCCTTCTAACTGCTCACCTGCCTGTCTGCCTGATCGCCCCTAACCACCTCTGCCTGCCTGATTGCTACTAACCATCTCTGCCTTGCCCATTCCTGGGACCCAGGATTTTCTCCCTCTGGCTGGTTACAGGCACCCAGGACCCATGCCAAGTTTACCTGGGCTGGCCACAGCTGCAGGGGACCATGGGTGGGGATGGCTTTGCCCGGGCTTCAGCCCCAGGCGATGGTGCGTGGGACCACAGGGTGTGCAGCTTGTCCCTCTCCCAGACTGTGGCCCCAGCCTCTGGCACCCAGTACCATGGGATGTGCAGCTTGTCCCTCTCCCAGGGTGCAGCCAGGGTGCAGGCGCAGGCGCAGCCACTGGCACCTGGGACCATGGGGGTGTGGCTTGTCCCTTTCCCAGGCCACAACCTGGCTGGTCCCCATACCTCTCTTCCTCGTGTTGAGTGTCTGAGCCATTATGGCTGACAATGTGAGGGAGTGATGACCATTTGTATACTAGCTCTTTGTTATATAGGATACAGAGAGCTTTCACTGCCCTAAAAATTCTCTGTACTTGGCCTATTTATCTTTTCCTTTCCTCCCTGCCCCTTCACAACAATCACTGATCTTTTTGTCTTCATAATTTTGCCTTTTCTAGAATATCATATAGTTGAAATCATATAATACACAATATTTTCAGTAATATGCTTTTAAATTTCACTTAGTAATATACACTTAGGGTTCCTCTTTTCCATGACTTAATAGTTCATTTCTTTTTATCTTTGAATAATAATGTATTACCTGAACTACAACCATTTATTATCTATTTATGTATTAAAGTAGATTTTGGTTACTTCCAAATTTTACCCATTAAGAATTAAGCTGCTATAAACCTCCATGTGCACCTTTGTATGAGCACAACTTTTCAGCTTTATAGGGTAAATATTAAGAAGCATGATTGCTAGATTGTATGGTAAGAGATGTTTAGTTTTGAATTTTTTTTATTTTTAAAAGCATTTGAGTTCTCTTGTCCAAATGGCTTGATTTGTTAATATTTTACAAATCTGAGAGGACTTTTTGGTACCCCTAATGGTCACGGGCATTACTTTCTACTCCTATCCACCTCTTAAGGAAATATTGCACTATCTCTATTTAATCAAACCCCACTTTTTGTGAATTATGTGTTCCAAAAGTATTTTCACTCATCTGGGCCTCTCTATCTCCTCATCCAGAATATAGTTTTATTATCCATTTGTCTCTCATTGGAACTGTTACTATATAATAGTCTCTTGCTAGGCTGTCTGCCTTTCAGATGGGTGTCCCTCCTGGCTGGCTTCAGAGCTTATACTAGTAATACTCCAGTATGCAGTGGGAAGGAACACAGAGCCTTTAATTAATCTGGTTTGTCTGGCTTAATTTTCAGCTTCACCTAAATATCCTTGAGCAAGTTACTTGTCTTACTGTTTTCTTATCTGCAGATAATACTAACAATAACTACCTGATGATATTGTTGTGAAGATTAAATGCAATTATCTATGCTAAGTACTTCACATAGTTGTTCTACTCATGGTCATCCTAAAAATTAATATTATGCCATTACTAATCACCACCACCATCATCACCATCACTACCACTATCACCACCACCATCACCATTATCACGATCAACACCATTCTCACCATCATCATCACCACCACCAACACCATCACTCTCATCCTCATCAAGGAAGGCGAGGCTGGGGTGTTAGACAAGTTCTGGTTACCACTCATCTTGCAGTTCTGGGTGTCAGGAGGCCGCCAGCACCTTAAATCCTGCCTGTTGAATTATTAAGGGCAGGAGGCACTTGAAACTCTAACACAAGAGTGTTGTCGAAGGAAATAAAGTGGTTGCACCCTACGAAGGGAGAAGCCACGTCATCATGTATTTTCAAGACCGTGGAAGATGAATTAGACATGTTAGTAAAAATAAGCTGATAACAATTGTGCAACTACTTTTACTGTTGCTACTGTAAAGACAGGTATATATGAAAAACTGACAATCTTCTGCTGACCTCTAAGCTGAAGAGGCAGAGTAAGTGGAAGGGAATGAAATGGCCATACTACATTGCATCTCTACCCATCGTATTCTTCCCATCAACCCCCCCCCCCCCCCACTGCAGTTTGATTATCCCTCTTTATGTCTGAGGATTCTGAGGCTTACAGAGTTGAAAATAGCTGGAATTAGACCTCTTCTTAGGCAGGATGTTCCTTCTCTTTATTTATGGTCAACATAGGAAGCTCTTTCTAACAATGACACATGCCCAATCACACAATAATTTTCTTCGAGCACAGGGAGGTCCCCATCACAGGAGATGTTCAAGTTGAAGCTAATGTATTGGAGAATTTAAGCATTTGAGAAAGGCTGGGATAAGTCCTTTAAGTGTCTTATGAGGGTGAGAGACCAGTTCTTTGTTCAACTTGCCCCTGGCTGCTGACCTCGGAGCATCCCAGTTGTTTTCATTTGGGACTGCAGTTAAAGAGCTCTCCTCTGCTCATTGGCAGCCAAGTGCCACTCCTAGAATGGAACCCCCAGTTTGCCAGTGCGTGCTAAAAATGCACTTATGTAGTTAGTTAGTAAACCCCCTCAATGAAATTCCACAGCATTAATTGGTTGTGAAACCTCACAGAGGGGTATTTTTCTTAAGTCAGTCAGCATTTTCTGAATTCCTATAAATATTTGCTCACATGAAGCAGTTCATGGGTTTTCTCATGCAGAACATTCTTGGCCACCAATGGAAAGTTCTCCGGAAGATGAATTGCTTTCCTGTGGCCTTTGGACAATTATTGGACAGAATCTTTATGCTACCCGATGCTCCCAGTTAATGTCAAGTCTGGAGGTACCAATGCTAGGGCCAAATGAAGACAGATCCAGGGGGAGTCCCATTGTATGGCCTCACCAAGCTTTGATGCCATGCTGGGCACAGGGCTTGCTACTTTTCCTGCATCGTAATATACAATCCTCAAAGCAGCCTTGTTCAACATGTATCTACAAGATGCCATGTTATAGGTGAAGGAGCTGAGGTCCAGACAGGCAAGATCTGAGCTTGTGCGTATTTAGATTTATATTTACATTAATTTAAAAAATGTAGAAATTCAGTCCCGCAGTCTCCACAGTCATGTCAAGAGCTCATTTGCCACATGTAGTGAGAGGCTACCCTATTGGATGGTGTGTATTTGAATAGTCCCATCATTTCAGGAAATGCTTTGGGACAGTGCTGGCCAGAAAGGATGTTTAAATGGTAGAGCCAAGATTGAGCAAGCAAACATTTGATGCTCTTTGTGCAGTGCTGTGCTCCAGAGTATGCAGCGTGTCATGTAGAGCAGATGCTCTCAGGCTCCTAAAAGTCAGGGTAAGATTAGCAGCAGCATCAAAGATGAGGATTGAGTGTTGTAGGGTTTGGGAGTGAATAGTTACAACATCTGGATGTCCCAGATGTTGACCAGGTTCACATTTAAGGGTTTGGACTCCATGGTACTTTTTTTTCTAGAAAGCTACTCTGCGGCTCTAGGTGACTTGAAAGCCCATTGTATTTCAAAATTATTTCAGCCAAATTGCCACAGATAGCTTACCCATTGATGCATGGATTTTTAAAGTGATAGCCTTGGTGTTGGAAAGTGATCAGCAACCATGTGAACGCCCAGCAGGAACATTTCCTAGGCTCGAGTCTCAGAGCCTTCTTCTACCCAGCATCTCCTCCTGAATCAGCAGCAGCTCATAGTTCTGCCGGAATCTTCCTCCTAAATTCAGAATCATCTCCAAACTGCCTAAGTAGAGCAGACAGAATATTTAGTGAGGTTGCTGGAGCCATAAACGAAAAAAAAAAAACATTAACCAAGTTTATTTGGCTCCTTGTTTCTTGTCTCCCATAAAGGGAGCCATTGGCAATAAAAGCCATCCTGCTTTTCAACAGATGAATGGCCCAGTTGTGATAAATACACCAGCGTTTTCTGGAAGAAATATATTTTATTCCGACAGTCTCAGGAGTGGGAATAATATTTTTCAAAGGAGTGGTGAGGATACTTTAAGTGAGGGTTAATCTTCTCAAGCCAGTGTGAAGGCTGGGGCAGAAGACATCTAGTACCCTTGGGGTTGGATTCCAAAATCCGGGGACAGGCCCATTTGTGGTTCTCTCTCTGGCTCGCTCAATCTCCATCTTCCACAACCTCTCTGTCTTTACATTGACCCCCTAGGGATTAGGAGTATGCATATATTCCCTTTTGTTTTAGGTGAGGGAAGTAGGGCTCAGAAAGATCAATTGATTTACCTGATGTCCTACCCTTAGGGAGCCAGGAATCTAGGACTTGGACCTTGGTACTTGGTCCTCCTATTCATTTCCTGTAATTCATCTCACATCCAGCAGAAGGTGAAGAGAGTGACTGGGAGTTAGATGGTTTGGGTGCCAGCCATGGTTTTGCAGTCAACTAGAGAGAAGACCCTGTGGAAATTATCTCCCTGCATGTTATTTATTCATTCTACACAGTGGGTTTTAACTTTCCATGGACTGAGGAGTTTTCTGTGATGTGAGATTTTTCTTCTAAAACTCCGAAAATTTCAAGCAAACTGGGATCAGGTGGCCACCCCAGTTCTGTTGTTGACCTATTTTATCCTCTACCATCTCTTCTTGGACAGTCTCATGCATTACACTGACTTCAAATACCAGCAAGTGTTTAGTCAACCCTTCTGTTTGTCCTTCTTTGCCGCTGGCTTCAGTCTTTCTGTCTGATGGATACACTCACTAAGATGAAACACAGTTATCTTCACCTGAGCCTGTCGAGTCCAAGGGTTCCCCCCGCCCCCGCATCTGCCATCCAACTCCACTTGCATTTCCTCATGCTGTGCCTGGCACTACTGACAATCTCACTGTCCACCCAGCAACTAAAGAGTGGTCTTAGAATGCTCTATGCCCTCACCTTGATCTCAGACATCTGCAGGCTTTACTAATCTGTCCTTTTAGCTGTTCCTTAGATCCGTATGCTCTCTCCATCTCAACAGTACAGTTCAGATTTATATCATCTCCTTCTTGGACTGTCACACCTGGTCTTCAGGCTTCTGGGATTGCCCCCTATTCTCCATTAATTTCACACTGCACCCTATTTGACCAAATAACTCCAGTTTTCCTCAGACTCTACTTTCTGGGGCATAATTTTTGGCTGTGTAGTTCCAAGCTTGGTTCTCTAGTGTACCCTAAAATTCTGCTAGCTGTTAATGTCTTTTCATATATCCCTTTTCTGTCTAAAATGGCCAGTTCTGTTTCTGCTGCTGGCATCTTAGAATTCTGATGACTATAGTCTGCATTGGCAAACAGTGAGGTTAATTCAAAGAAGCTTTAATGAGGGAGAAAGCTTGGTATGAGGGAATGAAGCAGGGGTTTGTCATTTGAATTGACATACTAAGACCAGAACAAGACATTGACCTGGCACAGCCAGTTTCCCCAAAATTTGGAGAGCACTCTGCCGAGTTGGGAAGTGTTCTCTAGGTCTTTCCAAGCATACACAACTGGAGTTGTGCTCAGTCAACAGACCTGAGCCAGGTGATCCACTTACAAAGCTTTGCTCCTGGTCAATTGACATTTTATGCTTGTTCAACTGAACAGTTCTTTGGCAAGTCAACCAACCTCTCTACTCTTAGTTTCTGAATTTGTCCATGAGAAAGTGTTACGGATTAAGAATCTGCTCTTTTTATCACAAAGGAAGAATTCCTATGTAAAAGTAGGCTGCATTTATACTGCATTTTGGAGATATTGGGGACAGTAATAGAATTCATGCTTTTTTATTATTTAATCGACATTTTGACTATTTGGGGGTGGAAAGATTGATCAAATGGATCTAAAATTGTCCTATATAATACAATTAGGAGACTTTAAAATTCTTATTGGGGATCTGAGGGAATTAGAAGGTAGGAGCTAGTGACCTTGGTGAGGATGATGGTTGGCACCTACTTATGAGTGTGAGAGGTACATGATGGAAGAGATTCTCTGTTGGGGGGCTGCACTGATGGACTTTAGAAGCAGTGGTGACTGAGAGCAAAAGTCTTTTCTCTATAATTGCTTCCCAAGTTCCTGAGGCTTTCGGGAAAATCTATCTCAGAGAGCAGCACTGTGCTCGGGTGTTTTGAGGAATCAAGGGAGATGGCCCTATTGGTGGTTGGGCTGAGGGATGTAGAGTAGCAGTCAGCCACTGGGGTCATAATGAGATGCCTTCTCAGGCTGGAGGCATGCAGATGGATTACATGGGAGGTCATGGGGATCAAAATGTGTCCCTGGACATGTCCTCAGCACTTGGAAGGTACTGGAGATGTTATTGTGAATGACACCACAAGAGGTGGTGCATGCACCATGGGCTCCAAACCAGTGGAGCTGGAGTCTCAGCTTCTCCAACATTCCTCACTGTCTCTCTAGAGTGGCCTTTCTTCTCTCTTCCCCCAGCGCTCCAATGGTTTCCTCTTTATCTTCTTCGTGGCTCTCAGTTCCGAAATGATCTGATTTATTTCTTTGTTTAGAGTAGGGCTTCTCAATCTTGGCACTATTGACATTTTGGATCTAATCATTCAAGGTCATGAGGCTATTCTGTGAGTTGTAGGATCTTTAGCTGTATCTTTGGACTCCACCCATTGGATGACAGTAGCACTGTCTTGGGCATGATAATAAAGTATGTTTCCAGACACTGTCAGATGTTCCCTGGGTGGGGGGATCTCCCCCAGGAGAGAAGCGCTGATTTTAGGCATGTCTTTCAGAACAGAAGGAACATAGTCTTCCTATCTCCAGTGCCTAGAAAAGAGTGCTGACATAGGATATATGCGCTAAGCACATAGGTTATATGCGCTAAGCAAACACGGGTGGGCAAGCTGTCTGCAGAGCTGCTGCAGAGTTAAGCTTGTGGTTTAGTTGGAACTTGGAGGGAAATAGTCCATCTCTGATGGGAAACGCCCTAGGAGGAGCAGCTCCCAGAAGATGGCATATGAATGAAAGCGTGCGGCGTGAGCAAGCACAATCCTGGCCAACAAAAGGTGGTGGGTGTTCTCGGCAGAGGGAAGGAAACTGGGAAAGAGAAGAAGGTAGGATGGGTGTGGGATGTTGGTGCAGTACTGGTGGGGAGGCTGGAGGATAGAAGAATGACCAGTTAAGAGAAGCTATAAGGCAGAAGAGCAAAATCCTAAGAGCCTGGGATAAGGCAGTGGCAGTAGGATTGAATTCCACTTTAAGATGTGTGATTAGTAAAAGAAGGTTATTCTGAAATCATTAATATACCTGATTAGACCCTCGATTTGTGCTGCTGGCTGATCGATTAATGCTTGATGAAGTGTTATTGTCCTCATAGCTCCCTCTTTTTGCTTTTGCTCAGCAACTATCACTTCTGATCAGTTTTACATTAATTGTACATAACACTGCTTTGCTTTAAACATATTATTTTAAAACATTTTGCTTTACAGTTCACTTCACAGCTTGAAATGCTGTAGACAGTGGTCATAAATCTCTCTTGAAAGAAAATGGAAGTTGTCCATTTTAATTTTACATCAATTCCCCACTGCTTGGGAAGAGGGTTGGGAAACACACACATAAAAACTTTTCCAACCAATTGCAATAGTTCATGTTTTACCAGTGGGTCTGTTATTTCTCAAGCAGAATAGATTACTTTCAGAGTGTGTTTGCCTAAGGTTAGGCTTCCAGAACGTCTTTTGAGATAAGGTGCAATATTTTGAATAGAAATAACAATTTAATTTTGGGATGTGACCAAAAAAGTGACAGCAATGAGGTTGAAGAAATAGCACAAGAGAGATTTTGCTTGGATTTTGGCCCCTGTGCTGACTAGCACTGTGATCCTGGGTGCATTGTATTAATCTCTGCCAGTCTATTTTTTCATCTAGACAGTGGTGGGAGGATGTAACAAACCACTCCTAAAACAGTGTCATAAAAGAGCAACAACAATTGTTTATTTTACTCAGTTATTTTTTTTCCTTCTGGGCAGGGCTCAGTGGGGATGGATTGTTTTTGTACCTATTGCAACAGCTGTGGTGACAGACTGGCGTTGGAGGGGAGTTTCAAGGTGGCCCCTTACCTGGCTGGTAAGTTGGCATTGACTCTTGGCCAGGAGCTCAACGAAGCCTGACAACTGGGGTCTACATGTGGCCTTCTAACTTGGTGGTCTCAGAATGGGACCACTACATGGTCTCACTTCCCCCAGAATGTGTGTCCTAGGAACTGTATGGCTTCTTACGACTTACCCTCAGAAATCAAATAGTGTCGCTCGTGACATATTCTACTGGTTGAAGCAGTTAAAAGACTGTCAAGATTAAAGGTGAGGGGAGAACCAAGATGGCGGCAGAGGTAAAACACCTATCTTGCCGTCATACTCAACAATTTTAATACTACAACTTAACGAAAGAACAAACACCTTCCAGAATCACTAGAAAGCTGGCCGAGTGAAAATTCCACAAATAAAAGTGAATATAAGACACTGTGACTCGGAGAGGCGGCGGCGGACAGCGTTGAAAGATTCACACGGAGAGAGGTTTGGAGCGCGCACCAGCGGAGAGGGTGGGTGGCTGAAAGCCGGCCAATTTTCTCGAACGGGGAGACAAAGACGTCCCACTGGACTGATTCTCCAGCTCTGGGCGAAGTCCAGGGAACCCAGTATCATACGGGGTGAAAACTGGACAGTGGGAGGGCACACCGAAGCTCGGGTGCTGCCGGGTGTGCCAGCTTGTGGAGAAGGGAGCCTGCGTGAACAGCTCAGCTGCGTGACCACACAGAGAGTGCTCTGCGAGTCACTCTCTCATTCGGAAAACCATCAGTCTGCTTTGTTTTACGACCCTGGGTGAGACGTTGGGCATGCAGACTCATTTGGGGAGAGTCTGAATTCCCTGGCAGCTGGTGGAGCTCCACAGTGGTTCTCTCTCAGAGGTGCTGGCGGCCATTGCCCCCGGCACAGAGTCCCTGGTGCCGCAAAAGACGGAGCTAATGATGTCTGCTTGGCCCGAGACTCCGCCCATCCAACCTGAGCACAGCTGAGCTTCACAGACAATTGGCCTGGAGGTCAACCCCTCCAAGTGTTAACAACAATTAACCTGACCTTAACTTCAGCAAGACTGTGCAACCCATATCCACCTCAGGTAACTGGGGAGGTTGAGCCACTGTCCCTAGTAGGAAGTCTACCACACAAAGCTAATTGACCAACTCAGGGAAGCAGCCACCATGCAGAGACATGGAAAGAAATCAGATGTGAAAGAAATGGAGGAACAAAAACGACTGGACATGGAATTCAAAACCACGGTTATAGGGTTTTTCAAGAGGCTCCAACAAAAGGTTGAGGCCTATAAGGAAATAAGCGAGACCACAAAGGAAATGAATGAGTCCTACAAGGAAATGAATGAGTCCTACAAGGAAATGAAGGAGACTCTCAAGGATATGAAAAAGGACCAACCAGAAATTAAGCATACACTGACTGAAATAAAAAATATTAAACAAAGTCCTAAAAGTGCTCTGGAGCACCCCAAGAACCAAGTTAAAGATTTGAAATACAAAGAAGTAAAATCCACTCAGCTGAAAAAGCAAGATACCAAAAGAATCCAAAAAATTGAAGCTAGTGTAAGGGGCCTCTGGGACAACCCCAAGCATAACAACATCTGAATTATAGGGGTGCCAGAAAAAGAGAGAGACCAAGACAATGAAAACCTATTCAAAGAAAGAGTGACTGAAAACTTCCCACACCTGGTGAAAGAAACTGACTTAGGAGTCCAAGAAGCGCACAGAACCCCAATATATAGGAACTCTAAGAGGACCACACCAAGGCACATCATAATTAAAATGCCAAGAGCAAAAGACAAAGAGAGAATATTAAAAGCAGCAAGAGAAAAACAGATGGTTACCTATAAGGGAGCACCCATACGATTGTCAGCTGATTTCTCAACAGAAACGATGCAGACCAGACGGGAGTGGCAAGAAATATTCAAAGTGATGAACAGCAAGAATCTACAACCAAGATTACTCTATCCAGCAAAGCTATCATGCAGAATTGAAGGTCAGATAAAGTGCTTCGCAGACAAGAAAAAGCTAAAGGAGTTCATCACCACCAAACCAATATTATATGAAATGCTGAAAGATATTCTTTAAGAAGAGGAAGAAGAAAAAGATAAAAGTGTAAATTAGGAACAACAAATACACATCTATCAACAAATGAATCTAAAAATCAAGTGAATTAATAAGCTGATGAACAGGATAAACTGGTGAATGTAACAGAATCCCGGACATAGAGAGGGAATGGACTGACAATTCTTGGGGAGAAAAGGGTTGTGGGAAGTACAGCAAGAGACTGGACAAAAATCATGCAACTATGGGAGAGATAGTGGAGAGTGGAGGGGGGTGAAGGCGGAGAATGGGATGGGTACCAGGCGGAGGGGAACTATAGGGTGAAAAAAAAAGGGGAACAACGTAATTAATAAACTGAACAATAAAGATAAAAAAAAGATTAAAGGTGAGGACATAGACACCATCTCTTGATGGGAGTGGGGACAAGATGACATTGTAGATGAACATGAAATGTTGTGCTGCTCTTGGGAAAAGTCATTCTGCTGCAGTGTTAATGTAAAGTACAGTACATTGTATAGATACTGTTACATAATAAATGTGGAATCAATGGCAATGGTTTGTAGTTCCATTAATTGCAACTGAGTGCTACCCAAGTGAAAGTAAATTAGCCATTAGCTTTATCCTTACAGTTCAAGATCTTTCTCCTCAAATCTGGTTCTCTTTCTATTCAAAAAGGGTTATCATTTATCCCATTACATTCAGATACTTAGTAATTATCCCTAACATCTTCCTCTTATCCATCATATATATTTTATACAGCACCAAGTTCCACTGATATTGTCTTACAAGTCTGTTCACTTTTATACATGTCCAGAGCCACCACCAGAGTCTAAGCTACCATCCTTTTTTGCCTGAAATACTCATTTCTGTGCCTCCATTTTGATCTTCCCCCAATCAGTTCTTTATCACACTTGAAAGCAGATCTGATCATGTCCTCATGCTGCTACAAAACAATGGATTCTTAGGACTAAACCCAAATCTTAGCAGAATCTATGTCTATAAACTGGCTCTATCCACTGCTCAACCTCATCTGGTAACATAGTTTCCTCTCACACTCTCCCTCTGAGCTGCTGCCAGACTGGACTTCTCTCACTTCCTGGAATTCCTGGACAGAAACTTTCTTTTGCCACAGGAACTTTGCATGTGCTGTTGCCTGGTCTGGGTGCTACTTGTACTGAGCTCTACGAGAAGGCAGTTAGTCCTATACATTGTTTCTATGGTATTATAACTTCAGATAGGATGACTTGGGTTGAATGATTAGAAACCCAACTTAAGTTGGTTTATATAATAAGGATATGTACTATCTATGATAATAAAATCATAATATGCTAATTAGTCTGGACAGCCAAACCACCTTCTGGATGTTCTTCTGGACAACGTTCTGGATGAAACTATGGCCACAAGGGCCAAGGCAAGCTGCCACAGCTGTGAGGGCTGAGCCCCTTGCACAAATTTCGTACATCAGGCCTCTAGTCATATGTAACAACTAGAAGCCCGGTGCATGAAATTCGTGCATGGGGTCGATGGTGTCCCTCAGCTCAGCCTGCACCCTCTCTAATCTGAAACCCCTCAAGGGATGTATGACTGCCCATTTAGGCCTGATCCCAATGGAATTGGGCCCTGGCCAATTGGACACTCCTCTCACAATCCAGGACTGCTGGCTCCCAACCGCTCACCTGCCTGCCTGCCTGATTGCCCCTAACCACTTCTGCCTGCCAGCATGATTATCCCCTAATTACTCCCCTTCCAGCCTGATCGATGCCTAACTGCTCCCTTGTCAGCCTGATTGCCCCTAACTGCCCTTCCCTGCCGGTCCAGTTGCCTCCAACTGCCCTTCCCTATAGGCTTGGTTCCCCTCAATTGCCATCCCCTGCAGGCCTGGTCCCCCCAACTGTCCTCCCTTGCTGGACTGAGAGCCCATAATTGCCCTCCCTGCTGGCCATCTTGTGGTGGCCATGTTGTGTCCACATGGGGGCAGCCATCTTTGACCACATGGGGGCGGTCATCTTGTGTGTTGGAGTGACAGTCAATTTTCATATTACTCTTTTATTAGATAGGGTAAATTCAAAAGTAGGAAAGGCTACAGGGTTGGCTGTTTTGGTGGCTCAGCAATATCAATGACTTCTCTGTGTGTTTAGATTCTTTGGAATTTCCCATGATTTGTTCCCTGCATTAACTTCAGCCTAAAGTATGTTCACAAAATGAGTATCGGCAGTGGAGAGAACCTGCTTTCTTGTTTTCATCTCCTCCAGCCATGGAATATGAGTGCTTTACATCAATGTGATTGGGCCAATAGAGTTCATGTGCAAAACACTCTTGAGACCAATCATAGTCATCAGAGTGGTATCCTGATGTGATTGGCTTAGACTAATTAGGATCTACCAATAGGAGCAGAAAAAATACTAGTATCTCTTGTGTCACATGCCTTTGTTTATGAGAAATAGACTTCTAAACAAATATGGGTTATAGTCGAGAGAATAGGGAATAGATCATGGGGGTCAGCCAATAGTGTCCATCGGAACTACTGTGTAACTCTCAGATTTAACCTGGGTTGTAATAAAAACTTATTAAAAATTGTGGTAAAATACATATAACATGAAATTTACCATCTTAACTATTTTCAGTGTGTGTCAGCGGCATTGAGTATATTCACATTGTTGTACAACCATCACCACCATTCATCCATCCGTAGAACTCTTTGTACCATGCAAAAGTGAAACTTTGTATCAATTAAACAATAAGTCCCCATTCCCTGTTCCCTCTCTCCCCTGTACCCCCTAGTCTCTGGTAACCACTGTGATTTCTGTCTTATGCACTTGGCTCTTCTAAGTACCTCATGTAAGTGGACTCGTACGGGATTTGTTCTTTTGTGATTGGATTATTTCACTTAGTAAAATGCCCTCTAGGTTCATCCATGTTGTAGCATGTTCCAGAATGTCCTTATCCTTTGAATAATATTCCATTGCATGCCTTTACCACATTTTGTTTGTATATTCATCTGTTAATGAACACTTGGGTTGCTTTTACCTTTTGGCTATTGAAGATGATACTGATTTAAAGCTAGGTTGTCATTTACAGTTACTCCTGGGCATCTCTGGTGCGAGCTTTGCCTCTCAGGCCACCCCTCACTGTGAGTTCCCTCAGTACTGTCTCATTAGAACCCAGGACAATGCCCAGGGAAGGCTAGGTACTCAAATATTTGTTGACTAAATGAATGGACACACTTAATAGGGAATGGCTTGCAAAGTATCTTAGTTTTCCATGGTTACATTTATTTTCTTTAAAACCTCATCGTTGTGTAAAAATACATGTGGATGTATAACTGGGAGCATACCGGGGGAGGAAAAAGGAAGCTTTGCTACTTCAAAACAATCTCCTCAAGGCCTGTTTACCTGCTTTTGTACGTTGGGGGCAATCATACATAGATTTCAATCGTGAAGTAGGGTCATTCAGTTCAGGCATTTAAAATAAAATCTGAAGAATTTTTAAACTCACAAATTTGTTAAGATGATACAAGAACTTGCATGCTGTACATTTCATTATCCTGACTTCCTCACTTTGGGCTAAGCTCAATGGTACTTTAGTCTAATGCTCTTCATTCTGAGGTTGGTTAATATTTAAAATTATTATGGAAAAATGCAAACTTATAAAAAAGAAGAGAGCATAGTATAATAAATTTCTCCATGTCCCACAATGCAATTTCAATAATTATCAATTCATGGCCTATATTATTTTATTTGTGCTTCCATCCACTTCCCCTCGACCCCTAAATTACTTTGGAGCAAATTCCAGACATTCTGTTAGTTACTCCACATGAATTTCAGCATGTATTTAATAGATAAGCACTCTTTAAGAAAATATAATGACAATACTATTTTTACATCTATATCATTCAAAACAAGTACTTATAATCTTGAGATAATCAGCATTCACATTTTCCCAATTATTTTATATTGTTTTATAGTTCCTTTTTTTCTATCAGTTGTCCAATAAGTTTCATACATTGCAATTCCTGGCTATGCCTCAAGTCTTTTACAATCTCTTCTCTCCCCTCTCCTAATCTTTCCTCCTCCTGTGATTTATTTGTTGAAAAACAACTTGCTTGGGCTGTAACCTTTCCTGTGTTCTGGATTTTGCTGATTGGATCCCTGTGGCATCATTTAACATGTTCCTCTGCTCCTCTGTTTCCCGTAAGTTTTGAGTTAGAGCTTGAAGCTTGCTAGATTCAACTTGGAGTTTTCTAGACAAGAATACCACAACTTTAGATGATGGTGTACTTTTCCATAAAGATGGACTCTCTGTGATGTCAGCGGCCATTTGTGGTGATTGCCTAGATCCACTGCTGCATTGGGGTTAACAAAATCT
The DNA here is from genome assembly GCA_027563665.1 of Antrozous pallidus. Lineage (NCBI taxonomy): Eukaryota > Metazoa > Chordata > Mammalia > Chiroptera > Vespertilionidae > Antrozous > Antrozous pallidus. Next base: position 117,867,757 of record CM050511.1, on the reverse strand, counting down.
GAGTTTATAATTTTTTCATTCTTCATTTTTCTTTTAAGCTGGAATACTGCTATAAAGAGAACCCCCTCACGAGACCTGTGAATATCCTCAGATATGCTTTGTAGAGAAAAGGCAAGATACATGCTTGATTACTTTTACTTTCCAATGTTCAAAACAGCAAAAGTGATCAATTACGTTTTCTTATTACCTTTCTCCCTGTATTCCTTCTTCCTTATCTCTTCCTTTCCCTTCCCTTCCCATCTCTTCCCATCCTTCTTTCCTCCCTTCACTCATTTCCCATTATTAAAGAGTTTGAACATATTGTTAACTGTGTTTATAATTTTAAAAAATCTTAACTCATTTTAATATATTTGATAGGTTTCGAGATGATTTGTTATTTTTAATTTTAGAGTATTTCTACTTGAAAACAACATTTACATTACATCCTTTTTCTGAAGGTCAATTCTTTTTCAAGTAATTATTCTCCAGACTTTGCCTGCAAACAACAATGAAGCTACATGAGCAGAAATCTACTGAATGAGGCTTCCAAATAAGCTAATGTTTTCCTCATAGAAGCAGACAGATTCAGTTGGTGCACACTTTCTTCCCCTTCTTCGGACCTGGGATGTGAATACAGTGGCTGGAAGGGTGAAAGTGATCACCCCACAAAGAGGATGAACTCTTACATGCATTCTTGAACAGGAGCAGGAATAAAATTGGAATCCTGTTCCTTGATGATGTCCTTAAGGAGCCACTCCATTCTGAGATGACGATAACCTCTAGTTTTCTAAAGCACTATTCACGTGGGGTTTTTATATTTGCAGCTGTATGTCTTCTGTGATACATTTGTCCAATGTCATGTACATAATAAGTGGGAGAGCTGGGTTTCGAATCCAGGTTTGTTAATATCTAAAACTGTATTCTCCTATTAAGTAACATCAAGAACCATGAGCAAGGGATAGAGCTGATTACTTGTCTGAATAGGCCCCCTCATGAACTCTTTGCTAACTCACAAACTTTGATGAGAAAAGGTAGGGTATATGCTTGATTTGTGAACTATCTTTCTCTTTTTTAAAAAAAAAATACATTTTATTGATTTTTCACAGAGAGAAAGGGAGAGGGATAGAAAGTCAGAAACATCGATGAGAGAGGAACATTCATCAGCTGCCTCCTGCACACCCCCTGCTGGGGATGTGCCTGCAGCCAAGGTACATACCCTTGCCCGGAATCGAACCTGGGACCTTTCAGTCCGCAGGCCGATGCTCTATCCACTGAGCCAAACCGGTTTCGACTGAACTATCTTTCTCTTGCTGAAGGGCATGTGGTTCTCTGAAGAAGAACCCGAATTAAAACACATCTTGAGCATCTCCCCAGGCAGGGAATGAGATACTTGTGGCCCCATGTAAGGAGCTGATGAAACATACAAGTTTTTTCTTACTTGTTGGCAAATTATTTTCTACCTTCCCACACCAAAGAGGCTTTTTAATTAACTCCCTGCAAAGTATAACATGTTTTGAAAGATTTTGTCAGGAAAACTAATTAATAATAAATATTTGATTCACTTTCCCATTGAAATTTGATTAACTGCACATATAACCTCTAATTATGGTTTCTGATCTGCATGACCAGTGTTCACACACTGAGTTGGTTCTAATTTCAGTAAAAAACAAGAGCGCTCTAGTTAGCCTGCAGGCCTTAAATTATGCTAGGCTTTTAAGGATAATGAATGCCCTGTGAATTCTCTGGTCACCTTGGCGACTCCTGTGGGTTGAGGACTTTGCTGGTGACCTGGACTGAGATCTTTGCTCTAGATTCTGTTGGTCCATATTCCACAAAGCAGATTAGTTCCCACCACGACAAAAGGTATGGAAGGTATGGAAGCATCTTTATTTTTTTTCATTATAACTTAGATTTAATAGTAGTACATATGTTTTCCCTCCCCCCCAATATCCTCCCCCCAGCCTCCCTTAACCCCCAGCACATGTCCCCACCTGCCCCCCTGCCCCAATGTCTTTCATTCATTGGTTATGCTCATATGCATGCACACAAGTCCTTCAGTTGATCTCCCACAACACCCACCCTCCACCCTCCCCAGCCTTCCCTGTGTAGCTTGACAGCCTGTTCAATGCCTCCCTGCCTCTATATCAATCACTCTCCCCTGTTTCTTTTCTTCAACAATATCTTGCATCTGCATACTAGAAATAAACATACAAGAACAAAAAATGTTTGAGTCTCAGTTTCAATGTCCAACTGTTCTGAGTCCCATGGAAGCATCTTTAGTTGGAAGATGGATTTCCTTCAGCTTCAGGTTCTTCTTGGTGCCACATACTTCTCTGAGCATGGGTGACCTGGGTTTACCCCCAATTGTCTTATGCTCATCCAGCTTCTGATGTTATCAACTCGACCTTGTCCAGACGGTCCCTGAAAACCATTTGTGGAATGTTTTAGGAGCCTTATCCATCAGGACAAGGGCCATGTAGAATGGGTCTTGCTTACGTATGTATCCAGCCTGTTTGCTTAGTTGCCTACAGGTTGTTCTAGCTTTTATTCTCTAGCCCTTATCATGCTTCTTATATTTATTATGGATCAGCTTCGTCTGCAAAACATATACTGAGCACCTGCCATGAGTGGGCATAGTGTTAAATGCCAGGTTACGAGGAGAAAACAGATCCTGTGTTTAGGACTGCTCTCTTGCCTTAATTTCTGATGGATAAACAGTTTATTTTTTCCTCATTTGAAACTTAACCTAAACCTCAGCAGGGTTTGTGAGACACTTGTAACTGATGCAATTCTTCCCATATCTCCTCCAGGAGTTGGACTGCTCTGATGCGGTTCATGGATGGGGTCCTGCTATAGCTCAGATGGTTATCTGCCATCTCTACACCATAGGTCCTGCCTTTCTGCCGACAGAAGCCCTGTTGCCAAATAATTCTTACTAGATTGAGATCCCGTGTGTCCTCCTTCTGTGTGACCCTCTCCTGTTAGACTGTCATCTCCTCAAGGACAAGGACTGGGTTTGCTTTGGTATTCCCAGATCCAGGCTAGCGCAGAGCGCATGGAAAATGCTGGTGGATACTTGTTGAATGGTGAGTGCTGCATGGAGAAGGGAAGAGAAACTGTGAGATGAGGAAGCCACGGACCTGACAAGTCTGGGGATTGTAGAAGCTGGCGATGTAAGATGAAAGGGAGGCTATGGGCCAGATACTACCCTCACCATCAAACCATTATTTAGACCACTGGCATAATGAGCAATGGCCAAGTGGTAGTTAGGGACAACATGTCAGGGGTTAGGGGGAGAGGAGCAGAGGCTGGAGTAGCTAGAGGACATGAGACTTAAGAGGAGAGGGCTTTGACATCAGAGCATCTGCAGTGGGGATGCCACAAAGCCAGCATGCTGACCACAGCTCTGAGGAATGTAAAGGGACATGTGGAGAATGGGCACATTCCATCTGAGATGACCAGGAAAATGCTGCTTCCAAGGTAAGACAAGGACATGGTGGGGCTACCCAGAAAAGAAGTGTGGGTGTATGGCAGTAGGTTAACCACACTGCAAACGCTCCCCAGGATGGCTGCCAGTCTCATGACCTCTTCTCCTTCCACCACCAAGGTCTCTGCATGTTTCATGGGAGTGCTGATGGCTTTGGCTTTGCCCCAGCTTCCCGCATCTTCTCAGATTGTCTCCATGAGCTTTGTCCTTGACAACTGCCTCATCTCTTTGGTCCTGGCTCCTTGCCTGTCCTCACTCCCCTGGGGAAACCAGATCTAAAAAAGCAGCTTCTGCAGCAATCCACCAGAGTTATCTCGCCAGCCAGAACTTTTGCTTAATTTGCTTACTGACATTTCACACTGATACGGGAGCATCATCAGTCAAGTTTTAATGACTCACATGTTTTTGAAGAATGTGTGGAGGAGGGAGGAAAAAAAATAAACCCAGGGAAAATGAGAGAGAGAGAGAGAAGTTTAGTTCTGCAAGCCATGAAGGAGCCTAGGAGGCTCGCTTTGGTTGTGTTTGTTTTAGAAAATGACTGCAGGACATGCTATTTGAACTTTTCCATTGTCAAGTCAGCTGAGAATCCAAGCAGGGCCGACCCAGGAGATTTCTTTTTCTTCAGCTCTTCAGATGGGAGGAATGAAAGTCTGAATCTTATTAAGCAGATCCACAGGCCTCGGATTGAAAGAAATGTGAAAATAGAATTTTGCATTCAATCCTGGGAAGGAAAAATAACTTCAGAGTGAGCCAGACATACTTTGTGACTCCTTCAGTGACTCCTCTGTGTGTGTGTGTGTGTGTGTGTGTGTGTGTGTGTGTGTGTGTGTGATCCTCTAGCTCACAAACTGGTTCCAAAGTTTGCACAAGAAAGCAATCTTTTTGTTATCATTATGGCTGGAAAATGATGTTTCCATATAGAACTGACATTTTATGAAATGGGTCACTCTGTCACGTTTGCTCACACGTGTCTGTGCCAGGAAAGCCCACTCTCATACCAGTTCCCAATCTTGCATAATTGAGGGTACAGTCAGGACATCTTCCCAGATACCTCCATCACACAGCTCCCCTCCCTTTTCAGAACCCCCCACAGCCCTTATTGTCTGTGCCATGCAATCATATACAAACCTCCCTACCTCCCTGGGGCTCTCTCAAACCTGCCTCTCCTCAGAGCAGTGAGTTCATCCCTTCTGCTTTTCCTTACACACAAGTGAGGTCTGTCCTTTTTAAATTATCTATCACACTTTTTTGTTTTGTGTTTTTTTTTTGTTTGTTCTCAATTTATTTTTTATTTTTGAAAGTATTATAGATGTTCTCTCCCCCTCTCCCATAGATTGATCCCCTCCACTCCACACCAGCGGCCTTCACTGTACTATTTTCTGTGTCCATAGGCAATGCATATCCTATATAATAAAAGGCTAATATGCAAATTGACCAAACAGCTAATGACCAGTTGCTATGATGCGCACTGACCACCAGGGGCAGATGCTCAATACAGGATCTGCCCCCTGGTGGTCAGAGTGCTCCCACAGGGGGAGCACCGGTCAGCCAGAAGCCAGGCTCACAACTGGCCAGTGCAGCAGTGGTGGCAGGATCCTCTCCGGCTTCCCTGGCAGTGCCTGATGGCTTAGGCTCGCTCCCTGAGGGCTCCTGGACTGTGAGAGGGTGCAGGCCAGGTGGAGGGACCCCCCCTGAGTGCACAAATTTCGTGCACTGGACATCTACTGTGCCTATTAGTTCCAGGTTAATGTCTCTCCATTCACACCCCCACCTGAAATTGAAGCAGTAATCAATGGCATATTTCATGCTGTTTTAAAAACATTAAGGAAGCCATGTGAAAGGAGAAAGGAATTGCAATGCAGGTGAATATTATTAGGGGTGGTTTTTTCTAGAGACGTTAGCCCAAGGCCCTCCATGGAGGACCCAGCACTATTGCAGAGTCCTCAGCCCTTGCCTGTGTCCATATTGCCATGCCCAGCTCACACCCTGAGTGAGAGTGCCCTGAATAGGTTGATTGATCCTAACCTACTCCAGCCCTCAGCCCTCTCAGGGACAGTTACCAAGGCTCCCTGCAATCTCTTGACCCAGTAACAGGTCTCACAGATATAAGTGGTTTCATGGTGTTTTGGGTGTCTTCATTTCAGAAGGGAAAGGATCTTTCCTTCCCTTTATCTACCTAAAATGCCAGATACTTGTTTTATCCCTAACCCAAGGCACCGTCTTCCCTTACAGAATTCCCTCTGGAGAATTAGAAGACTTGCTGACAGCTTTGAGATGTCAGGCACCATTCCAGGTTCAAGATTTCAGAACACGCACATGCAGTTTCAACCAGAGTGTCCAGAACACAGGGACCTCTTCCCCTGCCCCTGCCTCTGCACTGTCCTTTGTAGTTAACATACCGCGTGAGTGTGGCACGTTTGTTAAAATTGATGACCCTCTCAGCCAGCATGACTCAGTGGTTGAGCATGGACCTATGAGCCGTGAGGTCACAGTGGGATTCCCAGTCGGGGCGCACGCCTCTGTGGTGGGCTCACACCCCAGTGGAGGGCGTGCTGGAGGCAGCCCATCGATGTTTCTCGCTCATCATTGATATTTCTCTCTCTCTCTCTCTCCCTTCTCTAAAATCAATAAACATATATTTAAAAAAAAAGGAAATTGATGAACCAATATGGATATATTTTAATAACCGGAGTTCATAGTTTATAATCAGATTTGCTCTCAGTCTTATGTGTTTTATGGGTGTTGACAAATGCATATTGTCATGTATCCACCATTACAGTATCACTACTCTAAAAATTCCCTGTGGTCTGCCTATTCATTCCTCTCCCCTTCACTCTGATTCTCTGGCAACCATTGATCTTTTTATATCTCCATAGTTTTGCCTTTCTACAGAGTTGGAATTATTTGGTAGATAGCCTTTCCTGACTGGCTTCCATTATTTAGCAATACACATTTGCATTTCCTTCATATCTCTTTTTAAAAGATAGATAATTCATTTCTTTTTAGTGATGAAAATATTTTATGTATGGATATACCACAGTTTGTTTATCCATTTGCCTTTTGAGGACATCTTGTTGCCTCTATTTTTTGGCACAATTATGAATAAAGCTGTATGAACATTTGTATGCAATATTTGGTTTTGGTTTTTAGTGGACAGAAGTTTTCAACTTTTTTGGGTAAATACCTAAGAGCATGATTGCTGGATTGTAAATTTATGATTAGCTTTTCAAAAACTTCCAAACTGTCTTCCAAAGTGGCTGTATCATTTTTTTTTATTCCTACAGCAATGAATGAGAGTTCTTATTGCTCCATATTCTTCCCAGCATTTGGTGTTGTTAGTATTTTAGATTTTAGGCACTCTGATAGGTGTGTAGTGATGTCTTATATGGTTGCTTCTGGCATTTGAATTTGTGAATTTCTAAATAAATATGCTTATTTGTATATATTTGTATATACCTTTTTTTGGTGAGGTTTCTGTTCAGATCTTTTGTCCGTTTTTAAATTGGGTAGTTTGTTTCCTCATTTTTGAGTTTTAAGCATTTTTGTATATTTTGGTTACAAGTCTTTGTCAGATATGTATTTTGTAAACATTCTCTCTCAGTGTGTAGCTAGTCTTTAAAAATTCTCTTTATAGTGTCTCTCACAGAGTGGAAGTTTTTGAATTGTAATGAAGCCCAACTTGTCAGTTCGTTCTTTCCTGGGTTGTTTGTTGCTGTTAATTCTGAAAAGTCATCACCCAAACCACTGTCACCTGGTTATTCTTATATGTTATCTTCTATTGTTTTGCATTTTATATTTAGATCTATGACCCACCTTGACTTATACTGTTTGTATCTCTATTTATTTTCTGCTCCAACATCATTTGTTGAAAGACTGTATTTTCTCCTCGGAATTGCCTTTGCTTCTTTGTCAAGGGTTAGTTGAGTACATTTATTTGGGTCCATTTCGGGGCTGTTTATTCTGTCCTATTAATTTTTGTGTCAATTCTTTTGTTAAAATCACATGGTCTTGGTTACTGTTGCTTTATACTAAGTCTTGAAGTCAAATAGTGTCATTCCTTCAACTTTGTTATTCTTCAGTATTTCCTTGACTTGCCACATGATGTTTAGAATCCCACAACATTATCTCCAGGGATTTTGATTGGGATTGTATTGAATGCATAAATCAAGTTGGGAAGAAGTGACACCTTAACAATATATGAGTCTTCCTATCCTTTATACAGACTATCTCTCCATTTATTTAGATTTTAAAAACTATTTTTACTGAGCTTTTATTTTTCTTATACATACTTTGTCATATTTGTACTTAAGATTTTCATATTTTTATGCTAATATAAATGATAGTATGTTTTTAAATTTAAATTCCTATTGGTCATTATTGATGACAAGTTGTCAAGCTCAAAACAGTCTCCAAATAGTCTCAGGGCAAATCACATCTCATAGGAGACAGAATGCAACTTCTGTTATAAAGCCTGGTTCCTTTAGTCCTATAGATGTTTGTTTATCCTATGCGTGAATATTGAACAGTGATAGGCAACTCACTATTTCTCAAAGCAACTCATTGTCGCTTAGACAACTTTGCTTTTAGACAGTTTTTCCTCATACTATATTTCTTGTGGATGAGTTGTAGTTTAATTATTTTTTAAAAAATATGTTTTTACTGATTTTAGAGAGAGAGAAAGGACGAGGGAAAGAGAAACATTAATGTGAGAGAGAAACATCATTCAGTTGCCTCCTGCACTCCCCCTACTGGGGACCAAGCCTGCAACTGGGCATATGTCCTGACCAGGAATTGAACTGGGGACCCTTTGGTGCATGGTTCAATGGTCAACCAACTGAGCGACACTGCCACGTTTATAGTTTAATTCTAAAATAACAAAAGCATGTGTGGTCCAAGTTAACCATTTGATCTATACTCTTTGATCTCCTTAGGATACATATGAAGTCAGGGTTCTCCTAGTAGTGGTGAAGCAGTCAGGGAGAGGGGGGAGTCCTGTGTGCTGTGAGATTCTGTGCTGAGCAGTCAGACCCAGGGGTACGCATAGGAAACAAAACACCTGACTTCAATTCTGGATTTGTCCATTGTTAGCTGAGGAACTTTGGGCAAGCCCCATCATTTTCCAATTTCTCGATTTTTTTTAAAAAATGAGAAAATTAGTACCCTCACAGGGCTGTCATAAGAAAAAAAAATCAAGATAATAAACATGAAAGCAGTTTTAAACGCAAATGTTCAGTGGAAGCAAAATTTTAACACATTATCCTTCATGTCATTGTCACCAACCAGATCTATACATGAAATGGAATAGGAGGAAAGGCAGGGAGAAGCAAAGCTTTGGATGTCATGGCTGAAGGAAACGGAAACTTGATTTAGTTTAACTCCTTCATTTCATAGGGGAGACAACTGAGCCCTCAGGAAGAAAGTGACTTGTCTACTTTTATGAGCCAGGCCACTCAGCTGCTGAACTAGGAATGGGCCCAGTCTGAGTCCCAGACCAGTGCTCTTTCTCCTAACTTACCTGACGAAGGGAGGATCTGAAGCTTCCTTCCCAGACACTGGCCTTGCTCTGCTTTCCTGCCTCTTCGCAGATGACAGAACTCATGGCTTTCCAGCCCGAGCACTCATAAGGATTTGGGGGATGGATTACATGCTGGGTGATCCTTCTCCAAGAAAAACAGCTTTCTGCTCGTCTCAGAGGCAGGAACATTTTTTGTTAGGCTGGAGCAAGCCAAGGGGAGCAAGGGACCGTGACTTATATGCTCATTTCTACTGATCAAAAGAACCAAGCTCCCTTTAGGTGTGCAAATAAATATTTCTTAGTCATGATGGTGGGCCTGATAAAAGAGAAATGAATGCTTTGCAGAAATTAAACTTCAAATGTCCTCTTGAAGACAGACAAAGGATTTTCCATGAGGGAAGGGCTAGTATCTTCATGTAGGAAGCATTCAACAAACATTTTTTTCTATCCCTGGAATGATACTGGGTAATGGCTTCACAACAATGAGGTTGATGTGGTTTTTAAACTTAAGTTGCTCACATTTGGGGGGTAGAAATCTGTCAACAAGAGCTGTGAAACCTTGGGCTGGATGACAGTCCATCATCTCTCTAGTGTGAAATAAATGAGACAGTATCTATAAAGCCCATAGCACAGAACCTTGCATGATATAAGGAAAATGGTGTCATAGCAGGTGTTCAAAGGGAGGTTTGAGAGCACCTAGGCATGAGGTTATGAAGTCAAACACCATGTGGGACCATGGGCAAGTATAACAGGCATCATTGATTCTCTTCCTAGAGACATAGAATTTTCCTTTCTTCTTCCTTAATAGTGCTAATATATTCAGTCTCCTCTTCTAGCCACATATTACTTTTGGGGAGATTATGTTTCTGTCCCAGGCTGGAGGGTGGGTCTGGATTGGTCTAAACTGATCATGTGGTCCCCATTTTCCTAGGCAGTGATTGTTTTAAGCTTGGCCACATGATGCAATTCAGAACAATGAGATGTAAGATGTTAGTAAAAAGTTTTTCAGAAAACATTTTGTAGCTTTTAAAATAAGATACTGCTGCAGTGTGAATTTAGTTCTCCAAAATCCTAAATCCCCATACCTCTGAATGTAATATTACTTGGAAATAGAGACTCTGCAGATGTAATCAAGTTAAAATGAGGTGATATTGAGCAGGGTGGATGGTAAATCCAAAGTGACTGGTGTTCTTATGAGAAGAGAAGACGAGACAGAGGGCCAGACACAGGGAAAATAATCTTCCAGAGGCAGGGATTGGAGCAAACAGCTACCAGCCAAGGAATGCCAAGGACTGCTGGTTCCCACCGAAAGCCAGAAAGAGGTGAGGGAAAGAACCTTTCCCAGAGTTCTCAGAGAGAGCATGACCCTGCTGACAACTAGAATTCAGATATTTAGGTTGTCAGTGAGAGAACATATTTGTTTCTGCTGTATGAAGTCACTCAGTTTGTAGCATGTGGTTAAGCAGCCCTGGGATCTAATACAGACACAGAGAAAACATGTGCTCTCTGTCTCCTCCCGTGGATTACTGGATGTGGATGAACTTGCTGAAACTTCTCTAACCTTGTAGCAGCTCTGTGGACTGCCCCCCCACCCCCCCGCCACCAACCCCCAGCAAAGGACTAAGAGGTTGGAAATAACCCAGGTGTGAAGGTTCTGAATTCACCAAGCCTGAAACCGCCTTCCTGTTGGGTTAGATAATATGGTTCTCTCACTATGTAAGCCACAGGGTTGATTTTTCTGTTACTTGCAGATGAAACTCTCCTAAATGGATCCAGCAAGTCATGCACACCCTCTGCTCCTCACTTCTAAAATCTCCATAAGATTTTTGTGGGAATTCAATGAGCTAAAGAATGATTCAGATTTTATTTTCTCTTTAATTTTTGTTACAGTGAAGATGAATTTCAATGCATGTCAACTGCTACTACTACTACTATTATTTTTTTTTTGTGTCTTCAGCCCTAACATGTAGCAAACAGTCTAATGTTTACTACATGAATGAATGAACGAATGAATGAAGTTACTCTAATATAAGAGGGAAGAGGGAATGATAAGGGCAAAGCCAGGTACTAGAAGAGATAGAGAACTTCCCTGGATTCTGCCTCCAAATCAAAAACTGGAGTCTATATATGACCTCGGCAAGAGCTTACACTTGGTAAGTCTGGTATTCTTATGTAGAGAGCTTTGAATGAAAGAACCTCTGTGGGGGGTTGCAGATAAGCTGGGGTACTCAGTGCCTGCCTCCAAAAGTCCCCACAGGTGCAGCCTTACACTGTGAGCACGAGGATTAAGGCAGAAATTGGGAGCTTTGTTAGGCCTCAGAGTTAAGGGAAAAGCTTTTCATTTTGCCTGAGGGAGAGCAACTGCCTGTTTCTCCCAAAGACCTTGTTTGAAATTAAGGTCTTGGAACACTGGGTTCAATTAACTACCAGTTTAGGGGCCTTGGGGAATCTAACTTGCTGTGTGCTTCATTTTCTCTTACAAATTACCTCCTGTTCTCTTGCCTTCATATTTTTTTCCACCTACTGACAGTGCTATACTTGGGACTGCATCAAGACCAGCTTTTTTTTTTTTTTTACTGGATTAAAGGTAGAATCTGCTGGGCAGACTTTGCCTTCAAAGTCAATTTGCTTTCAGCTTGGCCTAGAATCCAGATCTTGTGTGTGTGTGTGTGTGTGTGTGTGTGTGTGTGCATGTACCTACATATGTACACGTATACATATTCATGTATGGATGCATGGATGGATCTATCTAAGTAGCAGTTGGAAGAGACTTAAATATTCAATTTAATGTAACAAATATTAAAAAAGACGCTGTTTTAGTCTCTATTCTGGAAATATGCAAATCACAGATGAAAGAGGCAAGCTCCCTCTACTTGCTCATAACTTAGTGGATAATTGATAAATGCCTCTGTGTCTGTAGATACTATAAAATAATCGTAGTTCTGAGGTCTACATGAAACCTGGCAAACACTGAAGGGAGTCAGGAGGGTGTTTAAGGACAGGCTTCATGCAGCTAAATATTCATTCAGCTACATTTTGTAGCTTAAGCAGGAGTGTGCCAGGCTCAGATCTGGATAAAGACAGAGGGCAGCTGACTGGGGCCTAACTCTATGGGGGGTACAAATATCTCTAGAACAAATCAGAATAAGGTACTGGTTGACTTAGGTTTCTGCATGTGGTTCCTACTATGTTTGGGAGAATGTAACTCCCTTCTATTGGGTACAAATAATAAAACACCTATTTTAAATGTAATAACACTTATTTTATGTTATAAAAATTAGAACCTCTTTTTGCTAGCTATAAACAAAACTTTTATTCTAGTTATAGTAGCTTTTGACCCTTGAAAACAGTATTATGAAGTAGCTGGTGAGCACACTTGGGAGGTAGATGATGGACAGAATTTGTGTGTTTGTGTGTGTGTGTGTGTGTGTGTGTGTGTGTGTGTGTGAGAGAGAGAGAGAGAGAGAGAGAGAGAGAGAGAGAGAGAGAGAGAGAGAAGGGTTGTTGTAGTGGGAATGGGGACCAAGGGAAGAGCTGAGAGAAGACCAGTGTGGCTGAGAACAGATGCCTTAAGGAAAGGCTTGTGGAATGGTGCTATTTTCTCCAAGTCTCTTATACATTCTTCTGAACCTCTCCTAATTATATGTCTTAACTCTCCTCAAATCTAAGCTTCTTGAGGCCAAGATTTGCATCCTAACATCTGTGTATCTTGAACTTTTGAGAGGTGATACAGCAAGAGGTCAAAGACATAGGTCCTGGATACACACTGGACTCAAGAACTAACCAGTTGTATCATCTTAGCCAATGCCTAGCGTATTGTAATCACTGGCAAAATGTCATCATTTACTGTTTATACTCCTCCTAACACACGGGACTGTACATGGTATCCATTCTGTGCTCAGTAAATATTTATTGAATGAATAAGTGGATAAGCAGATGAAAAGTTGTTTGTTATTGAGTCTTTGTTGAACATATGAATAATGTAATGGATTTGTCAAGTGGACTGCTTTTCACAGAACTAAAAGCTGTTCTACAAATGTTGTGCTCAAACTTCCGGGTTTCTGGTCAACTCATTGTCCCCTTAAGGACACCTCTGTGAGAACCATCTACCAATTAGATGACAGGACATGTACAATATTTTATTTTTATTTAAGAGTGACTACCTTATGCTAAAGAGCTGCTTCAAGGTCTTGCAGATTGAAGGAGGATTCCTTTGCTTGCCTGTGGACAAGGCTGGTTTCCCTGTAAGAGCTGAGCTGAGGAAACCTAGCCGCTGTTAGAACCGGGGGTTTTCTGAGCACAGGAGATCCAGGGGAAGGTCAATAAGGCCCAGGCACTATGACTCTCCTTTCACAAAGGACATGGAGGCTGCGCACCCTGCATGGATGGGACACTCTGCTCTCTCTGCTGCTCTCCCCGAACAAGAGAAGTTACACAAGCTGGAGAGGCAGCTGGATCAGGGTTAGGCTGCCCCAGGACACGCCTTTCATCTTAATTGTGCTTATTCAGCTGTGGGGCCACTTTAGTATCTAGCTGATTTCTGAAGTGCAAAAACCCATTTCAAAACACAAGCAGGTCCTCCTTTTGAGATAGGGGCCTGAGGGGGGGGGGGGGGCAGAGAGAAGAAGGGGAAACTTTCTATCTTACTCTCTGATATTCTTTGCTTTGTGTGCAAATACTTCCAGTGATGCCTGTAGGCAGATTTCCAATGCCTCTTTCTGATCAAAGATGATAAAGCTTTTCTCCCTATGTAGGAAGAATGTTTTGTTTTTTAGCAGCTTCTTAATTTGTGCTTATTTTAATGGAGACAATCCATCTAATATCACATATCCACAAGTCAGTATCTTCTGGGGTCTGCTGTCATCCCCAGGGGGGGGTCTATTAATCCACAAAATGTGACTTAAGTGATTTCTATGTGCTAGGTGGTCAGGTAGATGCAGTCCTAGAGTAGGATTCATAGGAAAAACAAGCAAAAATAATAGTTATCATTAATATACAGATGTCCCCCCCCCAAATGTATACATGCTTTAACAGCTAGTAGCTCAACTTTGAAAATGAAATGTATTTAAATAAATACTGCCTTTAGACTTATTCAAAGTGCATGCATACATTTTTTTGGGGGACAACCCACATGCTTTTGTGTGTGCCTACCATATGCTAGGCACTTGACAGAGATACTTTTGTGTAATAGTCACGAGCAAAATCAAAGCAGAAGTTATTATTTCCATTTTATAGAAATGTGGAAACTAACACTCCAAGAAGTAAAATATTTTTCCCTAGGTCACTTAGGAAGGTATAAGGTGTTTGGGCTGAGTGTTTTGATACTGGTTGTCAGAACTGTGGTATAAAAGAGGAAAGGCATATTGAGAAGAGGAAATGGTATGAGACAAGCAAGGGGACAGGAAGGCCACGTCAGTTTCTGCAGAGTTGTGTAGCATTGTTTTTCTTTTTTGCCAAAATGAGAAAGAAATTTGGATTGGGATGTAGGCTTGATAAGAAGCTGTGCTAGCGGGTTAATTATTTATTTTTAATTTTATTTTTCAATTACAGTTGACATTTAATATCATTTTATAGTAGTTTCAGATGTAACAGCATAGTGATTAGACAACCATCATTTACAAAGCCATCCCCTGGGGCTGAATTCATTCTTAAACACTGAAATTATTGCCGTCACCAAGTGCACATGAATCCCAAAACAGTGAAAACAGATCCTAGTAGTTTGTTGTTCTAGCTTGAAGTGTCTTTCAAAATGTAATCACAGGCCTCTTCATAGAGCTCCAGAGATCACAGACCAAGCCCAATCTGAAACTTGGACAGCACAGTTAACAGCGAAATAACCCCGAGCTGGCCTCGAGAGCACTAGAGGTCCATCAATAAAGAAGATCAGAATTGGGACCAAATTTGGCTTTGCATAAGAATGCTAAACTGAACTCTGCCCAGCTGGCAGTTCTTTATTCTCTTTGGGCCCTTCCTTATTCTTAACCTTAGAAATCTTACTGCCAAGTCTATCCCAATCAGACCCTGGGAAAAGAATGAAAAATATGTATAACCTCTCCTTACCCTCACCTCTTAAAACTGGTCCCAAGCCTTTGTTTGGGGAGACTAATTTTATTTATCCATCTTTTTTTTTTTTTGAGGGAGAGACTAATTTGAGTTTCATCTCTGGTCTCCTAAGTTGGCTGGATGATGAGGAAATCTGCAAAAACCTGTCACCTTGGACTTTTGGCATCTGTGCATGATGGGCATTAAACTAATTGCCTTTGTTATATGGATTAATTATAAGTAGAACTGAGTTAATGAGGATAATCAAATAATCCATCAGTGATTTTTATTACAAGATCAATATATGCTTCTTATAACCATGTTGGAAAATGCAATAAAATAAAATAAAGGACCTATAAATTACTTCCTAAAGCAACTACTATGCTCAGTTGGGAGTTAGGTCACTTTCTGTTAATATTTTTTCTTTTCCTTAAAAAACTTGGGAGTGGTTTGCCTTAGATAATCATCATTATACTCATGTACAGAAAATGTGGTACTATTTTCACCTTGATATCATAAGGTAACTTTTTCACATGTTATAAAACCTTGAAAACCATACAATTGAATCCACTAATTGACTATACCACACTTTACATAAACAAGGCCTTAGAACTGGATATGTAGGTGTTCTGTGCTTTGACAATGCTAAGGAACATTTTGATGAGTCCTTTTGTGGTTGAAGATTTTATGACAGTTAAATGGTTTCTAGAGGATGAATTTTTAGGAGTGTCGCAACATTGAAAGTCACATGTCCTTTTTAGCTCTTCCATAAAGCCAGCTTCAGTGTTTTTCTTGGTATCCTTTCCAATTCATATGTCTACTAGAGGCCTGGTGCATGAAATTTGTGCAGAGGGTGGGGTGTCCCTCAGCCCAGCCTGCACTGTCTCCAATCTGGGATCCTTCAGGGAATACTTGACTGCCTGTAAATGGGCGATTGGACATCACTCTCACAATCCAGGACTGCTGGCTCCCAACTACTTGCCTGCCTGCCTGCCTGATAGCCCCTAACTGCTTTTGCCTGCCAGCCTGATCATCCCCTAACTACTTCCCTGCCAGCCTGATCGGTGCCTAACTGCTCCTCTACCAGCCCCTAACTGCCCTCCCCTGCAGGCCTGGTCTCCCCCAACTGCCCTCCCATGCAGGCCTGGTCCCCCACCAACTGCCCTCCCCTGGAGGCCTGGTGCCTACCAAATGGCCTCCCCTGAAGGCCTTATCACACCCAACTGCCCGTCTTTGCAGGCCTGGTCCCTCCCAACTGACCTCTCCTGCTGGCCTGATCACCCACAACTGTCCTCCCCTGCTGGCCATCTTGTGGTGGCCATCTGGTGTCCACATGAGGGCAGCCATCTTTGACCACATGGAGGCAGCCATCTTGTGTGTTGGAGTGATGGTCAATTTGCATATCACCCTTTTGTTAGATAGAATTGTATTTTCCTCTTATATCTCTTCCACATGCATAGCATCTTGGCATAAATATCAAATAAACATAGTTAAGATGAAATTTCTGTGCCCTAAGGGAAACTTAAAATTGCTTGGAGTATCCTGTCTTGCTAGAAAGGTAATTTTTTGGAAGCAGAAGAGGAAGTCCTGCTTATTCTGCTGAATGACTTCCTAATACTATTAACTTTGTATTTTAATAAAGACAATGCATAGCTCCTGCAGAGTGGGTCTGGAGCTACTCACTGCCCCATGGAATCCAAGACATAGGGGTTGTTTAAGGGTTGTGTGGGTGGCTTGAAGCCCTACCTAGAGGTTTAGGAATGGGTGATCTATAATACTTATTGAATGACTAAGTTACCAGCATCACAAGGCTCAAAGATGACTAATGATTATCCTTATTCTACAGTGTGTGGTTTGTCAAATAAAGTAAGCAAAGCCTCTGCCCTTTTGTTCTGTGATTCACTCCTATAAAATATTCAGTGGTAAGGCTGAGGGAACACCAGAAATGCCAGCCTGTGCTTTGTTCACTCTACTCACTTCCCTCCTGTACTGGGTTCCAGACCCATGGGAGCTGTATTTTTATAGACTTGAGGAGAGATGGGCTAGGTGCTCTGGTTAAGAATCAGACTTTGCATTTAAAATAGTAGCTTCACATCCAGGTTCCTTGGTTTCCCAGATCTATGACCTTGGGCAAATCACTTGGCCTCTCTGAGTTCCAGTGGTTATCATATCTTAGGTAAAGATAAAGAGACAGGTTATTGAATTGTTATGGGAACTAGTGAATATGAGGTTCTTACTACAATGTGTAAGTACAGATTGAGAGTTCAAGAAATAGTCATTATTATTAGGATTAGCTACAAGTTTTTACCATGTCTATGAAGAGTGAATTGATTATGATTTGGGGATCTCTTAAAAACTTTCTATCTTTTTTTGTTTATTCATCTTAAAAACGATTACAATTTCTATCTTGCAGTCTGGTAGGAGAGGTAGAATATAATATGAAAAAATGTCTGGAAGCATGTCATATTTTTTTCCTTCCTCCATCCATGGTTGATTGAAGTGTCCCTTGGTGTGTTCAACCTCTTGAAACAGCTTTTGAGATCTTTAGGGTTGAAAAGATTGTTTATTTTCTTTTTAAAATTAGTTGAATTGATTTAAGAGAGAGATAGGAGAGTGAGAGGCATTGATGTGAGAGAAAAACCATCTATCAGCTGCCTCTTGCATGCTTTCTCCTAGAGATTGAGCCTATAACCAAAGCATGTGCTCTGACTGGGAAAGGAATCAGTGGCTTTCTAGTGCGTGGGATGATGCTCAACACACTGGTCAAGTGAAAGCATTAATTCTAAAATGCCAATCCCTGAAGAATAAGTCCCAAATGCTATCTTATACACTGGCACTGGAGATGAAAAGAGTTTCAGGGCTTTGGAAATGGCAGAGACCTGGCACTGTTTAATGTATAATCTTGGGTAAGGTATGACCAATTACAAACCCAGGGAGGCTAGACACTGAGCAGCATAGGTCAGGGATGACATAGAGAACATGAGGACTAGAGAGCCTATCCCCAAATGTTGTAGACCAAGAAGTTTCATGGGATACTTGTACAACACTAGAGAAGAAGGCCCCATAATGATTACTGCTGTTGAGCTTCCTGCCACTGTGTTTATCAGAGTCTCATAGATAGACTTTGATTTAGAAGATACAATGGCATTTCTTGTATGCTAGTGTGGAATAAATTCATGCTATGCACATGTAGATGTACCAAACACTAAGCAAGGCAGATCATTCTCAGCAGGGTTTCATCAATGCTGGCCGATATTGCTTTTATTCTCTCTGACAGCAAGGTAGGGTTTGAGGCATAAAACGTTAAGAGCACAGGCCTGGAATTGGAAAGAGCTGGCTCCATCACTTACTGTCTGGGATTTTAAAGCAAGTAATGAAACCCTTCTAGTCCTATTGTTTTCATTTGTGAGGTAAAGATGCTAAGAATGCTTCTTATAAAATACGGTTGGTCATAAGAATTAAATGACAGAACCATTTCTAGCTTGCATAATTGATCAATCCATGGTAGCTGTTATTAACATTAGTCATAACTGTGTAGTAGTTGTTGGAGAAAGCCTTGTGCTTCCTCTATCTTCATTCCTAAAGACCAGTATTCAAAGGTAAACATTTGAGGCCATGCATTATACAAACATTATCCTATTTAACATTTATTCCAAAGGGTTCTGAGAAACTTTATAGCCAGTGATATGTATAGCTTAGAAAAAGTCCTTTGAGAATAGCCATCCATTTTTCTTGTAGATTCTTTTGAACTTGAAGAATTCTCTATGGTTGGAGAAGACCAAACACAAAGATAAGGAAATAGGACATTTGGGGAAAACTTTAATAAAACAAGTACTTTTCTTTAGTGGATTTGATAGAAAGAAAATTTAGGAAAATGGAAATAGAAAAACATCATTTACAATGCCCTTCTGAGATCTAAATTTATTTTAATCTAGCAAAATAAATGAACTGTCATCTAAGGTGTTTACTTTATTCCCCTTTGGAGATCTAAAGGCCTGGTCTGGAGGCAGGGAGGTAAACTTCTAATCAGTGGAAGACATTTTCCTGTATTGATTTTGTTATTTGGTTGAGATTTTTAAAAAATTGTAATTTAAAAATGTCTGTTACCAATGATGCTGTAATAAATATTATCTTTCCCTATTTTCCTATTTGCTTTAATTGCAGCAAGTTCTTTCCATTTAAAAGAGCAACCTCATCCTCTTCTCTCCCTCCAGTGCTCTTCAGGCTTGAGGCATGTGAGTGGGAGGAACCTAGTTTGCTCATTACACAGTCTCTTTGCTCCCTCATATCGGTGACAGGGCCTCTGGTGTGTCAGGGAGAGGAGGGGGAAGAGGGCAAGGATAAACATGGCTTGCTGAGCTGGCTACTATTGCAGTTCCCCCTGTTAATCGTCATTGTCTATTTGGTTCCCAGCGATGGGACCTCAGGACTCTCTCCATGACAGATTCCCCACGCCTTGGCTCTCTCCTGGTGGGTACATTGTCAATTTTCTTAGTTTTCCTCTTTAGGGGCCTCCCAACTGCAGAAAATCTAACACTGCTGGACAACTTCAAGCTCTCTTTCAGATGTCTCCCTTGGAGTTCACCCAGAGCCTCATGCTGCTCAGGTCCTCTTCTTTGGTAACCCACCCTTATGGGTGTCACATGTCAAGAGTGAGATAGATGGGTCAAGACTATCTTCTATAGTGTCCTATTGACCTTCAGAAAGTTGATGTACCTTTGCCATGACAATAAAGTCACAGGCTGCAGCACAAATGCCCTCTCCTTTCTCTGCTATCTCTCTCAAACTTTGCTTTGATATGTAGTCAACAAGGCTGCTGATTCCCAGGTGGCCATCCAGGGAATGTGGTATCAGTACTTCCTTCTTGCAAGTGTTCCCAATATTTCTGAATTACTTTTTTTGGAAATCCCTTTATATGTTTTATAAACCCCTGTTACGTCCCTGGGTGTGCTATTGCCCAGCATTCTCATGCAGTAATCATAGATTGCCTCTTCCTCGTCTCCTAGGTCTTCTTTCATAGATAGCAAGGGTAGTGCTGGTAGTGCTAAGTACTGATTGAAAGTAGCAGGGCCAGTTTATTTACTTCTTGGCAAAGTTTGAAAAAAGTGTTTAGTTTTAAAGTGTATGACACTTCATGCCTCTGTTCACATTTTTATTTGCTAATTCTAGAGTAATAGGAAAATTCCATGTTTTTATATTTACAGAGCACACTCACACACACACACACACACACACACACAGTCATGCACGCGCTCGAAGACACACGTAAACACACACCTGTACCCCATAAGTAAGAGACTGAGGGAGAAGAGTAGGCTCTCCACTAAAATGCTAACAGCGGCTCTCATTAGGTGGTGATTAAGGTTCGACACTATTTTTGTTTTCTTTTCTAATCTTTACTGCAGGCTCCACATTTTTTTCTGATGAAAGAGAAATAAGATGAAATACAATAAACATAATTTAAAAATATTTCTAAGCTGACACATCCTTCAACAGATGGGCCAGATGTGAGGGATAGAGGCCTGGGCTTTCTGACCTCCCAGGACGCTCTGCAGGTTCATGATTTTATGAAGCATCAGCTGTTCTGAATTCCTACAGCACCTGCCACAACAAAAGGAGGCCCTTTGCTGAGCATACTAATGCAGTCGTACATGTCTTTATAGAACAAAGAGACCAAAAACGAGGATGTAATTAGCCTCCCTTGGACAGCGTCCATCCTGGCCTAGCCTGAGACCCCTGGGGAAGATAGCAGTCCACCTGTGAGGGAAGACAGCCATGTCCAGAGTGGGTTCCTACCACCTCCCTTTTGTCCTCCCCGGTGGTCTACTCCCTCATTTTGCTGCTTCCCTAGTTCCCATTTGGATCACTCTTCAGCTCTATCTCATGCTAAGAAGCATTTAGCATCTGATCCTCTGATGATGCCTTTGCATTCTCTTATAGGCTCAACTCTGCCT
The DNA here is from genome assembly GCA_027563665.1 of Antrozous pallidus. NCBI lineage: Eukaryota > Metazoa > Chordata > Mammalia > Chiroptera > Vespertilionidae > Antrozous > Antrozous pallidus. The sequence goes on along the minus strand of CM050511.1, from coordinate 117,846,780 downwards.
CAGACATCACAGCTGTGCTGAAGAGACAGGTCAGCTTCCCAGGAAGCAAAGGCTACAATGAATGGGCTGCCCCTAAATTCTTTTAGCCTCTCTCTGCCCACATTCTCACTCTCCCTGCTGTTTATTTTTGTCTTGACTAGTCTTCAAAGTTGTTAGCACCCTTTACTTGGCTTCACTGAGAGAAGGAAAGCTTATGTCCATTTCTTTGATTTATAGTATCTTTTCAACAATTATGTGACTTCTGTCCATTTTTCCCTTGCAGGGAATGCGAAGGAATGAGAGTCCCTAATCTCTCTCTCACTCACTCACTCCCAAGGGTAGAGGAGTGATCGGTGTGATTGGTCCCAGTTTAACACTCAGGGACTTGTTCACTAGTAGGTGAGGTCACTGTGCCTTAGAGACAGGGTTCTCACATCATTCTTCCTTGTGCTTGGGCATAGTAGGCTCTCTTCCTTCTTCTTCTTTAATGTGGTGAGTGTCCCCTATTGAACATTCCATCTTTTCTCCAAGTGCAAGTTGGTGCCCACTGAACTCTCCTTTGAGCAATGGAGTGAAGCAGACCTGTCATTCCCACCCACTCCACTGGGTGGCTGAATGCACCAAGAGGCTGGTTGTTGACCAGTTATATGTATTCCTTTCTTCTCCAGCATCTCTGAGCGTGTTCCTCTCGGGGCTTCAAACCTAGGACATGATCTTGAGTCCAGCTTTCACTAGGTAGGGTTCTGTGTTGGAACTGAAACAAGCATGGAAATGTATGGGTCCAAGTGGTAGGTTTCCATTCTTTCCTGTTGTTCTTTGGGTAGAAATGGCAAATGGAAGGGAGAAGAGAGGCTAACCATGCCCTGAAGAGGGTGGGGACTGGACAGTCTGCCTATCAAGAACTCCATGCCTGTCCACAGCTGGACATTGAAGTGAGCTGCCCTGTTTCCCTTGCTCCCACTTTCCCACATGTTTACATCAAGGTGCTTCTGGGAAAATTCAATTCTCTTGAAATAATGTGGATGGAATTTTTATACTTTCCTTCTGCTCCAGACTTAGCCTCCTTCCTGACCAATTACACAAAGAATTATGGGTGCTTGTGTGGGTGAGCAAATTACACCATACATTTTGTTAATTCCAAGTGGCCTGAATAAGAATGGAATCTATGGTCTCATTTGCAGTCATTCTGACTAACACAGCCTGGGATATTCTGGTGGGAGCTGGTGGAAATCACACGGGAGGGAAAGTTTAATAACCTGCCCCGCACATTCTCCAACCCTTTGTCCCCAGAGAAAAGTAATCCAAGATGTTGTGTGAACTTGGTTCTTTCCTTCCCACTGTCTAATAAGAAGAGAGAGGGCAGAAGATTGTGGTCTTCTTGCTTTAAGAATGTGGTCATTCTTTACCAAGGTAGGTGCCATGGTTTAGTGAAGGTGACCCTCTGGGCTCAAGGGGGAACAGAGCTTAGTAGTTTGGAGCATGGGCTCTGATTCAGACAGATGAGGTTTGGAACCTGACTTGATTCCTTACTAACTGTAAAACCTTGGGCAAGTGACATAAGCTCTCTTAGTATTCCTCTTCTTCTTTCTTTTCAGTTGGTGAGCACAATAGTAAAATGAGTAATAATTATAACTAAGTTATATGGTCATTTTAAGGATTAAATCAGGTGACATTTGCAAAGTCCTTTAGCACAGGGGTTGGGGCATGGCAAGACCTCAACATGTTATAGCTAAAATTCTGCCTCATTATTTAGCTACTAGAAGCCCAATGTGAAAATTTGTGCAAGGGGCTCGGCCCCCACCATTGCCTCAGCCCCTGTTGCTGCGGCTTTGCTTTGTCCAGAGGTCATCCAGAAGTACTTCTGGAAGGACATCCAGTCTAATTAGCATATTATGCTTTTATTATTATTATAGATAAGAACATCCTATATCCTAAGGTGATGGTTTAATAAGGGAGCAAAAAGAACTAGTGAGAGATAGGAGTGGAGATAAGAGGCATGTGCCAACCCTAATTGGGACCAGGTGAGGATCAGGGACAAGGGCAGGAGGATACTCAAGACACACTGAACTATTTTCAGACACATACATACTTTCTTCCTGAACTTCCCAGGGAGCCTGTTTGAAGTCTTGATGAGAATGCGCCTAGTTGCTACTGGAAGGGACAGTATACTTCACTTAAGAGGTTGGTTCCAGTCACAGATTTTTGCTAATTTGCTAGGTACTTGTGAAATATTGTAACGGTGGCTTTAGTTCTTCACCTTTTCTTTGGCCTTGTCCTTTACTTGGTAACTTTGCAGATCCTGTCACTAAAGATGTAATTTCTCAGTCCTTGAATCTGACTGGCCTTCTGATTTCTTCCAGCCAATGAAATCCACTGGGAGTGATGGTTTCTCAGTTCCAACCCTAGACCTCAAAGGCCTGTGTGTTTCCACTATTTTCCATTCTCCTGCAATGACCTTGAGGATGCACTGTCTCTGACTAGAGAATCAGAGGCACGTGGAGCAGAACTGAGTCACCCCATTGGTACCAGGAGAGGCTGACCTGGTCAGTGGACAGCCAGACACTTGCAAGCTCTGTGAGAGAGCCATGCCAAAATGAGCAGAACCACCCAGACTAACAGACTTAACACACAGACAACAAATGTTTAGTGGTGCCTGAGGTTTCATATGGTTTCTCTCGTATAGCATTACTGTGAAGAGAGAACCGAAAAGTGACCTTGGTTGGTAACATAACTTCATTTTATTCCTCACCTCAGATTCACTCATTCGTTAAACAGATAAGAGTCTTTGCCAAGTGTCAGCCCTGCAGTGAGCATTGTTGGGAGACAAAGATGGCGGCGGCATCATTTCCACCAGAAGCTTATTGGTAAGAACATGTTTTGAGAGCAGGGGTTCTGTCTAGTGCTGTCACCCATGTAGCTCCATCTCTTACAACAATAAAGTGGCACTTAGTACATGCTTGATCAGCATGATTTTGTCTGATGTAAGTATACATGAGAGGGTGTGTATGTGTTTACCAGATAACTAATTAACTATGTCATAAAAGTACACAGGCCCATTTCCTTTGCCCCCCCACCCCTTAGACTGGCAGAATGACTATCCCTTATTCTTTTCTCTAGTCTGTCTTCTCCTTCTTCTTCTCCTCCTCCCCCCTCCCCCTCCTCCTCCTCCTCCTCCTCCTCCTCCTTCTCAGCAGCAGGAAGCGCAATGTGCTCTAAACTTACCCCCGTAATAGAATGTAGATGCATCAATCAGAACAGCTTCGAACGGGTTGTCTGCAGCAATAAACGCTGCGGAGGCAGCCCGGCCAGCAGTGTAAGAGAGAGTACATGAACCGCTGCCTGGAGCAAACATGGCATCATGAATAAACTCAAGCCTTGAATTATTTATATATTTTAGGCGTTTTTTTTTTTTTCCCCCTCCCTCCTCTATCCGGGGAGGCCTGCGCCTGATTTTCCCTGAGAGCTGAGAGTCCTGAGTTTGGGCTGGAAAGGGAAAACAGTTGCCATTTGTCTCAGGCCAGTTACAGGGTAAGGACTGCATTATGTTTTATTGGGGGGACAGAGAGGAGGCAGTTCTGTGGAATGGGAAGATCCTGCTTAGAATTCAGGACTGGATGCTTCTAATTCCAGCAGGCCACGTCCCCAGGGATGGTGGGTTTTGTGAACCACCTTGGAGCTCGGTGGATGGAAGCAGAGCGAAGTCAGGCCTGTCTTTCCTATCTCCCCCCGGGAGACTGCTTCATTCTCTCCCAATCTTTTTAACGCAAGATTTTGCTGTGGCTGAAAAACAGTTTTAGTGTAGAAGATGAAGTTTGGACATCACTGGCTTGGTTGATCTTTGAAACTCTGAAGTGGTCCTCCACTTCTACTGCCTATGAGAGTTCCTGGGAGTTTTTACAAAACTATTTAAAAAAAAAACTATTCATGAGTTTTTGTTTGTTTGTCTAATTTGTTCATTTGTGGCTTTCTGTTTTATCTCCCATAATCAAACATGTCTCTAAAGTCTGGCCCTGTCAGTTCTCTTGAAGGCTCACATGCCTTTGAAGGCCTAAGGGATGCGATGAGTGGAGACCTTGATTCGGAACAGTTCCCTGAGCTCCCCTGCTTGCACGGCTGGGCACAGACTACATCCAAGGAGACCTTTGGAGAACCCATGGGTTAGAGAACGCTAATGTCTCAGGATTCATTCTCTGTCCAGTCACTGGGGACTCCTGTTTCCAGAATCAGGATGAGGAGGGGAAGCTATGCACTCAGCAGTTATATACTCAGCGGGATGAGTGTCCAGAGAGCTCATCAGTGGGAATTTTGGGAGTTGAGCCAAATAGGGGCTTTCCAGGAGGCCCCATATCAGGTGATCTGGAGAATCAGCACTTACAGAGACCAAAGGTCAGTGCTGACAGAGTGCTGATTAAGGCTGATTAGCTGGAGCTACATGGATTTGAACAATGCTCTGTGTACATCAGACTTTGTCTCCTTATTGAAGTCCAGCCATTGTACAGATGGGGCTCTATGGAGGATGTAACTCAGAAGTAATGTTAACAGATAAAAAAATTTCTGACACAGGGTTCTCCTCATGCCTTTAGAGGCTTTGGTAGAAAGAGGATGGAGCAAGAGACCTTTTTGAGGTGGCAGGTCCCACCATTTAGGAGGACTTTTTCCATCTCCATGCCTCCCATCCCCATACTTTTTTCCAGCAAATCTGAAAGATGTCCGACCTGGTGCTGGTATCATGGATTTAAAGACAAAAAGGGCCTGTTGCTGTCGTGGAATCACCAAGTCAAGTGAGACAGGTTCTTGGGAGGGAGGACTCTGAAAAATAATCACCCCTCCTTTTGAAGGAAAGGTGTAGAGACATTCTGTCACTTTCATGTGATGATTCTTCTTTCTCCTGGGAAGCAGATAAGATAAAGAAGCCATGGCAATTATATTTTGTCCTTAAGCAGAGAATGAATGAGCTATTTCTGCAACTAAGTAAGCGAGCATGGGATGCCTGAATGTCTTGTATGATTCAGAAATATGCTTACTTTTTCAAAAATCTATTTTTATAAAGAGATTAGGAAGAAATCTACTGCTCAGTGTTCTCCATGAGGGAATTGAGGTGTGCCCATGATTTCTGATCTTTCTGGGCTCCCCCCTATTGCTTAGTTTAGGAAGCCCTGGGGTCTGCAGAGCTTGTCTAGCAATCCTTCCATGGCATGCTCTTGAACTCTGAGGCCCAGAATTGTTTGCATAATTGAAAAGCTTTATCTTTAGGCACATAATAACAGGGTGTTGTTTGGTTCTTTTGGCAGGGAATAAAAGGCAGATAACCATCTCTGTAGGTGTCCTGATTGTTTTATTTCACTGTGCTGAAGAAACACCTGTAGTATTCAAGTCAAGGCAGGGGTTCTGTGTGTTGGTCACATGATTGCAACCTCTAGAGGGAGCTCAAGGCCTGTTTACATCTCTCACAACTTCTACCCAAGAAGATGCTGTGGTAGATTGGTAGACACACAAAAGCCAAGGTGCTCCATGGATGGGAATATTTACCAGGAGGGAAAAGGAGAGGTTACATTTTTTTTTGTGTGTGTGTAGGGGGCAGGGGACTAGTGGTTCAATCTTATCTATGATTCCAGTGCAGGGAAGACAGGGCATAGGGGTCTATCTTGTTTGGCAGGGACTTTTGTCTCTGGAACCTATGGACAGGATGTTGTCCATGGGAAATGGCCCTAGAGAGGACAGCTGTGGCCAGTTCTCTTCTAGATTTGTGGTGATGAATGAAGAGAAGTTTCTGCTCCGTTCTCCCTTGGAGTGAGAAGATCTAAGGCCCAATGCTCTTGAGCTAAAGACATTAAAGGGTCTAATAAAACTCAGATGTGGATCCAATGCAGGAGAAATGTGGAACTAATGCCAGAATTGGTAGTATGAATGAGAACCCATTGGGTCTGTGTCACAAATTCCTCTGGATATTGTGGGAGTCTGATGGTATTCAAAGTCCTGACCACCTATCATCCCTCTTGAAAAACAGAGTCACGAGGCTGTTAAAAAGATGTAAGCTCATTCTGTTGCAAAAACAGCAATTGTGTGATATTGGATATGTTAGATAGCTTCCAAGAAATCTAGTTTTCTCAACTGTAAAATGAGGATAATACCTGCTTAATGATCTATGATGAGATTTATAGGTAAAACATATGGCGATTTCTGTGCCCTTGTGATTCTACTCTATCTGTCAGTGCATCAAAGGTCATGTGAGTAGATCTGGATGGGGATGACCCACCCCAGATGGTCTCAGGGATTCCTGCCTCTGAAGTAGACACTAGCTGTGCAATAACTTTCTCCTCCTTGGATTTGAGGAGGTTGATAGATCTGAGAGCATCTATCTTTTTAAATCAAGGAGACCATCCATCTCCCATTGTCATTTGATTTTTCTTGAAACAACAGCCACAAATCTCTAGGCAACAACAGACATGACACAGATAAAATGAAAACGGAAGAAGTTGCAATTTTCTCTCATTAATGGAAAAGGAGAAAACACTTGGCTTCCGCCTTGAGGGTTTGGGGATGTGTTATTTTTAGAAAAGAACATTTCGTGATTTGAGTTGTTTGATTTCTGAGATGACTTTCTTTTTTAGTGTTTTAGTAAGTTGATGAATCAAAAAAGAATAGGTGATAGAACAATAACAATCAGTAAAAATATACTGAGCTCTTTTAAGTTCAAGACAGAGAGGCAGAGTTAAAGAGATTATAAGGCTTTGTCCCCTCTTTAGATACTTATGGTAGCTCTTATTAAGAAAGATTGTATGTACGTATGCAGTTCAGAATATAGATAAATATGATCTATTGTAGTTCACAGGTATCTGTAGTGATAAATTGTCAAGCCCTGAAGAATGGATGCAGTCATTCATTCATTTGTGTATTCAATTAATATGTATTAAATACCTTCTTTGTATGTAGCAGGCACTGGGAAAAGAAAGCTGAATTGGACCTTGACACTACCCTTTAAAATTTGCTAGTCCAGTGGCTGACACAGACTTAGAATTATAACCAAGAAATGCTATGAAATAAGTTAACAGGAATTTCTACAGATGACATGAGATCATGGTCTAATCTACATAGAGAGAGAAATTGGAATGACTTTATGGAAGAGAGAATACTCAAGATAGGGTATTGAAGGAGGGGGACTAATTGACCAGAAGGAAGATGAGAAAAGGTAGTCCCGGCAAGAAAGCAATATATGCAAAGACTTTTGAGTAAACTGTTTAGAGCAGCCCAAGCTGTGTAAAACAGTGTCAGGATGGGAGTAATTAGGTTCTTTTCGAAACCGAAAGGAAAATAACTTTATTCAGACTGGAGAAGACTTCTTGGAGGAAGTGAACCAGGCAGAACTTAGGGTAATGGAGATGGGGGTGATTTAGAGGAACACAGTTCTTCAAGAAAGAGGGAGATCGTTTGGGGCACAGCAAACCTCTGTGTAGCTAGAAGATTGGGTGAGATGTATGTAGAGAGAGGGGAAAGGTTAGGCAGGGATTGATGACTTTGTACAACAGCACCTGAAAGACCTCTTCAACACAAACTATTGAGATTTGAAGGGCTTTAAGGAGGGTGTGGACTGATCTAATTTGCCTATTAGAAAGAACTTTCTTACTGTAGGGAAGGGACTGCATGGGAGGGATGAAAATTGGGGGAAGAGGTGGTGTTTTATATTGGTCAAGGGAAGAGATTATGGGGGCATAGATCCAGATGGTGTTAGTAGAAATGTAAGAAAGTTAATTAAATGAGCAGATACTTAGGAGGTGAAAAGGATGGAACCTGGTGATTGGATAGCCTGAGATGCTGAGGAGAGGTACAAGGCCAATAATAGAGAAGCAGAATTCATGGAAAACTGGAGAATGGTTAGGGCATTCATCAAGATATAAAACACAAGAGGCTACTGCTTGGGGTAAAGAAGATTTCATTATGGAAGACAGATAAAAATTGGACAGGTATTGCCTGAGGTGTGTGTGTCCTATTGGGGGGCGGAAGTGCAAGAGGAAGGAAAAAGTGTTATCTCACTTCAACAAACATTGATTGAGTTGCTACTGTGCCTCTGGGCAATACACTGAATTCACACCCAGTAAATAGAATATTCTCAAGAAATTTTACAGTCTGGTGAGAGATGAACATGGCTTATAGACAATTCCAGTGTCATGTGTCAATGTGTTGATAGATCTTTGCACAAAATTGGACAGATATTAATGAGCACCTACTTGTGCCAGGATGGTACTAGTGCTGTAGACATGGAGGTGATCGAGTCTAACAAGACTCTTTCTTGAATGTTTTATTGAAACTTGCTAACTAACTAACTAACTAACTAACTAACTGACAAACAGACTAATTATAAACAAACAAACAGAGAAACTAACTGACCAACCAACTAGCAAGCAAATAATAGACTAGCCAACTAACAAGCGGACAAACCAAACAACTAACCAACTAACTAACCAACATAAATATTCAGTGAAGAATTTTTGTGTTAGTTTGGGGTTGGGGGAAACAGAAGTAAAACATAGACCCAAGAAGGAATGCAGGAAATACCCTGGAGGAAACAGGAGGAAACATTGGATAGGATGCTGGTCTGACTCTGTGGAGGAAGAAAGAAAGAAAGGAGGTTGGGTGGAAATAGTCTCAGATTGCTGTACAGTCCAACAAAGCTTAAATAAAGCTGATGGTGGGTCCCCAAACTCACTGGTTTCCATAAGATTCCATGTCTCGCAGGACATGGGTACAGAAATTAGCATAATAGAGTTGGGGGTGATTTAGAGGAACACAGTCCCATGTCTCCCAGAAACACATTGCTTCAGGGTCCCTGTCCTGCTCAGCCATGGGAAGGGTGGCATTAGAGCATGTCATGGATAGATTTCAGACACCAGCAGCTGATGTCCTTAGACAATTATATCCCAGCATTTGGAGGACTGCAAAGAGATTATTATAGTGGCCACACCTATGAAGAAAATATGCAGATGCTGAGAGAGAATAACCTGGGAAAGTTAGCATTACATGATGAGGGAGAGGTGGTCTGTCTGGGGAAATGACATTGTATCTATGACCAGAAAAGTAAGAAATATCCAGCTGTGAAGAGACAGGGGCAACATTGTAAGTAGAGGGAACAGCACATGCAAAGGCACTGTGGTGGTATCTGAGTGTCCCACAGAAGCCCACGTGACTGGAATGTAATCAGAAAAAGAGCAGAGTGGCAGAGGTGGTATACAAGATCAGGCAATCCAGGGTTTTGTAATTTATTTCCAGCTGTTTAGATTTTATTGTAACTGCTAAAGAAAGCCAGTGGAGAACTGATGTTGGGTAGCGGTATGATCTGACTTGCGTTTTAAGAAGACCACTCTGGCTGCTACATGGGGCATAAGTTATAGGTTTTCAAGCCAAGAAATGAATTGGATGGTGACAGATGATGATGATGTACAGAGTTAAGGTGCACCGACCCAATCTGGGGCTGCAGAGGGATGCTGGGGTCCAGAGAAAAGTTTCAGGGAGAGAGGTCATGTGAGCTGATTCATAAAGGGGTAGATTTTTAGGGCCAGTTGGAGAAAGGAAGTGACATTTACCGTGAACTTCACTGGCTCTCTGAAGGGAGGAGAAATCTTATAGCACTTCTAAAATCTTCACTAAACCAGAGCCAAAGCAGTCTTTAATTTAGTGCCTTTTATGGGACAGAAGACAGTTCAGGAGTAGCCAAGGACATTCACAGGTGAAAAGTACTTAAATCAGAGAGACAGCATAGTTAGGGAAAGGAGACCAACCATTTCCTTTTTTTATGGCAGAGAACATTAACTGAATACCTCAGAGGCTGGAGCAAAGGAACAAAGAGAGCATGAGTCTTTCTTCTCAACTTCACTCAGAATTCAAACTGGAGCTGGCGTGTGCCATTTTGAATGTGGAGGGCTCAGTCCTTTGGGGTAGAATTGAAAACTTGTTTTTCAGAGCCCACTCTTCATTTCTTTTTTCTGTGTTCAGAACAACAACAGCAAAAAAAGTAAAACCTAAACCTGTAACCATAATGGTAACACCAGGACTGAATCACAAACCAGAATGCAGACATCTGGTCAGGTTGCTTCTGCTGGCATTGGAGCTTCCTTCTAGAGCTGTCTTCTGATGGCCAGTCATCTCCCTGCTTTTTACTGCTTGCCGGATCTGCCTTGGGCTCGTACTTTTGAAATAGAGCCCTCATCGCTTTTCCTGCCTCCAGAGACTCACATTGTACACAGTTCAAGTGACAAAATGATCAATAACTTTTGGAATAAGATGCACAGATTGAAAAAAATCAAATACTTTATATAAAAATCCACATGTCCAGTTTCTCTTAAAAATCCGAATGATCTGACCTCACTGATCCACATGGAATACCAGCTGGGTGAAGTTCGATGGTGGCCATTTCTTTTATCTTGGGCATCAGATTTCTCTCTAGTCAGCATAATCTTTCTTATTACTATAGTTTTATGCTCATCTTTTTTGTTACCCGATTGAACCTGGCGGGGGGATATTTAAACTCAAAAGCATTAGTTTATAGACATATTTTTTCTAAAACACAGATCTGATCACGCCACACTCTTATTTTAAAAATCTTCACCAGCCTACTTATCTGGCAGATTAAGTTCAAGGTCTTCACCCTATCATAGAAGGACCTTCATATCCTGATCTCAATCTTTCCATGGGCCTTCTTCTGTTTTTAAAATTTATTTATATTTGCAGAGTACTTATTCTTTTCTTACAGCAATATGTACCCGAGAAACCAAGTAAGACAATATTGTAATAATATTTATAACAGTTTTCATTTTTTGAGTACCAGATACATGTATTTGCTGCATACTTGCAGGATTAGTAAAGTGACATGACCCTTACAAAAAGCTTTGGATTAAATAACAGTGTCCTTACCTTATGAATGAGGAATCTGGATAAAAGGTTTAAGTAAATTTGCAGTGAAATAAAATTTGAACTCGGGGCTCTGTGTTTATAAACAGGCCATGGCATTGTCACCAAACTCCCTATTTTCAGATGCGTTACAGTAAAAGGCATTCTGTAGAATAAACACACATATAGAAAACAAACATCTCCCCAAAGAAACTACAGACCCTTCAAATCCAAATCACACACATTCTCCTCTTGTTTTTACTAGACTGAAAAAACTAGAGCCCTTTGCTGTGATAACCCAAGAGAAACCTAGTAAGAGGTGGATGAAAATAAACTAAGAAATGGGGATTACTCTCTCTCTAGGAAATGGCAGAGAGCTTGTTAAATAAAGTGGGAAAATTTTGCTTCTTTACTTTGGGATTTAGATTAGACCATATCTCCACCGCAATTTCTGTCCTTGGATTATGTATATGTGCTTGAGCTTGTAGGGTTGCTAGTTTAAAAATCATCATGTTTTAACCTCTTAAAAGTGAAAATAACAATGAAAATCTATTTATGGCCATTTTCCATGGTAGAAGTCCAGATTTCATTGCAACTCTACCACTATCTTCTCCAGCACTTCCATCCTAAACTCCTAACTCCTCAAATTTTGGCAAATGAATGGGAGAGGAAATAATGGATTCACTCAATTTGATCAACCCCTATGTATGCGAGTGGGCTTTCCTCAGAGGTGGGTAGAGATTTCTATGGTGAAGTTTAATGAATGATTTATTCTGGAACTAGAAGCATGATCTCAGGCCAAAGAACCAAGTTAGGTCCTGGATGGGGTGGTGGTTGCACTTAGCAAGGGAATATTTCAAGGAGACTAATTTCAAATAATTGTTTTTCCTTGACCTGTGGCAGAAACATTTTATCAAGAGTTGATTCTTTTCTTTCTTTTGTTGTACTTGCCTTTTATGATGTCCTAATTAGTAATTAAATAGTTTTCTGTTGGTGGTCTTGGGGAATCTTAGAGACAGGATAATAATTGAGGAAAACGTTCTAATTCTTTCTGCTCTATGATGCCCATAAAGATAAAACTTGTTCCCCTCTCTCTTTAAAATAGGCAAAAAGGCAAAAACAAGCAGAAAACATAAGTGGTTATAGATGAGTAGTTTAACAGATTTACATGCAACATTGAGGATGAGGATGAGGGGATAAGTGGCAAGATGGACGTTTATTGTGGATGATTAAGCCTAAGGACTGAGAGAAAATGAAAAAGTGGGTAGAAACTTTGTGTGGGTGGTAGAAACTCATAAGAATAGGTGCTTTGAAATAACGCTTGGAAATGAGTAGTGTAGAAGCAAGATGATGCAGGCCCTACCTCTGGTCCTTTTGGAGCATTGGAAGTGAAAGTGAGAAAAGAAGCTAGCCTTCAGTTTAGCCAGAAGCATAATGGAGTGGTCGCTGAAGAGCTGATGATACTCGTGTTCACAGGTGGGTTAATGACCCTGAAAGACGTCCATGATGTATAATACTCAGAAAACCTGTGAATATGTTTGGTTGCACAGCAATGGGCACTTTGAGGATGTGGTTAAAGTTAATGACTTGGAGAGATGGGTGAAGAGCCTGGACTATCCAGGTGGGCCCACTCTAATCCCAAGTCTTTAAAAGCCTAACATCTCTCCTGGGTGTGATCAAAGGGAAAGGTGAAGACAGAAGAAGATTCCTAGAGGAATTTGCTGGTATTGAAAAGGGAAGAAGGGAGCCTTGAGCCAAGATAAGTCAAAAGGTGGAAAACATGAAGAAACAAATTCCCCCCTTAGTTTCCAGGAAGAAGTGTGGTCAGCTGACACCTTGGCCTTAGGACTTCAGACCTTCAGAACTGTAAGCTAATCAATGTGTGTTGTCTTAAGCCACTAAGTGTAACAGTACTTTATCAGGACAGCTGTAAAAACTAATACATAGGAGATGTGTTTATCATGGAAGGGAGGGGGCGCTGAGTACAGGAGAACTCGGGAATAGGAGAGCCCATGTCATAGGCTGTGATGGGCAACCTTTTGAGTTGGGTGTGTCAAAATTCACCAAAAAAACCGAGCATAACTCAGGTGGTATGTCACTTCGAGAAAAATACCATAATTTTGCTATATTTATAGTTTAAATAACAAAAATGTATAATTGTAATACATAACTGTATTTAATAAACCGAAAACTAATTATTTAACTTACCTGCTTAGTGATTCCTTTGTTCATCTGTCAGTCGGTTTCTTTTATGGACTTGATATTATTTAACTTGTGTGGGGTGCCATGAACTAAGATAAGTGAGGGGGAGGGGGAATTCTTTAACTGACCTGCCTTTTAGTGACTTTTTTGTTGCTGAATTTCATTGGCTAAACCTTCAATTGAAGGTTGGTAATTTGTACACTTCAAGTCCAAGCAAGCACTACTAACTTCATCTGTCAATCTATTTCTTTTGTTGGTTTTGATATTATTTAACTCTGAGAATAAGGTCTCACAAAAGTACATAGAGGAAAAATTGTGAGTAAAGCCATTGCTATATTTTACAGGATGCTAAAAGTGTCTGGTAATCAGTTCCAGGCACTCCAAATTTCGTGTTCATAGTGGCACTCCTCTTGATTCTCCAAGTGGCACCTTTGTAGATTTTCAAGCTTTGACCTCAAGTGGACAAACACCTGAGCCCAGATGCTGTCTTGAAATTCTTCAAGTTGCATCTCCAAATCATCAATTTACATCTATTGGAAACCATTTAATTCCAAACTATTGTAGACTTCTACATCAGGATACTTAATTATTTTTATGGTCTGTTCAAGGCTTCCAAATTGATTAAATCTCTCACTGGACTGGTCAAGTAATGAGTCTAAAACATGCTGCTATTTTATATGCAAAGATTGCATTTCATTTTGTACAGCTACACTGGCCTTCTCAAAATACTTTGTTACTCGAGGAAAATGCTTATAAGTTTTAGTTTCTACATCTCGCTTGAAAATTTTAAGTTTACTTTCAAAAGCTTTTATGTATCCAAACATAACATCAATACTTTTGCCAAAACCTTGTAACTTTAAGTTCAGTTCATTAATATGAACAGAGAGATCTATAAAAAATATCAGGGTGTTGACCCACTTATCATCATTGAGCTGAGAAAAGTTTCCCAGATCCTTATCCTCAAGAAATACCTTAATTTCTTCAAAGCACTCCACAAAGCGCTCAAGAACTTTGCCTCAGCTCAGCCATCTTACATTATTGTACATCAGCAGTTTACTGTAGGTAGAATCAACCTCCAGTAAAAGTGCAGAAAATTCTCACTTGTGAAGGGGGTGAGCAGCTATTAAATTAACTATTTTTGTAACAACTGACATTAAGTCATTTAAGTTGGTGAATCCTGCCTTGGCACATAAAACCTCCTGATGGATAATACAATGAAAAGGCACAATCAAATGTCCAGTAGCTTCTGTAAATAATTTGAGAAATCCGACTTTTTCTTCCACCATGTTTGGTGTCTCATCTCTTGTCACTGACACTTAGAGATATCAATGTTTAGGTCATGGAATGTTTGTATAACAATCTTACATGTTTTGATTCCTGATGTACTTGTTGGCACTGATACTAACTTTATCAACTCTTCTCTCATTGTGAGACCATCAGAATATTGACAAATAATGGCCAACTGAACATGTGATGTGACATCAGTAGTTTCATTAAGAGAGATAGAAAAATATTTACAATTACTTATGTCTCTCTTTAATTGATGTTGTACATTTGTGTTCAGTCTCATTATTTGGTCTTTTATGATATTTATACTGAGTGGTAACTCAGATATTCTCTTAATAATTGCATCTTTATTCTGCATATTGTGAAATAGAACTGGTGCACATCTTAGGAGAGTTTCTTTAATAAATTCCCCCTCACTGAGTGCTTTTCCATGCTGAGCTATGGAGTGAGCAATGCTCAAACTTGCAGATGTTAAATTTGTAGAGCCTTTTATAAATTTAAGGATGGAATTAGATTGGCTCTTATAAAGGTGTACCTGCCTGGAAATGTATTCCTTCCTTTCATCCTCACTTTTTTTCAAGAGCTGGGAATTATTAGTTTCAAAATGTCTATTTATATTCCACGTTCTGCTTACTACCATTTCAGTACATAGAACACAAAATGTTCTGCCATTTTTTTTTCTATAATGCCATACATCTTGGTCCATGTCTGTTGAAAGGGTCAGCTACTGCTACTACCACTTCCTTAACTTAACCTTGTTTTTTTTTTTTTTTTTTTGCATTCTCCACTAGAGGGATGTGACAGAAGATAGAATTATAGATAGCCTGTTTGCCCTGCAGGCAATTAGGGGTTAACTAGCTTAACTGACCACAAGATGGCACATGTAACCGTCCTTTAGGAAAGGGCAGGGTTAATAAGCAGAAATAGGGGTTAATAAGAATGTACAACAATAATAGTGGTGAAATGGAGTCTGCACTATGCTGCAAAATACCGTTCCTCATATAAATTAAGATAGCTGCCTCTACTTCTAATGGTGGGAAATGGCACCCATAGCACAATCCCTCGCCTCTCCCAGCCTCCCCCTTACTTATCTCAGTAATGATGGTCAATTAGAAATCCACGACACCCCAGAACAGTAGATTGGATGATGGTTGCTGGGTTATGTGGTTGCTGGTAATGGCGATCACAGGGCCCCCAGACATGCGTCCCCCATGGCATTCTGCTGCTCCCTGCTCTGCTGGCCGGAAGTGAGGTCAAAGATCCCCTAATGGCCTAACCGGAAGTCCCAGAACTAGACGCTCTGTGCTGGAGTTCTGTTGTTTTGGCCTACAGACCCTCCGGCACGGAGTGTCAACACTCCACTACAGCAAATGCTTCATCCTCGGCTACTGCACCTGGCCGTGCAGTAGCTGAGGATGAAACCTCCTTCTTGGCATGCAGCCCCATACTTCTCTGTATGCGACCGCATGCAGCCACGTGTCATTAAAAATGGCTACATGTATCAGTGCTGACATGCGTGTCATAGGCTCCCCATCTATAAATTGCTTTGGGTATAATAGACATTTTAATGATGTTGATTCTACCAATCCCTGAACATGGTATATTTTTCCATTTGTTTATATCTTCATTTTTCTCTTTTTTTCAACATCCTGTAGTTTTTGATTACAGGTTTGTTTGTTTTTACCTCCTTCATTAAGTTTATTTCTAGGTATCTTAATTTTTGTCGTTGTTGTTATGGTAAATGGTATTTTTTAAAATTTATCTTTCTGTGAGTTCATTATTGGTGTATAAAAAAGCCTTAGATTTCTGAGTGTTAATTTTGTATCCTGCTGCATTCCCAAATTCATTTATTAAGTCTAGTAGTGTTTTTTTTTAATGGAGTTTTAGGGTTTTCTATGCACAATATCATGTCATCTGTGAATAATGACAGTTTTACTTACTTTCCAATTTTGATGCATTTTCATTATTAATTCTCCTTGTCTCAATGCTAAATTTATTTATTCATTTGTTTGGGGGGGAAAAGAGCATAAGGAAGAGAGCAGATAGGCTTGCGATTAGTGAGTGAAACTAATTAAAGAATTAGGAGGAGAAGAGAGCAAGAGAGAAGAAGAAAAACAAAAGCATAAAAAACTGACTAATGATGAAAAAAAAGAGAAGGGTGCATGGACTTGGAGCAGGGGAGAGGAAATTAGATATATGCACAGAGACTACAATAATAATAACAGGTCAATAAAGCAGATAAATAAGATCAATTTTTAACAAGGGGAAAAGAAAAAAAGAGAAAAACTAAAGCAGTTAAATTCTAATAAGGAGCCCCAAAGTAGCCAGGTGGCAGTCTCAGCTTCCATATCAGTGGAGTCCCCTTTGTGCCTCCTTGTGGAAGCATTTCTCCCCAGAGTTAAGATGTCTAGGCCCGCAGAGCTTAAGGCCTCAGGAACAGGAAGCTCCTATTTGGTAGTTGGTCACTAGAAGTGACAGTAGTAGTGTCACTTCCATTTTTGCCCTTTGATTCCTGGACCGGTGACTATTGGATTTGGGAGAAACAGCATCTCTTGTTGGATGTTTATTCAGAAGACATGCAGATTCCTGGAGAATCTCGCCCAAGCTCTGCAAAGTGTTGGCTCCTAGGTGGCATTGCAACTGAGTCTTTAAAAGACCATTCCACTGTTGGATCAGGCCAGGTACTTCAGGATGGCTAGGACTCTGGTAAGAGCAGTTAATTCTCTATGACCCTGTGTCCACAATTGATGCCCTCTTTAAACAATAGTTCCTATAGTTCCTACTATTTTGTTGAAGCAGTTGGTAATTATTGCTAAAATACTGAAATGTTTAAAGCACCTCTGAGAGGATCAATAAACAACAAAAAGACATTTCACTGCTATTAAAGTAGAATTTCAGAGAGTGACATAAGTATGACTATTTTCAATATCATAGAAACTGAATAGTGATTCCTCTATCTTTAAAATTTATTGGAAAAGCCTGAGTTTTTGGGAAAAAATATACCACCCACTGACTGATATTATCTGTCATTAAGCCCATCTTTATTTTATTTCTCATTTAGGAACTATGAACATGTCTGAGTTATTTGTGCTTAAAAACAGTGCATATGCCATTATTTCCAGCACATCAAAATACATAAAGTGGAAGAGATAAACACAAATAGCTATGTATGATTATAGTAGCTATATACTTGATTTATTATATTTAAAAGTCTCACTTTTTCTACAGAATAAAATTTGCTCCCGTAAAGTAAGAAGAAGGTAGATAGTATTACAAATAACTATGTTGATTTTAAAATGTTATAACTAAAAATGCACATTAAATTAAAAACCCTAAAATGTCAACAGTGGTTTTATATAGGTAGTGAAAATAATTTTGTTCTTCATATGTTATAAAAAGCCTTATTTTTAATTGTGGAAAATAAGTTGAAGAGTGAAATATGAAGAGTGCCTTCATCAAGAATGTGAGTGTAGCTGTTGTGTGGCAGCATTGTTAGGTTACACACATGAGTGACTATACATGAATGGTTACACATGTGAATGTGTCTTACCCCAAGAGTTCTCATCTCGTGAACTATTGTTTCCTTAATTGTCCACATAAAAAATGAAGAGAAGAGTCACTTCTCACCAATGGAGAATCAGTCAATGTGGTGCCAGCCTCACCAGAATGCTTGGCAGGAGCCCCAGAAAGTACCTGTGTTCTCGGAGTGTGGGGCCTAAAGCCTATATCAATGTCCATTTTGATGTTGAAGGGTCTTTGTAGGCCAGATCTCTCAAGAGTGCCTGGATTCTTCTGACAAATAGTCTTAGATTTTTGTGGATCTGTTTTTTAAAAATCACAGTTTTACTAGTTATTTTAACACAGTTTTACTTAACCAGGCATTTAACCAAACATATTGGATGCTTCAAATGTTCCAGGCAACATGGAAGGAATAAATGATAATGCAATTTATGCTCTGCTATAGATAAACTTATGGTCTAGTAGGATACCCAGAAGTAATACTAGCAGAACTATGATGCATGCTTTTATAGCTGCATGTCCTTGATCTAGGAGGAGAGAGGGGTTATAGAAAGGCTTTCCAGAGACATTTAGAAATAGAAGTTTCTTATTTCAGGGGGAGTGAGTGTAACTCTGTCCTATTTAAAGATATTTTTCTCACTCTCCTATTCCCTCTCCTTTTCTCTTTTCCTTCTTGCCCTATCTTCCCTCCATTAACAAATACTTATTGAGTTTAAAATGTATAATATGGGAAATATTTAAGATAGAATACATGGCCCTACTCTCACAAAGCTGATATCTGAGTCTGATAGGTCATTTGGGAATGTGAATGAGAATTTTTTTTTTAAAGCTGGATTTGGTAGCTATGTAAGTGAGGACTCCAGATAACATGCAGAACATTTAGTTCAATTTAAATTTCAGATCAACAAAGAATATTATTTTAGTTTAAGTAAATTTACATATTGCGTAGAATACACATATACCAAAAATTATTAAGTGGATGTCCTTTTTTTCCCGTCCTTTTGCTAAGTCTAGCAACTGTATGTGCAAAGAATATTAGCACATAAGGTTAGAAATATGGGCAGGGATAATACAATTTTATAAACCATTCTAAGGAGTTTGAATGTCTTGATACCTATACTAGGCAGATCTGAAATTTGTAAAGATAACTCTGACTTAGGCAGCAGTGGTCGAGTGGAGAGATGGCATTAACAGAATCACTTGGAAAATATTGAGAAGAGATTGCATGTGAGAGGAGAGACAGAAAAGAGGTTTCAGAATGCCCTCCCCCGAATTCATTTCTGGTTTCAATAACCGGGTGAATCATTTTGCTATTCTCCAAGCTGTTATTCCAAGGAGAAGGAGATATTACCAGACATACTTTTTTTTTGCATCCACTTATTTATTTATTTTTTAATATATATTTTATTGATTTTTTTACAGAGAGGAAGGGAGAGGGACAGAAAGTCAGAAACATCGATGAGAGAGAAACATCGATCAGCTGCCTCCTGCACACTCCCCACTGGAGATGTGCCCGCAACCAAGGTACATGCTTATTCCCAAGCTGTCCACCTTGAATCTTACCCTTAAACAAGAAATCTCTTCTCCTAGATTGTCTATAATCTTATTAAGCTGTAGTGTGGAAAGAAGGGAAGCTAGACTGAAATTGTTTATTTTTACAAAGGTAAATATTTTGTTGATGTTAGCTCATCTCCAATCTTTTTCAGTTCTTGGCATTCTCATCATTCCTAAGAATTCAGTGGGCTCTTGATACACACTCAGATAATCCTGAGTACCTGTGTGAGTTGCCAAATATTTAAAATCAAATGTTTACCCAACTAATCCTGGGGGAGCAATTCTCTTTGGCATATCAGCCCAACGGGTTCAAATTCATGCTTAGATATGACATCAACCTTGAAGATGAAATCCTCAGACATCAAGCTTTTATCATAAGTTGTAAAGAAAGTAAGAAATTCAGAACTTGCTAAAAACAATTTGTATTTTATCTGCTTTAACAAATATATAAGAATCAATTGAAATTAAAAGCATCAAGAAAATACAGATGGCTTGGCCGGCATGGTTCAGTGATTGAGCATTAACTTATAAACCAGGAGGTCATGGTTTGATTCTCCATCAAGGTACATGCCTAATTGCAGGCTCAATCCCCAGTAGGGGGCATGCAGGAGGCAGCCCATCAATGATTCTTTCTCATCATTGATGTTTCTATCTCTTTCTCTCCCTTCTTCTCTCAAATAAATAAAAAAATATATTTAAAAAAAGCAAATACAGATGGTTGCTGCTACGGTATGCTTTCCATCATTTCTTAAAAGTTTGCAATTTCTTAAATATATTCATGAATTCTCTAAAATCTTGTTTTATAATTATTTGCCAAGACAAAGTCTATGAAAAGTAGAAAAATGATATATAGGTGTGTGTGTGTGTGTGTGTGTGTGTGTGTGTGTGTGTGTGTGCAGATGTACATATTGCACTGAGGCTTTTACATGGATTGCTACAATTATCTATCTATATAAAAAAACCTAAGCGACCATCGTAACTGAACCGATGACCAAACAGGCTGAGTGGGGTGACTAGGCTGGCAGAGGTGTTAGTGTGGGCGATCAAATGACTGAGTAGCAGGCTGTATGGGGTGACCAGGCCCACAGTGGGGGCAGTTGGGGGTGACCAGGATGGCAGAGGGAAGTGAGGGGCAACCAAGGCTGGCAGAGGAGGGCAGTGAGGGGTGATCAGGCAGGCAGGTAGGTGAGCAGTTAGGAGCCAGTGGTTGCAGATTGTGAGAGGGATGTCCTGGGTTTGGGCCTAAACTGATAGTTGGACATCCCCTGACGGCTCCCAGATTGGAAAGGGTCCTCTACCCCCGTGCATGAATTTTGTGCATCAGGCCTCTAGTACTAGTATAAAGAAAAGGATGATTGCAAACAGCTCGATGATTGAAAGACAATATGATAAGGTGGAGGCAATTGAGATATATGAGAGTGCTATTATTAGAACAATACTATTGAAAAGAATTAACTCATGACTTTTCAGCAAGCTAGACTAGTAGGAGGGATAGAACGCTGTAACAATTTGAGGTTAAAGTTGTACATTAGCAGAGAGATTAAGATACAGTAGGCATGATACCAATAGTATAATTTCACATCTGGGAAGGAGTGATAAAACTCTCATTTAATTAGCAGGGGAAATGGATGGTCTGGCTGAGAGCAGTGGAAAGTCTTATTTTAAGTGCTGATGGGAAAGGAAATGAGAAAGCAAAGAATGACATTTACGGAGCTTATACTCTGCATCGTCAGCTATACTAAGAATATGTATTAGCTCAAATATCCAGCTCATTGGAACCTCTCAACCAATCGCACCCTTTAAAGACAGGTTTTTATCATCTGCACTTCACAGATGAAGAAACCGAGGTTTAGTGAGATTAAAGAACTTTGTCCTGATCAAAAGTTAAGTGATAGAAATGAGATAGGAATTTGGACCTTTGTTTTCAAAGTCCATGTTTTCTATATTTTACTTAATTGCTGCCTGATATTTATATCACAACACCTAACCGCTTCAGGAAAATTAAGACCATTGCTTTCGGTCTTGAGAAAGTATTTTCTACCCTGGATCTCTGAAGGCCCTAAAGAAGGCCCTAAAGAAACATTTCCCCCCATCATTGTTACCATCTTGGGCTTGGGGCAATAAGGTAGTGACTTAACCAAAGTCATCAGTGAACCAGCCTTTTTCTGGTCTAGGTATTTCTCCTTACTTACTATCAGACAACTCTCATACATAGTTGTGGCCCATTTGGATTAAGGCTTCTAGTCTATGTAACCTCACATTAGACATTGCTGAAGTCTACACCAAAGTTCTGGAATTAAGTTTATTTAATGAAGGATTTCTGAATAACATGTCTTATACATGAAATTTATTGGCATAAATATTAGAAATAATCTATACTTTGTTTTACATTTACTTTGAAGCTTAAATTGATTTCACCTACATTTTGAAAATTAAAAACAACCATTTAAATTAGGTTGAATAAAGTCACAACATTTGCATAGTCTATGCAGGCCTACCTCAGAAATACTATGGGTTTGGTTCTAGACCACCAGAGTAAAATAAATATTGCAATAAAGTGAGTCCCACAAACATTTTGATTTCTCAGTGCATATAAAAGTTATGTTTATATTATACTGTAGTCTATTAAGTATGCAGCAGCAGTATGTATAAAAAATCATGTACATACCTTAATTAAAAAACACTTTATTGCTAAAAAGTGCTAACCATCATCTGAGCCTTTAGCAAGTTGTATTCCTTTTGCAGGTGGTTGTAGCAAACCTTCAATTGGCAAAATAAATGCAGTATCTGGAAAGCCCAATAAAGTAAAGCACAATAAAATGATGCAGGGTTCTATATGGTCTAGTCACCCTTGGGCCAGATCTAACCCACCAAGTGTTTCTGTAAAAACGGTTTCACTGGGACAGAGCTATCTACACCTGTTCCTTCTGAATCTCCTAGGGCCATTTAGGGGGCACATGGCAGAGTCCAGTGGTTGTGACAGCATGGCTGACAAAGCTGTAAATAGTTACTATTTGACCTTTTTCTTTCTTTTTTTTCTGGTGAACATATTTTTTGTAATTAATTTTTTAATCCCGTCAATATTATGATTTCAATGTCTTTTTAAAAATATTTTTATTGTTTAAAGTATTATGTATATTAGTACATATATCAGCCCATCAATATTATGATTTAAATGACCTTTTCTTCTTTTTAAAATATTCTATTGTTTAAAGTATTACATATATTAGTACATTATCGCCTTTTTCCCCCCATTGATCTTCCCCCAGCCTCCCTTGCCCCCTGTCACATGCCCTCCCTCCCCAACACTCCTCAGTCTTACTGCTATAATTTGACAGTCTGGTACTTTACTGCCTCTGTGCTTATCCTTTTATTCATTAGGTTATAATGTTCTTTATTTTCCATAAATGAGTGATATCATGTGGTATTTTTCTTTCATTGCCTGGCTTATTTCACTTAACATAATGCTTTCCAGGTCCATCCATGCTGCTGCAAATGGTAAGAATTCCTTCTTTTTTACCACAGTGCAGTATTCCATTGTGTAGATGTACCACAGTTTTCTAATCCACTCATCTGCTGATGGGCACTTAGGCTGTTTCCAAATCTTAGCTATGGTAAACTGTGCCGCTATGAATATAGGGGTGCATATATCCTTTCTAATTGGTGTTTCTAATTTCTTGGGATATATTCCTAGAAGTGGGATTTCTGGGTCAAATGGGAGCTCCATTTTTAGTTTTTTGAGGAAACTCCATACTGTTCTCCACAGTGGCTGCACCGGTCTGCATTCCCACCAGCAGTGCATGATGGTTCCTTTTTTTCTGCATCCTCGCCAGCACTTGTCATTTGTTGATTTATTGATGTAAGCCATCTGACAGGTGTGAGATGGTACCACATTGTCATTTTGATTTGCATCTCTCAGATAATTAGTGATTTTGAGCATGTTTTCATGTGTCTCTTGGCCTTCCTTCTGTCTTCTTTCCAAAAGATTGTATTTAGGTCTGTTGCCCATTTTTTATTGAATCATTTATCTTCCTTATATTAAGTTGTATAAGTTCCCTGTAGATGTTGGAGATTAAACTTTTATTAGTAATAACATTTGCAAATATATTCTCCCATACAGTGGGCTTTCTTGTTGTTTTGTTGATGGTTTCTTTTGCAATGAAAAAGCTTTTTATTTTTATATAGTCCCATTTGTTTATTTTCTCTTTAGCTTCCATTGCCCTAGGAGTAGTATCAGTGAAGAAATTGTTTTGGCATATGTCTGAGATTTCTCTGCCTATGGATTCCTCTAGTATTTTTATGGTTTCCCATCTTATGTTTAAGTCCTGTATCCATTTTGAGTTTATTTTTGTGTATGGTTTAAGTTGGTGGTCTAGTTTCATTTTTGCATGTATCTGTCCAATTTTCCCAACACCATTTATTGAAGAGACTGTCTTGACTCCATTTGACCTTTTTCTATAAATGTTTGCTGACTCCTACTCTGTGACAAGAGATACTTCAACCTTGCCTTTCCAATTAGATTCTGTGCATGCACTTCATCCTGCCTCTTCAAGAGAAACCATCAAACACTTGTCGTATTTGATAGCATCTAAATTTGCTTAGGCATTTCTTCTTCACAAAAACACTTATATAGTTCTCCAGCAAAATTGTATTTTTTAAAGAAGGGGTAACATTTCTTTAAAATGCTCACTAAAACACTCTGATATGGCTGTAATCTCCATTTTAGAAAGAAAATATGTTTAGGCATAAAGACAACATTTATGTTTTTATTTTTAAAGTCTGGGTGCCCCTTAGGATGTCAGGTTCTGAGCGAGGTGATAGGGATGGAAAGGGAGCAGGGGAGACAGAATTTCTACAGTAATTAAATCAATACAAAGTAATAGTATAAAATAGGGACACAGACCAACGAAACAGACTCAAGAGCCCAGAAATAAACTCTCGAATACATGGTCGATGAATATTTGACAACACTTTTAAGCCTAGCTCTACTGAAAGCAAAATTGGACTTCTTCCTTGGTAGGATGAAGTGGGACAGGAGCTTGGAAGCTCAGTGTAATTCCAAAGAATCATAGCTTTCTTTACTATCTCATCTTCCCAAGCGAGTCTCAGAAAATGATGTTTCTTGTTATATTGAAAAAAGCCCACTCCCACCAGCAACTGGTGGAGGTGAGGAAAAGTCTACCAACAACAGTTAGAGGCACAAATTCTGGAACTCTAATACACAGCATGGTAATTATAGTTAACTGTACCATATTCTGTACTTGAAAGGTGTTAAGAGAACAGATCTAAAATTGACATGAGTACTATGGTGATAATCATTCTGCAATATATAAGTGTATCAAATCAACACAATGTACACCTTAGAATTACAAAATGTTATATGTCAATTATATCTCCATGACATGGAGGGTGAGTGGGGGGAAGGGGAAGAGTTCTTCACTTTGGAGAGCTTATTTTTGGATTTCATAACTTGCCCAAGTGATACACTTAATAAATAAGTGTCAGGTCTGAATGCTTCCAAAGCTCTTTTTATGTTAAACTCAGGCTTTCCAAACTGAGAAATGGATAGCCTCGCCCCTAACATTCTCTGTAGAGTGTATGAGTCATGAATATACAAAGATACAGAACTACATGACTTTGATTTTACTAGACAGTATAGACTCTTAAACAAATTTTTAAAAATATTTTAAAATATATTTTTGTTGATATCAGAGAGGAAGGGAGAGGCAGAGAGAGAGAGGTAGAAACATCAATGATGAAAGAGAATCATTGATCGGCTGCCTCTTGTAGGCTCCCTACTGGGGATGGAGCCCATCACCCAGGCACGTGTCCTTGATTGGAACTGAACCTGGGATCTTTCAGTCCGCAGGACTACGCTCTATCTATTGAGTCAAATGGGCTAGGGATTAAACAATTTTTTTATATTAAAATGAGCCTGGCACTTTTAAGAAGAAGGATGCAAATTTCAAATGAATATTTAAGATAAAGGACTTCCCATAGATTAAGGTTTGCAGTGCCCCAGTCCCTAAGGATGAAATATTGTCTCTGGAATACTGTTACATACAATAAGAAGAAAAGACAAAAGAAATAAGTATCTGAGGGAAAATGCACAAAAGGAGGCCTCATCATAGCTAAGATTTAAACTGAAGGCAGAAAACAAGAAAAAGTTTGAAGAAAGAAAAGAGCACTCAGAAGCTTACTTGAGAATGACTTTCACCGGGTGACATGGGTCAGCCTGCCACTGAGTTGCCTAATTAAGACATCTGCTAAGAGTTATCAATTGATGGTGGTCTCACTGTCACACCACTTTAATTGACACGCTGTGATTTTGTTCCAGATTAACTTCATAAGTGGTCCTCCTAATAGAAAGATCATTTAAATTAAAAATGGGCTATACATGGGGATTTGTGATGTTAATAGGCCAGTCTAATCTCTGTGTCATTTACATACATCTCCATTTTTCTCAGTGCATATTTGCATATATCAGAGGATGTCACTGAAGGCTTCTCAGGGGCAGCATTGGTATGCTAATGAGCATGCAACTGGCACAGTGTCCTGAGTCATTTCTTTGACCTCCCATCAGCACTAATTTTGGAGTTGCCTTTGAGCCTCTATTAGTAACATAAAACTCATATTCCAGAGAAAACATGAGTTCAGCCTATTCACCCAGATGCAATAAATCTTTGAAACAGTGAATGGAATTGAAGCATAGAGACTTTATAACATCTGAAGTCTTGCTTAGTACTTAAACAATTCAGTATGTCAGGGATGATAAAAAAAATTCTAAGAATATTGGCTCCATGTGCTAGCCCATCCACCTTCCTCAATGGAGTAGCCTAGGACAGCACATCTGCCAATCTGAGTAAGCCAGAGCAGAGGCCAAGTTAAATAGAACTCAGAATAGTGGCTTTAGGAAACTAGACAGACCTGGTTCCCCAGGAGGAGACATGAGTCGGAGGGTTAGGGTAAACTCTCTGTTCCAGGGGAAGGAACTCATGCACAACATTACTTTCATTGTTGTTTTAATATCAACACCATTACCTTTGTGCCCGGCAGGCATCAGTCAATGAGATGCTTCTAGACACTTTGTGTTAACTGATTTAACCTTTATGACACACACACAAAACCAAAGATAGTATTAATATTCCAACGTATAGAAGAAACATGGAAGTCTTGAGCAGCTAAGAAATTTGCTGAGGACACGTAGCAAGAGTGAATCTGAAGTCAGTGTGACTGCCAAGTACAATCTCCCTTTCCATTGCTTCCTGCCGTAAGAGTGAATGTCTAATGAGGCACAGGGGAAAATGGAAGACCTGCACTATTAAATCCAAGAGGAGAATCTTATCAATAGTCATACCTTGAGAAAGCCAAGGGCTGACATGTTACTTGTCTTTCCTTATCGTCTAGTCGAGGGAATTGGTGTAGAAAGAAGGGGTTGGGCTTAGAGAATAACTTGGTTGCCAAGGGAGAAAACTGGCTCACAGCTCTGGACAAGAGTGTGGGACATTCATTTACCAGCTCCTTTGGAGCTGGGCTCCCAGCTTTGCCAAGTTTTGGAGGTGTGTCAATGAGCCATTTACGTGACCCTTTACAAAGTGAAGCCTATTATTTGGTCCTTTTGCTAGCTTTTATAAAAGCCTTTGGTGGACACACAGTAGGGACAAAATAATGAATGTCCACATGCTGGGTGCCTCCTTAAACATGAAAAGTTGGTCTGAGAAACTTCAGAGTCAAGAATTTGTGTGTTTGTTCGACAAAACAATCAATATACAGGTGATGTATTATAGAACTGTACATCTGAGAGGTGTAATTTTATTAACCAATGTCAGCCCAGTGAATTCGATAAAATATTTTAAAAAAATACACATACACAAAAAGAAGTAGTAGGTTTGACACTGAGAAGCACTAAGTTTTACAGGAAAATGGAGCATGTTGTGTTCCATGCTGTCACCGGGTTTCCTGAAAGGGTGGACGGAGTTTCCACCCACCAGCACTGCATAGGAGACACCAGTGACAATGTACAGCTAGCCGGGACAGGATCTCACTCTCTTCCACCAGGAGCCATGAGTCCCTGAGCTCAGAGCAGCTTGTTTCTGGGTTGTCAGGAAGCCAGCTTCCTGAAGAAGAGGCTGAGATGGACAATCTCACAAGGGGCAGTGCTTGATGAGATTGCGGTTGGAGGGTCTTCAGACTGAGGTCAAACCAAGCCCAGAAGTGAGGGTAATGCACAGTCAGGGAGGCTGAAGAATTGGAGGGGACTAGGATCATGGTTCTCAATCTGGGAATCTTCTAGAGGACTTTATGAACTTTCCAGAGACATTATTGATTGTGAGATAAGGGGTTAAGGTGGGAGAGCTACTGGCATCTTGTAGATGGAAGCTAGAGATGTTGTTCAACATCATATAATGCACAGGACAGACCTCCCTGCTCCCCCACCTTTCCCCTCAACCACAGTAAAGAATTACCTGGTCCCAAATGTCAATGGTGCTGAAGATAAAAAAAAACCCATGATGTCAGGGGTACAGGAACTATGTCAGAAAGTCAAACTGGGCAGGTGATTCTTATGTGCAGCTCAGAATCAGATTAGGCATCTAGTGCAGCCCCTTGTTTTGCATAGCAAGGAACGGCGATTCAGAGAGGGAAAGCGACTTGCCGAAAGCCACACAGCTGCTGCTAGAGTAACAAGAATTAAAATCTGGTCACTTTGCCATGACCTGGAGTGTTTCCATCTTCCCATACTGTCTTCCTAAAGTTTATATGTTGAACAGTAACCTGGTCAAAACACCACACTTGGCTTTTATTTCTGAGGTTGCCTAGTGATAAGCATTTAGTGCCTCTAATTAATTGAATAGCTAACAGTGCCTTTCCTTTCCTTGGTTTTATAACCGAGATAGTATGAGGTCCTGGAAATAAATGGCAGAAGGGAAAGGAGACCTATTGTGTATGCAGCAACTTCTAGAAGCCAAATTGTTCTGGGAGCTTCACTGTGCTTGCTTAATTTACTTTCACAGGAACCTCAGGAGGAAGGTATTATCTCCATTTCAACAGGATGAAACAGGCACAGATGGATTTGGTCAGGTGCCCAGGGTTTCACAGTTGCTACGTTCATAACTTTCCAAAACCGATATTCTATGTCTACAAAAATGTAAGTTCCACAGAGGCAAGGATTCTTGAAATATGTGTGTTCATGGATTGTTTTTCCTAAGTGTCTACAACACTGATGGTGCATAGTAGAAACTTGATAAAAATTCATTGCATTATTGACTTAATACCACTGAACTATATAGGCCTTGTGACTTGAAGACTGGGGATTTTTGAGTTTAATGAAATATAAAACATCAAAGTAAAATCTGCTTCTTTTAAATTTTGGAATCCAGCAGCTTTCAAAACATCTGCAAGGGAGCAGCGTATTTAAAATACCTCCTCCAAGCTGTCTGATGCCAAGTGCTGAAGTATACCAAGTGACAGCCGTGTCCTAAGAGTATCGGAGGAAGAGTGTGCAGCTGTTCCATTCTCTATAGTATCTTTAAACAAACGCTGTGGTTGAAGAGAGATAAACCATGTCTACCTCATCAATTGTTCCAGCACCCTGGGCCCGGCAATAGGTATTTTCTGAGTGAGAGGAGCTGACTGTGGGGATTGGGGATTTTTGGGGAGGCACATTGCTTCTCATCTCTTAGGACTTAAGCTAATATACATGTTAACTAACACCCTTCCATCCAGTGCTTCCCAAATTATAGCAACTTGCTCATCCCTGCATCCCAGGACCTGGTCCATATAGGGACCCAATAAATACTCGTTGAGTGAAATAATGGTTGTGTTTCTATAAACATGGTATTTCTCTTTTGAGGCATGCATCCTGGGAATTGTGATTTCTATGACCTTTACCCAAGAAAAGCCTCTGGTTTATTTTGGATCAAGGCAGGATGTAACTTATTCTCACTGCTTTTATAGTTTATAGTATCCTGTTGACATGTAACCTCATATTATTTTCCCAACAGTCATCTGAGATGTTATATCCAGGTTATAAGTGAAACGCAGGAGGCTCAGAAGCTTGAGAAATCTTTCTGAGGCCACTCCGGCAGGAAGTTGTAACATTGGGATATAAATTCTTTTACTGAGCTTCAGATGGGACTAGTTCTGTGCAGTAAAGTAGTAACCTTGACAAAGAAAGGTCTGGCCCTGACTGGATCCTAGGAGATGACCTTGGAATGTTCTCTGTTTATAATCTATGCTAACAATGAGAATCTTTGACCATATAGTATAAGCTTGACCTTTTGGAGGAGCTAAAGACAAAGGTCATCTATGTGGGTAGCCACCCACATCTATGGGGCCAACTCCTAATAAATATTCTAGACATGAAGGCTCAGGTGATCTTCTTTGGCTTTCCAGGTGTGTTGCCACATTTTGCTCCTGGGAGAAGTAAGCTCTGTCTATGAATACAATGGGAAGCTTTCATCTGGCACTCTCCTGGACTCTGCCCTATGTGCCTCTTCTGGCTTTTGACTTTACTCTCTTTTCTTTTGCTATAATATACCATAGCTGTGAGTATAATAGGTTTGCTGGGTCCTTCTTGTCTTAGTGAGTTATTAAACCCAAAGGTGGTCTTGGGATCTTCTGAACTCCCAAGTTCCTACAGTTTCCCTCTACAACCCCAGGATGGTCAACAAGAAGGATTAATGAAGAGGGAGCTTTACTCTAAAGCCATGGTTGGCAAACTGCGGCTCACAAGCCACATGCGGCTCTTTGGCCCCATTAGTGTGGCTCTTCCACAAAATACCACGGCCTGGGTGAGTCCATTTTGAAGAAGTGGCCTTAGAAGAAGTTTAAGTTTAAAAAATTTGGCTCTCAAAAGAAATTTTAATTGTTGTACTATTGATAGTTGGCTCTGTTGACTAAGGAGTTTGCCGACCACTGCTCTAAAGATACTCAAAAGAATGTAACAGCTGCACACATCACTTCCAGCTCTTTTTCTTTGTCTCATTGGTAACAAGGTATCACCTAATGTACCTTGAGAATCAATCACCAGACTGGAGATGCCTTCTGTTATGGCACATAGTGGAAGGGCGAAGGTTTTCTGCCAAATTAATATCTCCCTCTCTCACCCTCTATCTCCTTTTTCCTTTCCCTGATCTTCAAGAAGAGAAGAAGTTTTCTCTTCTCTGCTCCTCCCACCTCCACCTTTTATGACTGTCCTTGTGCCAGGTTCTCTGAAGACAAAAGGCACAGCAGAGGCAACATTGTGGGTGGTTACTTTTGAGTTCAATTCCCTGGCTTTGGGTCTTGCCTATTCTATCTTCATGCTCTCAGTCCCTTCCTAGGTAGGGCCGGGACTAGGGTAATGCCAGTGAGGAATTCCAGTCCCAGCCCTGCTTTATCTGGAACATAGGATTCAGAATCTACCTCCTGAGGTTATGGGAATTACAATTACTTCATCCCTCATGCTCGGCCCCTTCCAATACAGAGTAAGCACTAACAAAGTGCTAGCTATTCTTTTCAGTGCTTTTGGATATATATTTTAGCTCAGTCTAAGATATATGGACTCGACTCTGGTACAGGTAGGGTAGTTTCACAGGACTGGGATGGAGCCTCCATCCCTCCTAGGGGGACTTAGCTCTCTCTATAACTGAGATGCTTAAATTTTCTCCAGGAAATGAATTCTTTGGTCATCTACCTCCTATCCCCTGTCAATGTGATTGGACATTGTTGAGTGACATAATGGTAAAGCATCACAACCTTACACAGGTATTCATTATCTAAAATCTGCAGATGCTGAAGACAGTACTGCCTAGGATTCCCATGACCTGGGGGGGAGGGGGGCAGCATAGTTCTTAAGGATGACATTTGGAGCCCTTCTTGGTCTGAATCAGAGAAGTGACTTTTAACCTTGACTGCACATTAGCATCCCCAGGGTACTTTTACAAAGTCTTGATGCCCAGATCCACCTCCATAAATTCTTATTTAATATTCTTGGTGTGCGCCAGCATGGTCACTCTTATATGCCATTCCAGGGTTTTAACCTGCCCCTGTGTTGAAGAACATCTTGCAACTTCATCACATGCTGTTGCCCTCCCCCAGATACCATGCCTTTTTCTGTCTGAAGACACTACTTCTATTGGTCCCATTACCTGGTTTGCTCTCCCTTTTTTGTCCTCCTGTGCTGGGCTGACTCCATTGACAATGTCCTAGAAGATAATAGATGAGAAAATCCTTCACAGACTCCAGAGTGGAATATGAATGTAGGGGATTATTGCTATTATTTCTGGGGCAGGCGAGCTATAACCTCTTGTGGGATCATCTATCAATACAGAAGCCCTGTTGCTGCTCACTGAATTGTACCCCTGTGACCCAAAAGATAATGTATTTCCCACTGTACTTAACTTAATACTGTGGGCTGACATGGACCTTGAACTGAGCTGGGTGCATAATATTTAAATGCTGAGCCCAACAGTGTATAACCCAAGGCAGCTCACTCCCCCCTTTTGGCAAGCTGCCAAACCAGGGAGCGAAGAACAGTGGAATGAGGGATTGAATAAGATTAGAGTGGGATAGTGTTTCTCCAAAACAATCGATGGCTGAAATTTATTTTTGATACCTTGATGAAAGGAACATCTTTGTTCATTTTGATGATCAGGCATGCTCCTTGGCCACCTCCCACAGCCACCTTTGGATTGTCAGTTTCAGCTGCCCTCACGCAGGGTCAGAACCATTTCTTGTTGATTTAAAAACCCAATGGCAGATCATCTGACCGGAGTTTGATATTGTGGTTCAACAGCCTGCTGATCTGTCAGGGCCTGAAGAAAGGAAAATGCTTGCTGGACACTTCTGCAGGTCAGAGTCAGTGGGAGTATAGAGTTGGGTACTCCTGCCCCCATCTCTTAATATTGTGCTGAGAGAACAACTCAATCACAGAGCAAAGAGGATGTTTGAAATAGAAGGCAGCTTAGGCATCAATGCAAAGACCCTAATTTTATTTTGTTACTTTTCAATTACAGTTGATATTCAACATTATACTAGTTTTAGGTGCATAGCATAGTGATTAGACATTTATATAACTTAGAAAATGATCACCCCGTTAAGCAAAGATAATTTTACAGATAAGGATATAGAGACTCAAAAGCATGAAAAATTTGCTAAGCGATTTGATGCTTAAATTTAATAAATTTAGATGAATGTCTTATCTAAGTCAGTTCGATGAAGCATCTCTTATTCTTAGTTGTCCATTCTTTTAACCCTATCATGTTGCCAACTATCAAGAGTGACATCTGTCCAAGTCAAGAGGGACCCAAGTGAGCAGTGTTTAGAACATCATTTCCCTTTTGTATTATAATAACAATAACCAGCCAATCAAAAATAGGCAGTAGCTCCCCTCTGCACCTGACACAGATTTCAGAGCAGTGAAGAGGGCCTTGCACTGTTCTCAGTCAGATTCCAACTTCAAATGATGGTAAGATAGTGGTAATCACATGCATGATTACTGAATAAGGGCCTTATATGTATTCTTACCCTGTATAACATGCTATGTAATTTGGGAATCAAATTTAGATTATTACTTTGTGTACTCAAGGTTGACACAAAACAAAAAAAATGATCCACGAGTATCCAGATTTCTGAATTGAGTTTGAGGGTGTTAATTAATCATGAACCCATTGAAAAATAGCCTCAAGGAGTCAAATAATAATTAGAAAATCAACTTTATTGCAGTTAAGACTTGAACTGGACAACACATCTTGACCCCAGTAGTTGAAATGAACTAAGCTACGCAATGCAGGGCCTGGAAAAATCATATCCATATGACAGGATGTAGGAAATAGAGCAACTGTGACCCAGAGGAAGATGAAAAATATATATATATATATTAGGGATCAGGGAAGAGAGAGAGAGAGGAGAGGGGAAGGGACTCATTGCCTTATTGCTCTAATAAGAAGAGGCTCACTTCCTGGTGAGTGTGGCTAGAAGTAAATCGAGACGAATATTACTATGACCCCAAGGAAGGGTCATGCAGAGAGAAAGAAAAGATTCCCATACATATTTAAGAAATAGGAGTGAGTATAAGGAAAATGCAGACCCCTGAAACCATTGAAGACGTGGTGGAACCCAGGCTGTAGAAATGGGCAAAATACATTGTTCCTCAGTTTTACTTTTACTTTTACCCTTAATCGTGGTAAAATACACATAACATGCAATTTACTAACTTACTCATCTAAACTTTAAAAAATATATATATTTAAGTATACTTTATTGATTTCAGAGAGGAAAGAAGAGAGAGAGAGAGGTAGAAGCATCAGGGATGAAAGAGAATCATCCATCTTCTGCCTCCTGCAGGTCCCCACTGGGGTGCATGTCTCTCACTGGGGATCAAGCCTGCAGCAACCAGGACATGTGCCCCCACTGTGAATTAAACTGTGATCTCCTTGTTTATAGTCTATGTTCAATAGCGAAGCCACGTTGTCTAGACCCATTTTAAAAAATTTAATAAACTTTACTAGGGTCTAATTTATACACATTTTATCTATGCAGTTCAATGATTTCAACAAACATATTCATCAGTGGACCCTCTCAAGATACAGAACATTCTCTTAAGCTGAGACAGACTTAACCATTTGTAAGTGTAATGTTCACTAGTGTTAAGTGAATTTCTATTGTTGTGAAAACAATCTCCAGAACATTTTTATATTGTCAAACAAATTATATGCCCATTAAACACAAACTCCTAATTTCCCTATTTCCTTAGACCCTAGTAATCACCATTTTACTTTGTCTTAATACATTTGACTACTCCAGGCACCTTACATATGTAAAACCATACAATAATTATTTTTTGAGTGTGACTGGTCATTTCACATAGCATAATGTCCCCAGAGTTTATTCATATTGTAGCATGCATCTGAATTCCTTTCTTTTTTTTAAAAAATATATATTTTATTGATTTTTCACAGAGAGGAAGAGAGAGGGATAGAAAGTCAGAAACATCGATGAGAGAGAGGTTGCCTCTTGCGCACCTCCTACTGGGGATGGGCCCGCAGCCACGGTAAATGCCCTTGACCGGAATCGAACCTGGGACCTTTCATTCTGTAGGCCGACGCTCTACCCACTGAGCCAAACCGGCTTCGGCTGAATTCCTTTCTTTTTGAAGGTCAAATAATATTATATGGATAGACCACATTTTGTTTATCCATTCATTTGTTGATGGACACTTGAGTTGCTTCCATCTTTTAGCCTTTGTAAACAATGCTGCCATGAGCATGGGTTTGCAAATCTCTCTTGAAGAGCTTGCTTTCAATTCTTTGCTAAATACCCGAAGTGGAAATGTTGAATGAGGGCCTTTCAGATCTGTTGTTGTTGTTGTTAATCCTCACCCGGAGATATTTTCTATTGATTTTTAGAGAGAGTGTAAGGGAGAGGGAGAGACAGGGAAACATCTATGGGAGAGACACATTGATTGGTTGCCTCCTGTGTGAACCCTGACCAGGACGAGGAACCTGCAACCGAAGTACATGCCCTTGACCAGAATTGAACCTGGGATCCTTCAGTTCAAGGGCTGATGCTCTATCCACTGAACCAAACTGTCTAGGGCAGGACCTTCCAGTTTTGACCTAGGAAAGCTTGATGCTGCTACAATGAAACAGAAGCCAGAGACCAGAATTCTACAGATGAAAAGGATATAAGGAGCAAGGGTGTCTTCTGGGATTGGTAGGACTGAGGAGCGGGCCTCCCAGGGGCTGAGACACAGTGCTGAGGTTTTGCACAGCAGCGAGGAAGAGTTACAGGGAAGGCAGTGAAGTCCTTGTTCTGGGGGGGGGGAGCCTACAGAGGCTATGGAAAGAACCTGGGGCTTGGGTGGGTGTGAGAGCGGGAAGAAGAAAGCTTCCTACCTTTCCTCCGATGGCGAGGAACACAAATGTGGTGACACTCTGGACCCAGTAGTGCGTTTTGCTCTTAATTCTTATCCTGAGTGGCATGTACATTTGTTTGTAGGTAAAAGGTAAGAATAAACGATGGAAGATATATTTTGTTTAATATACAGAGAGGAGGATCCAAGTTATATGTAGTTCCCATGAAAGTCAGAGGCTACCACACATGCATGAGAAGTAAGACATTCCTGTCCTAACCTCTACCTGTAACAGGATCACAGCACCTAAAGAGGAGGCATGGTCCAAGCAAGAGTTTCACTTATTTCCACAAGGCTGGTCACACATATTCTCCTAATTCTATATTGGGAAAAGGCTGGCAGTAATAATACCCACCATTTATTTAGCTCAGTAGTTCCCAACCTAAGACATTGCTGCACCTCCACTTCCAGGGGACCATTAGCAATGTCGGGGACCATTTTGGGTTGTCACCAATGGGATGCTGCTAAACATCCTGCAATGTCCCCACAAGAAAGACTTTTCTAGCCCAAATGTCAATAGTGCTGAGGTGAACAAATGGGATTGGTTATATCCTTTTCTCAGATATAGTCTAATTTTATCCTCACAAACACATGCCAACATACGAATTCTTGCTTTATTGTATTGAGTAGGACTTCGAGAGGCGAGTCTGAACAGTTTAACTGCCCAGAGGTTCAGCACTAAGGTCGGGTGTCCTGCCTCCTGAGACCACTTCCCTTTGTTCACACCTTAAAGGGTCAGACGAGAAGCAGCCTCTGAGGGCTGAAGTCACCAATAAAGAAGCTGAAGGAGGAAGGAGAGTTTATCCAGTGTCTGCTATGATGTGAGGTTCAGCGTTCTTCCTAACTCTTGTGATCACACTTCCAGCCCTTTAAAGTTTGGTAAGATAGCTTATAAAAGGTCATATTCAAACCTCAGTCTATGCTAAATTTGGCACTTCCCTTTAAAACCCACCTCTCCTTTATTAGAATACATGCGATTAAAATTTTATTCAAAAGTGTTAATAAGACGTGAATACCTAGACACTGCTGATTCTACTCATTCAATCAAATGAGTTTTTTGAGAGACTGCTCTGTACCATGCACTGTGCTGGTGGCTGGACAGATGCTGACTCTCTGGACACAGTATCAGAACTGGGCAAAGTGGGGCCCAGTGCTAACATATACCATAGATGTGTGCGTGTGCGTGTGTGTGTGTGTGTGTGTGTGTGTGCCCAAGTGCGCGCATGTACACAAATCTCTCGTGTTTTAATGATCGGGCTTTTTGTTTGTTTTCTTAAACGTTTAATGTGCAACTTACTACCCATATAGGTTTGAACAGCTTACCTGGCTGTGTCTTGACTTCCTCACCTACGCCGCAGAGATGCTCAGAGTGGGGGCACATCAAAGCCGGGATGGGAAGCATTACATGACATGATGTAAGGAGAACAGAATTCTCTCCATTCCAGAGTGACTTGCATTGACACTATAGGCATGGAAGGGAGGCTCTGATAGATAGTGCCAGGGCCAGTAGGGGCGGTAGTGCCCTCCGTAACTGCTGCATTCTCCTGGCCAGCAGGGGGCAGGGCTGATGAAGCCAGCATTGGGGCATGAGAGGAAAAAGCAAAGTGTCTACAGAAGCTTCAAGGACAATAGAGGTGTTGGCTATGGGAGGCTTACTCACCCTGCCAGGATTGCCAGGAATATAGGGGAGACATTTATAAACTCCTGTCTTTCAGCCTTGTGAGTGAGACAGAAAAACCGTGGTGTCTATTTTTACCCTCAAGGCAGCAAAACCACAGGAAACATGGACCACAAAAGTTATAGCTGAATAAAAGCCACCAGGAGCAATTTAGGAGACACCCAATGTCATAAATCGAGCTGAGTTGTTTCAGAAGCCTTGGAAGAGCAGTGGGAGAAAATGTACCCAAGACTAATGGGCAGTAGCTTCAAATCTCTGCTTCATCACTTACAAGCGTTATATTTAGAGGGTCCTCAGATTTCTCTGAGCCTCAGTTTCCTCATCTGTAGATCAAAGAAAACACTATTTCACATGTTGGCTATGGATCTTCAACACCATCAATTCAACAGAAACACTTTGCAAACTGCCGGGCCTTGCACAGGTCTGAAAGGTGGCTATATTATTCCCAGCCAGTCGGTGATACTATGGATGTTAGTCTGTGAAAAGAAATCCTAGTTTATGTTCCATGTGGTGGTGTCTTTGAACCTCACGTTCTCACTCATCAAACACCTTAAAATTTACTGGTAGAGGCAACTACAGTGGCAGAAACAGAAAAAATCTATCATGTAATTCAAAGATTCATCCTCTCGGCAGCTCATTGGAAAGGGGAGAGCACGTCTTTTATTAAGCTTGCTTAATTCAAGAGGGAGACGGAGAGTTGTAAATGAAAAATGCAAATCTAAGAAGATATCCCACAACGTGCCTGGCTTTAATAATTGCCCAAATAAGAAAATCCAGTCTCTCGCCTCTCTACTTCATATTCATGCTTACCATATTTGTAAAGTCATATTTTTAGGGTTCCAGGTTTCAAATAAATGTCACAGTGTCAATGATCCATCTCAAACCTGTCTATCCTATCCTAACCTATACTATCCTGTCCTATTACATCTCTCTGTTCATCCCCTCATCACATTCATCACTATTTGAAACGATCTCATTGTTTGATTTATGTGTACGGTCGATTGCATGCTTTTCTAGATGACAAACTCCTTGAGAGCAGGTCTTAATCACCTCAATATCTCTAATTCCCAGCTTCATGTCTGGCTCATAACAAAAGCTCAATAAATATTTCTTGAATGAATGAATGAATCCTCAAACCCCAAACATAACGATTCTGGGACAACTGCTTGCAAGAAGTGGCAGCTGGGACAGAAACAGAGGCAGAGTCAGTGGGAAGTGGCAGAGTAGCCTGGACAGAAGGGACAGACAGTCTGATTTGCTGGGACCAGGAGTGTGATGGTGGGGGACTAGGAAGGGGGGCCCTGCATGGCAGGTAGCAGAGGCTCCTGCCCGAGGCCCTCAGTGGCACCACCATGAGCCTTTGGGACCGGAAGGCTCAGAGGCCAGTGCACTGAAATTGTTAACAAGCAGAACACGTGTTGATGCCTGAGGTGGGATGCAGGATTCAAGGGAAGGAGGAAGAGGTGCAGAGATGCTGAAGGCTGCTCAATGGCCAGTGTAGGAAGAAATGACTAAGATGCTTATGTGGTCCTTTTCTAGACTGTTGCCCTGGGCAACAGCTCTTATTCACAGAATAGGAAAAGAAATCTTAAAACACAATAAAATCCTTAGATTCAAAGCTCCTTAAGACATCTAACAGTTATCACCTATATATGTGTTTATGAATTAGACACTTTGCCCACATTATCTCAGTTGGTCCTTCCAACAGATGCTTTTTTATTCCCATTTTACATATAGAAAAGCTGAGGTTCAGAGAGTGGAACTGAGGTTCAGAGAGTGAAACAGGCTAATAAATGGTGGAGCTGAGATTGGAGACAAGTCAGTCTGACCCCAGATTTGATGTTTTTAAACTACCATTAATAATTGCACGTGAATTTTCTAAACTTGATGACAACTTTTTGGAACTGTGTAAAAATATTGGAGCTCTCAGGGTTCTGTCTTGAGCCCACCTTTATTATGCTTATGCTATACAATTCCAAGGGAGGGGGAGTGTCTTAGTCATTTTCTTTGCACCAGTCCCACGCCTATGGTTCTGAACTTTCAGCCACCTGCTAATGTCGTTAGCTGGCTGTTCATTAGAAGCTTCCACTCCACATGTCCATTCCCCATTCCCTCCCCAAACTTTCTTCCTCTCAAATATTACCTCTCCTAGTTAAATAACACACTCCTGAGGCCAGCTACCTCAGAGAGAAATATGGAAATTATTCTTAACACCTCTTTCTCTCCCTCATTGCCTTCCTTAGTCTTGCTCCGATATGTTGAGTCCATCCAGGTAGACATAGCCTCAGTTTATTATTATTGCTGATGACAGCTGGTTTTAACTGGTCTTCTTATCTTACTGTCTTTCACAAATCTGCCTTATGTAACATTACAGGGGTAATTTAAAGTGAATATTGAAATGAAAATTTGGTCCAATTACTCTTTCGTCATGTCTTTCTACTCTGAATTCCCATTGCCCACCAGGCCTTGGCAGTATTTCCCTATTTTACAGTTTTTAAACATGCCACCTGTGTGTATCTTACCTCTTCTATTCTTCCTCCCCCCTCACATCTTCTACATGAATTTTCTTTAGCTTCTTCTTTATGCCAGGATCTGAAACAAACTTTATTAAAAAGTAGACAATATAAAACATATTTTTCATGTCCATTAACTAATTTATTTCTTGCAACACTGTTGACTGGCCTGTAGACTTCTCTCGTACCAGGTCCTTGGCTTTCAGGTACTTTGATGTCTGGTTCCAGTGTCTCTGTGGCTGTTTTTACTATCCCAATCCATCATCAACTTGACACAGAGATCTTTGACGCCAAAGCGAAGAGGCTGAGTGATGTTTAATCAAAAATTGGGAAGGGCAGGAGGACAGCAGAAGCATTTGGTATGACAGAGAGGTATCTGCAGGTTGCAGATATTCAAGTGTCCTGGGAACGAGTCAAGATACCTTCTGCAGGTCTGGTGAAGTGGCTAAGTGGAAGGCAGCGGAAAGAGTTTCTCCGGTGGCTGTTGGTGACCGACTCACTGGGCTGTGAAGCCAACACTGCACCTTATTTTTCTTTGTCTCTTGAAGACCCAACACAGACATGGTTGTTCAATAGATAGTTATCTATCATGTGGATGAATGCTTAGGAAGTGGACCAGCGCTTTAGAAATGGAAGGGAACTTAGCTAGCATCTTTCCATACCACAGTCTCCTGAGTTCCAGTCGGCTATGCCATTGTTGTGCACAAAGGATCTATGCTATAGTTTGCACGTGTTTGGTGACATTTGAGTCTTGCCTGTGTTCTCATTCATTGTGTGTTTACATTTCATTACTCTTCACTATCATTGCCAGGTTTAATTTGGCAGGTAAAGGCACCCGGGCTTACTGTGCTCAGGAGACATGCCCTAGCTTAGGGATTTGCATCAGAGCTGAATTTGGACAGAAACACCGTGGTCCTTCCTGCCTCTGTGCCTGAGGCTCTCTTTGCTTTTTGAGCAAAGGAGCCTTGCTGTAAGGAGACTGGATGCAGCCAATCGTGAGGTGCATGCAAGCAGCCATGTGGGGCGAACTGCCTTCATGCCTCCTGGAGAGAAGGAGGGAGCTTGGGAGAGAGAGAAATTCCAAGTCTCTCCTGAGAGCCGAGCTGAGGAGATGATGGGCCTCAGACCAGAGGGGAAGCCAGGCGGATTTCTCTCTGAACTGAGCTGAGAACACTCTCACCATCCATTGCCAGCCTAGATGTTGGAAGGAAGAGAGATAATGCCCTATTAAAACTGTTCTCTCTTCCTTTCAGAAATGAAGGTCAGCAGGGGAGAGAAGTGGCGCCAGAGATGCTAATGAAAGAAAACCCAGGTGACTGCAGAAGCAATTTAAAGATTTGCCAGGATTTGTTTTGGCCCCAGTGGCTCTGCCTTCTACTCGCAATTCCTCCTCGGCTGGCTGGATGGGGAGATAAATACATTTTTAAAAAGTCCAACATCCAGGCACTTTTGAAACCAGGGAAGGCAGAACCTGGGAGGCTTAAAATATTAATAATATATCTGGGCTTGCCAGAGAAAAGAGGATGGTGTGCTGCAGGTGTAATGCAGGGAGAAAATCCCCTCCAGCAACAACTGAGCCGGAGGTGGATTTCACTGAGGTGTGCACTGGACGTGACAGAAAACTTGATTCATTCTGAATGCAGACCTGGATTCAAAGGCCCCTCCTTAAAGGGAAAGCTGCAGGCCAGGAGGACATGCCGGGACCTCATTAAACTATCATTAAACAGTGAATTGGCTCTAGGCTGAGTCCAGAAATATAGATGAAAGGCTTTAGGAATGTTGGATTAGCAACCAAGGCTTAGATGTTCAGAAGTAGGAGTTAATGGCAGGATTCCAGAATCCCTAGGCAGAGCCTGAGAGAGGAGTTATCCATGGATTATCCCCAAGGCTCCCCTCTCAAGCCAGACCTACTTCCTGTATTCACCTTGGGATTTTTTAAAAATTTAAATTCTTTATTGTTTTAAGTATTACATGAGTCTCCTTATCCCCCCATTGACCTCTCCCGGCCACTTTCACCCTCCAGCACATATTCTCATCACCCTACTGTCTGTGTTCATTGGTTATGCTCATATGTATGCATACAAGTCCTTTGGTTGATCTCTTACTTCTTCACCCCTTACCCCTTCCCTCATAGGTTGGGCAGTCTGTTCGATGCTTCTATGTCTCTGATGCTATTTTTGTTCATCAGTTTATGTTGTTCCTTATATTCCACAAATGAGTGAGATCATGTGAGATCATTTATCTTTCTCTGACTGGCTTGTTTTGCCCAGCAAAATGCTTTCCAGTTCCATCCATGCTGTTACAAATGGCGAGAATTCCTTCATTTTCACAGAAGCATAGTATTCCATTGTATAGAAGTACCAGAGTTTTCTAATCCACTCATCTGCTGATGGGCACTTAAGCTGTTTCAAAATCTTAGCTATGGTTAATTGTGCTGCTATGAACATAAGGGTGCATATATTCTTTCTGGTTGATGTTTCTTTTTTCTTGGGATATATTCCTAGAAGTGGGATCACTGGGTCAAATGGAAGTTCCATTTTTAATTTTTTGAGGAAACTCCATACTGTTTCCACAGTGGCTGCACAGGTCCGCATTCCCACCAGCAGCTCACAAGGGTTCCTTTCTCTTTGCATCCTCTCCAGCACTTGTCATTTGTCGATTTGTTGATGATAGCCTTTCTGACAGGTGTGAGATGGTAGCTCATTGTCATTTTGATTTGTATCTTTTAGATGATTAGTGACTTTAAGCATGTTTTCATATGTCCTTTGGTCCACCTTCGCTTATTTTTAAGTTTTTTCTTTAAATATGTTTTTACTGACTTCAGCAAGAAGGGAAAGGGATAGAGAGAGAGAGAAATATCAACACTGAGAAAGAATATTGAGCAGCTGCCTACTACACACCCTCTAATGGGGATCAAGTCCATAACCCAGCCATGTGCCCTGATTGGAAATTAAAGCATTGTTATCTCCTGTTTCATAGATTGATGTTCAACCACTGAGCAACACAGGTTCACCTTGGTTTCTTATTACAGGTTCCAGAGATCCAGTTTCCTTCTGACCTTCTTCAGAATGGCTGCCGCCATGCACCAGTTCCATTCAAAATCAGTGGAAGTCTATTGAGCTTCCTGTCAGGGTGCTGCCAAGCATAAATTCAAGGGATATTTTTTGAATTAAGGATGTAATTCCACTTTGCATAAGAAAAGGGGTAGAAAAATGGAGACTCCAAGCAGTTAGGGAAGCATCTATGGTTCTAGAATTTTAGAGTTCTTAGAGCTCGGTTCTTGATCTTGAGATCCAGTCTTCCTTCTGGTATGTTCCCAAGGACTCAATGTGCTGTTTTTATTCCTGAAGCTGTGCATAATATCATACTTCATCACTCCTGGAACTTGCCCCTTATTCTTTAAGTAGAATATTAGCTTGTTGTCTCTTGCTCACAACCTGTTTCAAACCTATATGCCTCTATTTGCTTTGGATCTTTTTGTCTGAAACCCAGATTTGTCTATTGAAGAAGCTTTCCATTTTCTATCTGCACTGCTATCTCCCTTCTCCCCTCCCCCTGACCTCCCCTGCCCCCCGTGGAAGAACCCACAAGCACCTGCCATGAAATTAATAAGCCCGAGGAAGGTGCTTACCTCCACCTTAGAACAATTCTGTTCTTCAAAACTTGGGCTTTAATCATTAGGACCTAAACATGTATGCCAAACTGTAGGAACCACTTTTAAAATAGTAAGTGGATTATGTCTTTGTATAACAGTCAAGTCTTCTTAGGATGGCAAAATGCATTAGTTTGGTAGAAGCAACATTAGCCTTGGGGACTCAGGGTTGAGTTTCACATCTGTCATCTAGCTAAGTGACAATAATGGTTTTCTTAACTTTCTGTTTGTTCATATATAAAGTGGAGTCAATTACCCTTACCTTACAGTTTACTTTTTTTATGAGAGATGTCTTTATCGCACCCAATAAAAGCATTTTCAGAACAAAGAGTTAATTTGAGGTGGGAGGACTCTCATAGAAACCATATCTATTTGTGCAAGTTCTAAGACCAGACATGGTCTTTAGTTGACGTCAAAGAGACTATAGGGTGGTGGATGTTATTCCCAGAGACTTGACAGCAATTGGCAGGAGGAACTCCCAGTGGTGTTCATCACTACAGGGTTGGCATTGCACTGTGCAAGGTCAGAGTCCTGATTTGCTTGAATACTGAGTGAGGGCAGAGAAGGGCACATGAGATGCCAATTCATTTGTGATGACCACAGAACTCTTTGCTTTGTCAGGATGCCTGCATCACCATCCATTTTTGATCATTGAATTATTAGAATTAACTTTCAGGGTCCTGTAGAGAAGGATGACTTTCTTCCTCCTGCACCAAACTTGACCACAGGTCTCTGAAATTTGGCTCCCAAGATGGATTATCAGGGGCATTTCTTCTTCAAGACTCACTTCCTCAGAGGCACAGTGATGAAATATGGATTACCCTTGTTCTTCTCTATGACTCAAGGTACCCACCAGAAGTCCAACCACATTTTCCTTCTATCTCTGTCTTCCCCATAAAAATCTAGAATAGCAACACGCGCACATATACACACACATTCCACATTCTTCACATTTCTCCAGATGGTACACATAAAACCAGACGAACATTAAAAAGGGCTCAGAAGCTGGTAATTAAAAAAAAACTTTCTTTCCTTCCATTCTTCCCTTATGTAATGACTCACACATCTGTCCCTCTCATCCCCCTGAGAGTGTTCAAGGAGGCTTTTTGCTAAAGAACTAAAGATACAAACAGACAAATACAAAAGCACATATCAAATACTCAGTGAATCATTTGTTTTGTATATTGATCAACACTGAGAAGTATAGTTGTCATAGGAAGACAGAAAGTTCAGGTCCACATTTATAATCCTATCCTTGTAGACCTATGTCAAAAGCCCAATCATAATCAGAACATTTTTAGTTTGAATTTCAATAGAACCAAGAACATTGATTGGATGTGAGAGGGTAGTGACATCATAGGGTAGTCTATCTCCAGTTTCCATTTGGAAGGTTTCTGCCAGATTGGAAAGGAACAGAGTTATCACATTCCCTTTCTCAAAGATCCAGGATTTTGGAAAACTCCGTAAGATCAAGGTCTCAGAAAATGAGGGGTTGGGGAAAAAAAACTAAACTTTTACTAAATAGATAAATGACAGAGTGTACAAATATTCTAGAAAATAATCACTTGCTTTAGCAAGCCAAATTCAGGCTATAAAACCCTGCTCCAATAAATAAGTCTCTTCTGGATTGTGTTCTCTTTGTTCAGGATAAATTGCTGTAGCATTGCCATCCACCAGACTAGATATTTC
Organism: Antrozous pallidus; assembly: GCA_027563665.1. Classification (NCBI taxonomy): domain Eukaryota; kingdom Metazoa; phylum Chordata; class Mammalia; order Chiroptera; family Vespertilionidae; genus Antrozous; species Antrozous pallidus. The sequence goes on along the minus strand of CM050511.1, from coordinate 117,801,934 downwards.
ACCAGCTTCATGTTGTGCAGAGGGTACATTTTCTTCAGCATTTAAAGCAGCCCTTCTTGGCATGATATTTATTGGGTTTTGCACTTGATTTTTTTGGCATTGTTTTTATAATTCTCAGGACAATGTCTGATTATTTCTCAAGTTACACATATTTTGTTCGCCCCTGGCTCTCTGTTTAATGGACTTTAGATAGGGTGGTGAGAAAAACTTTCCTGTGGAGTTAAATTTAAACAAATCTGGAAAGGAGAATTTCAGGCCAAGAGAATAGCCATTATATAAGAAGCCAGAAGGTCAGGGTAAGATGGACTGTGTGGAGTGGGGGATGAGATGAGATGTGCTGGGGCTAAATCTTGTAGGGTCTCATGAGTCATGTGAAGAATTTGGTGATTTGTCCTCAAGGTTATCAGCATCCTTGGTAGATTTCAATTCATTGGATAAGCTGCATATCCTTGGGCCTGCCTTGAATCACACTTCACCTATTGTCTCTGTGGTTCTCTTTGTCTATGGTTTCATTTTGATTCGTTTCCTTCTGACCAACATATTTTTTCTGTAGGTGCTTTAATAACTTCATTGAGGTTAACTCCCATCCTGCTTGCCTGGGGCCCACTCTGTCTTTGGCCGATGACTTTGCAGACCTCATTGTAACTGTATTTTCTGGTTTAATTCTTGGAAGGTCAATCTTTTGGCCACATTTCCTAATTCTTAGGGAGCGTATTACCTTCCTACCATGTACAAATAACATAATTATAAACACAGGTGTTTTAGGGATGCAGGCCAACAACAACAGCAGCAAATGATTGAAAAAGAATGCAGTTTTGAGTCCAAGGAGCTCTAAAACCAGAAGCCAGACTGAAAACACTCAGCATCCTCAGAGAGGGAGAGTTAGAAATAAACACTTACATCATCCCTTCTCTCCCTGCAGTCCAGACAGATGATGGTCCAGCATTCTGGATTTGTCTGGTTTCCTCATTAATTCTCCTCTCATTTCTGCTTTTATTGTCTGCAATGACAAGTGCATACTATCTATCCCTAGGCAGCTTCCAAAGTCATCTGTCATTACAGCAATAAAGACTTGTAACTTTTTGCACAGTAAACAAATTGATCTGCTCCTTGGTATCTAAACCTCTTAATTAAAGCACCATTGTCATTGCTATGGTTACTGCTGTCCTTTGCAAACCTACTGCGTGCCAAGGACAGTTAGTTGCTACACATACAATATTTCCTTCAATCTGCATAACAACACTTTCAAACTAAGACTGATTGGTCTCATACGTAGTAGAAGAGGAAATGAGACTTAGAGTACTTGCTCCTAGTCAAAGTCAAATGAATAACAAACTCATATATCTAAAGACTTTCTAAGTCAGCCTTGCACAGCCACCCCTACCTTTCATGGTGTTTTGTGCCTCCCTGATACTACAGACTGTTTTTTTTTTAATTTATATTTTATTGATGTTTTACACAGAGGAAGGGAGAGGGATAGAAAGTTAGAAACATCGATGAGAGAGAAACATCAATCAGCTGCCTCTTGTACACCCCCTACTGAGGATGTGCTTGCAGCCAAGGTACATGCCCTTAACCAGAATCGAACCTGGGACCTTTCAGTCCAAAGGCCAACGCTCTACCACTGAGCCAAACCTGTTTTGGCACTACAGACTGTTTTTTTAAGAAGTAAAATTATTTTCTTTGCAAACGACATGATATATGCAGAAAATCTGATGTACTCTACAAAAATGCCTCAAGAATTGATAAGTGAATGTTTCAAAGTTGAAGGATATTTAATCAACACACAAGTATCAATGGTATCTCTTACTCTAACAAAGTAAAACATTGCTCTCAAATGTTCCACTGAGGTACATATATACTCACCTTTGCTTTCTCTCCTCAAAGCATGTCTTCAGAATTTCGGGGGGATCCCACTTCTCCCTCTTTTGTGTCACTCTAATCCCTAGGGTCATAGACTGTCATTGCTGGTGGGAACCTTGGAGAGTATTTTCTCTGAAGGTTCCCAATCTTGAGTTCCTACATGGAGACTGTAAGCCAGTTTCAATACTCATAAATCTCTAGTTAAGTCACAATACTGTTTTTTTGGTTTGTTCTACTGAAATATCAAGTTTAACAATTATTATTTGATCATTACAGTTTGTCTGATAGATACAAAGTTTCACAAGCTTGGATCCTTCTCGGGGTAATTGTGAAGGAAAGAATTTATTAAAAAAAAGACTGTTGGTGAAAACTTTCAGAAAAAAAATCACTCATATGGTCTTAAGTTCTTTTTTGTTTGTTTTAATTCCTGCATGAGGTTATGCTTTTATTTAAGAGAGAGAGAGAGAGAGAGAGAGAGAGAGAGAGAGAGAGAGAGAGAGAGAGAGAGAGAGAATCATTGGTGTGAGAAACATTAATCAGTTACCTCCTATACATGCTCTGACCTGGGGTCCAACCTGCAACCTAGGTATGTGCCCTGACCAGGCCTCATGCTCTTCTTTAGAGATGACTGAATGGATGTCCACTGGGAGCAATTGTGAACACGAATGAAGCTACACTGCTTCGAAGAGACTTTAAAGCTTACATTGTCCAACTCTGATACATTTCCAGCAAGTGGTACCAAATATTTGATAGAGAATTTATTGCTACCCTAGGCATTCTCTTTCAACTTAATATCACCAACTGTTAATAGTTTCCACTTTTAGGAGGTTCTACCCTCAGTGAAAGTCCTCTGGAGCACCACACAATGGTTCTGTCACTCTGTAAGTGATGCCCTACATAGGGATGCGGCGATTGTGGACTCATTGCTAGGGATGCTGGCTTCAGCTAAGTGATCATGGCCTCTCTTGGCTCCCATGCAGACCATTATGGAAAGTCAGTTGTTACTTAACAAGGCCCATAAGAGATTTGCTTTTGGTCATTTGACCCTCTGTTCATTGCTTTAGCCACATCCCTTAAAACTGCAGATATATTCAACTATCTCATCATTTGCTTATGCTTCATGCCCCTTATTTCTAGAATATTCTCTTTCCTACTCATTTCCTTAGGTTTGCTCCCTCTGGAAAGTGCTCTGTGACCTAGATCAGCTGTGGAAGGCCCTCTAATACCTGCTTCAAATGCACCTTGAAGGTTTTCTTGCTTTTATCATTTAATTATAATTAACTTTTTTTTTCGCTATCTTAATTGGGACTTTTGGATTCAAGTAGAATAACTTAGTGATATTCTACTTTCTAAACTCCAAAGGCTAGCACTTCATTGAGAAACAGATAGTGGATTCTCAGTGAAATGAGCGAGTGAATTTTGCAATAACTGAAACTCAACCCCTTCCGATCTCCTCCTCCTTTCTCATATAAAGCTCTGTATCATATGGGCCTTTCCTTTATCTTGTTCAAGCCCATTCACCAACTCCTCAACTTACATTCTTTCTTCATCATGGCAGTGGAAAAGTGGGGAGTTGAGAAGGAAGGGGGATAGGATGAGGGTAAGGGTGAGATGAAAGAGAGACTAGGGAAGACAGAACACATCAGAATAAAAAAACTTCATTTTATAGATGAGGAGACTGAGTCTCTGAGACACGACTTACCTAAGTGACTATTTCCTGGCCTCTTGTCCTGGGCCTCTCCTCTCTATTATAAATTTTGCAGCAAGTATGTTTTTAACACACAGACAAAAAAGTGCTGTCTCATATCCAAAGATGACAGATGATATTCAGGATGAAGGGGTCATTGGTTGAAATAAAAAGAAAATCCTGATTTAAAAACCCGGCCTCTCACTTGGAACAATGACTCACACTGATTCTGCAGGCGGCGGGCTTTTCTCTGATATTTCTCATCCGATCTGTTCTCTGCAACTGCATAAGGGTAATGATGAATTCTGTAGCTTGATCCCAACTTCCCAAGGCCCAAATAATCACTGTCCTGCTTTCCACAAGAGATGAATATATATATCAGGATTTTAACATTCTCTGAACGTCTGCTTTCAAAACAGGAGTCATTGTAGCAGGTGGGGCTTGCAAATGATATTTCTCATCAGATGTTCATCCAAAAAGCAATTAACTTTAGGCAAGTATCTTTTCTGTGAAGCCCAGGAGGCTTCTAAAATGGCTTCCTCACTCTCAAATTTCTCTGAACAGGCTTTTCCTTCACCTCCCTTGTGTTCCAGAGCCCAAAGGGAATATCAGAAGCAAGTTCCACTGATAAGGATGCCATCACAGTTTGGTGACTCAGAACTATGCAGCAAGGATTCTTTCTTCTGACTGTCCTCCCACCACCCCAACCTAATTACCTTCAAAATTGTTTTTCTCATGTTTAAAAATTTTTTTTTTACTGATTTATTTTTGAGAGAGAGAGGAAGAGGAAAAGAAAGAGAGATAATGAGAGAGAGAAACATCGATTGGGTGCCTCCTACATGCACCCTACTGGATTGAGCCCATAACCCAGACATGTGTCCTGACCAGGAATCAAACCAGTGACCTTTTGGTACAAGGGACAATGTCCAACCAACGGAGCTACAATAGTCAGGGAAAATTTTCTCATCTTATCTAATAAAATAGCAATATGCAAGTTGACCATACCTTGGCTACACCCACAAGCCATGTCCACCAGCCAATCAGGAGTGAGCATGCAAATTAACCCAACCAAGATGGCTGCAGCCACAGAGAGCAGGAGGCCTGGATATCCCTGACAATGGAAGAAGCCAAGCTTCCTGCAAACCCTGGCCAGCCCAGGCCTCCACTTAAGGCTACAAAGTTTCAATTATAGAAGATAAATAAATCCCAACAAAATGGCCACAGCCATGGATCTGGAGAGAGCAGGAGGCTTGGGTTGCCCCTGGCAATGGAGGAAGCCAAGCTTCCTACCTGCCCTGGCCAGCCCTGGCCTCCACTCAAGGCTACAAAGTTTCAATTATAGAAGAAAAATAAATCCCAGGTACCAGGGCCTCAGCTTGGGTCACCAGGGGATGTGGCTGGCCTGCAAACCACCAAAGGCCCCTTGCCCAGGCTGCTCCAAAACCCATGGGAACCCCCACCCTGATCTGAGACACCCTTCAGGGCAAACCAGCTGGCCCCCACCTATGCATCAGGCCTCTATCCTATCTAATAAAAGAGTAATACACAGATTGGCCATCACTCCAACCCACAAAAGGGCTGCCCCCATGTGGTCAAAGATGACTGCCCCCATGTGGACACAAGATGGCCACCACAAGATGGCCAACAGGGAAGGCCATTTGGGAGGGATCAGGCCTGCAAGGGAGGGCAGTTGAGGGTGATCAAGCCTGCAGGGCAGGGCAGTTAGGGGTGACCAGGCTGGCAGAGGAGGGAAGTTGGGGGCAACGAGGCCTGCAGGGAAGGACAATTGTGGAGGACCCAGGCCTGCAGGGGAGAGCAGTTGAGGGCAGTCAGGCTGGTGGGGGAGCAGTTAAGCATCAATCAGGCTGGCAGGGGAGTGATCAGGAGGTGATCAGGCTGGCAGACAGGAGCAGTTAGGGGCAATCAGGAAGATAGGAAGGCGAGCAGTTGAGAACCAGCAGCCCTGGATTGTGAGAGGGCAGTTGGACATCCCTCAAGAGGTCCCAGATTGGAGAGGGTGAAGGCTGGGCTGAGGGACACCACCCCCACCATGCACAGATTTCACGCACCAGGCCTCTAGTGTTTTGTAAATTGCTTAGAGCTCTGCCAGGCTCTTTAGTTTCATTTGGTCCACTGCCTTGGCTTCCCTAACACCCCTCATAGGACATCCAAGGAGGACAAATCAAAAATCTGTGTTTAAAACTCAGATAGACACTAGTTCAAACCCTGGATCTGCCACTTCCTAGTTGTGCATTTGTGGGTGGATGGTCTTCGGCTTCTTTCTGAGTCTCAGTTTCTCACCTGTGACTGATCTATGACAATTCACTGAAAATATCCCAAGAAAAGTATTCAGCTTGGTGGCACTTACTAGAAGTTTCTTAGCTGAGTATATTCTGCCCTTCCTCTATTTGATAAAACAAAGCTGGGATATAGTTTGCTAGTGAATTAGCTTCCTGAGGCTGTTGTAACAATGTCCTACAAAATGGGTATTTTAAAACACCAGACACTGGCTGTCTCATGGTTTTAGAGACCAGGGCCATGCTCCCCTTTGAAGCTCCAGGGGAATCCTTCCTTGCCTCATGCTGGCTTCTGGTGGTTTGCCATCAATCTTTGGTGTGCTTAGTTTGCAGCTACATAACTTCAGTCTCTGCTTTATCATCACATGGCATTCTCTTTGTCTCTCTTCACATGGCAGTCTTTCCCCAAAGAGCTTAGTCATATTGAATTAGGGGTCTAGGCTACATTGACCTGACTTCATCTTAACTAATTACAACTGCACCAACCTTAATTTTGAATAAGGTTAAATTCCAAGATCCTATAATATAGACTTATGTTTAGTTTAGATTAGGTTTATTTGAGAAATCTAATCTTAGATTGCAATCTTAGAGCTAAAAGGAAGCCAGATATGTTATTTTTTTCACATTTTTTCTTTTTATTCACTATTTCCTGGTCTTCTTGCTTTCTCCTAAGCCTCCCAGCCACAATTCTCACCATCTCTAATCCATTATTCACCCAGGAGCCTGGCTTTCCTCTGTCACACTCCCCTTTCTTGAACAGTCATGTGCTCATATTAGTCATCTTGATTTTCAATAGAACAAAGGTCAAATTCCTCAACTTAGCACAAATTGTCTTCCAGTGCATGACCCCCACCTCTCTTAGGCTGGCTAACTGTCTTAGTTTTTTACAAGTAGTCCCAGACTTTTTGCATCCTGAGAACCCTTCAGTTCTGGACAAATCAGGACATTTGACCACTCGACTCTCTCTGTATGGCTTTATTTATATTGTATTATATTATATGTATTACATTTATTATATATATATTTTAAAAATATGTCTCTATTGATTTCAGAGAGGAAAGGAGAGGGAGAGAGAGATAGAAACATCAATGATGAGAGAGAATCATTGATCGGCTGCCTCTTGCACAATCAGGATTGAGCCTGCAACTGGGGCATATGCCCTGACTGGGAACCAACCCATAACCTCCCGGTTCATAGGTTGACACTCAACCATTGAGCCACGATGGCCAGCCTTTCTGTATGGCTTTCGATACTCTCTAGCTATCACAGATTTAGTTCTGTCTCTGTAATTGTTTATTACTCTGGCATTAGCTGTTTACTCATTAAGGTCTACTGATACATGATATGTTTCTTAAGGATTTTAGATCCATATAAATTTGGATTTGAATGTCAACTCTGCTGACCTTTGTCATTGAATATCTTATTAACATCCATTTTCTTAAAAGCAAAAGGTACATGCAATGATATCTCTTTCAGTTGCTGTGAGAGAAAAGCAGATATTATGAGTGAAGCACCAGGCAGAGTATCTGATATATATTAGATGTTGCATCAATGGTAGATGGTTTGTCGCTAGTGGGTACATCTGTATTCTTCAGAGAACCTGTGTTTAGTGAAGGTTTTGAGGGAAAGTTCAAGACTACAAAGCTTGAATCTCCCGACCCATGATCTTTCTGTACTGTCATTTTCTCTCTCTGACTTAAAAATAAATCCATTCTTTCGGAGGTAAGCCTTACAAAAAACTTGACTCAAAGCCTTGTTTTTCTCAAGTAATGTGGACCATGACAGATGTATTTCATATGGAATGTTTACTATTGGAATTTTCCATGTGTCAATATTTTTCTACCCTTCAGTGCTTTTGAGTGTGTTGGTTTCAGAAACTGAAGGGGAAACAAAAAATCTGAAAAGACTTTGAACATTTTCTTGTGCTCCAGTTCCTATGAATTTAAAACATGAATTCATTTAAAGTTGGTGTGGTATCACCAATGGAAAGGAGGGTCACTGAAAGCCTTTTCTTCCATATTAGCTCTCCAGAAGAATCAGTAATGTTTTACCCAACCTAATGGCATTTGAGTTATGTGTATGAAGAAGTTGAGAATGAGTGAGGGTGCCCATCACCTCAAAAAAGGGAGCAGGGAAAATCCTAATTGTGGTAAAAAACATATTGCTGGTTCTTGCTTTTCTCTAAGATCTTCAGTGTGGAGGCCAATGGTCTTTTTATCTAGTGGGTATTTAATGCCATGATGATATTAATAATTCAGAAAGTCTGGCAGTGCTTTTCCACTGAGGGCTATGTGCAGAACAGAGCAGAGCAGAGCAGAAGTGCTGGCAAAAGCCAGAGGGCTCCTGACAAGGTCGGATGCTTTATGCTTTTGTAAGTGTTTCAAATCTCTAGTAACCCCTTCCTTGCTGTGATTGACAGAGAGGCAAGGCTTCTAAAGGACTTTTAGCTTTCTTGACTGGGGTAACAGAAGTTCAATCAAAGAGACCTCTAAGAGATGGCATGTCAGCAACAATGACACTGGCTGGATGTAAATCTAATTATCAGTTCCAAACAATAATTCAAAAGACGTTCTAAAATGATACAGGATGAATTGCTATAGGTGATGAGAAAATTAGTAGCATGGGAAGAGGAGGCATGATCTTTTACTATTACTATTGATAGTGCTTATTTTGATTATTCTCATGGGTCCTTTTTCAGATCCAGACACTCTGTACTATGTATATGTTATAATTCTGTGAGGTGGACAACCTTATCCCCATCTTATAAATAAAGAAATGGAGGCTCAGAAGAGCAACCAAGCTTTTCCAAGGCCATCAAGATGGTCAGAGGTAACTGTTGGTCATGGAAATTGGGTCTCAAACATTTCTTGTGCTCATATGTTGATTTCCAGTCTGTAGAGGCAAGATTTTTTTTAAAGAAAGAAAATGGGGAAAATAAGAATAGATACAGAGGCAAGGAAGCATGGAACAGATTGTCAGATTACAGCAGAAGGGCAGGGGAGATTGTTGGGGTGGGGAGGGGTGCTGCTAGAGACCAACCGAAAGGCACATATGCATGCATAGAACCATAACCATGGGACACAAGACACTGGGGCAGGAGAAGGCATGTGCTGGGGGCTTGGGAAGGCTGGGGAGAGGTCACGGCAGGGGGAAACGGGAAACATATGTACCACTATTTGTAATGCTTTAAATTAATTAATTAATTAATTAATTAATTAATTTTGAAAAAGATGGTCAGAGATAGAGCCAGTGTTTGACCTAGGGATGGTTTTTTCTAGACACTGCTTTTTTACGTGTGCTATTATACCTTCAAGTAATAATTAAAAGTTAGTGATCATGAAAGGGATTCTTAGCATTTTACAGGGACTTAAGTTTTCAGGACAGTTTATATCTCCTTCCCCATTTACTTCTCATGGCAGCCCTGTGCATGAACTGATTGGGGGTTACTATACCCCCCTGGCACATGCAGAGCTTGGACTGGAATGAAGTAACAGGATTCCCAAAGTCACTAGCCAACTAATTAGTGGCTGAGATGCACCTGGAACTGAGGATTTCTGGATCCACAGCCAGAATTTTCTGATCCATGCTGTAGAGGATAAAGGGGTTACATCAATAAGAGCTGCCATTTTTTATTTCAACTTGAGCTGAAGGGGTTGAAATCTAAATGTAATATAAACTTGATACTCTACCTTTCCTGATCTCTCTTGTCAAAATTACTTCTTCCCGGGTAGCAAGGTTTTCACTGACCAGACTTCCATTGACAGTGATGAAAACTGCCATCTTAGAGTAGTTAGAACAATGAATTATTTATTAATCCTGAAAAAGAGTGCTTAGACCTTCAGCAATATTGTTAATATATAAAAATGAGCAATGATTGAATTTTCTCTTATGATGAAATATATCTGTGGTCAAATGGACAACCTGTAGATCTTGTCTTCATTCAGAATATAAGGCATATAGAGCTGGCCAGCAACATTGATGGCATCTCTTTCTGAGACTACAAAGAAAAGAGGGATTAAAGAACATAGGAGACATGTGATGCTTAGGAAAGACATGTGTTATGTGGAGTAATAAGAGGAGGAAAATACACACAACTCAAAATGTTGAATTAGTGACCAGAAATTCAAATTCTAGTCTTGACTATCCTTGGGGCATAGTTTCTCATCTGAAAAATAATAATATTTTGGATGATCTCTGAAATCCCTCTCTTTCATCTCTCACATCTTGCTCTATTCTCTCTAATGTGCTTGCTGGTAAACTGTGTGGGTTGTTTTAATTTATGAAGAATTCCTAGAGCGTTTAAAGCATTTTTAGCTCCAGAGTCTGAGCCGAGATGTGCCCCAAAGAGGACCAAGGCAAGCTGCAGGATTTCTAATGCTGAGAAGGGCTCTGGGAATTCCTGAAGGCAAATGTGTGAAGCCATTCTGGGCTTGGCGTTCCAGTGTAACTGTTCGCATTCAGTTGCCATTGGGCACATATGCTACGGGGTTTGGTTTCAAGCCAAGCATATGGTCGCTTTGGATTAGAATTTGGATTCTTGTTAAGATCCTTGCTCGTGTGTCTTCCCAGTTTTAGAAAATGACAGAAGAGAGTCGAGCAAGAAGACTATTCTTGTTAGGGGCATTATATAAGTGAAGCCTGCTTTTCTCCACCTGCTGAGGGGGCTGACATTTCACGTTCATCATGTTATTCATAAAAAAAAGCTTGCATCGTGTTATCTCATTTTCTTTGTATCTATTTTTATTCCTTCCTTCTTTCCTTTTTCTTCCTTCCTCCCTCCCTCCCTCCCTCCCTCCCTCCCTCCCTCCCTCCCTCCCTCCCTTCCTTCTTCCTTCCTTCCTCCCTTCCTTCCTTCCCTCTTTCCTTCCCTTCTTCCTTCCTTTCCTCCTTCCTTTCTTCCTATCCCCACAAATGCATATGCAGAAATGTTTTCCTTGTTTTGTGCATAAGGATACTTCTTATGTTCCCACCCATCTGCTCATGTATAGCTGGCCCAATCTGAGCTCCAGTTAGGAACCCCTAGTACATAAGACTAGCTCTCCAGGCCCATCACCATCGTATTTCCTCACTTTTACATGAACTTGAAACACACTAATCAAAAGAATTGTGGCAGTAAGTGTTCCAGAAGAGAAGTTGAGTAAATATGGGTAAGGGTTATCCACAAGGGCATGGAATTTGATCTGAAGAGGGTTCCCATCGCAGAGGCAAGGAGCTGCAGTCTCAGTGTCTGTTTGGAATCTGCTGGGCTGTGTATTTGCAGATACTCAGTATCTCCTGAGATATGTGGATGGAATACAATGTGATTGCTTTGGGGAATAATTAAAATAATTAGGTTTAAATTAAAACCATTGACTAGGAAAGCTATTTTCTCACAATGATTTACTCTAATAGAAGCCCCCCCCCCCAAATCAATACTATTTACATAGTGCAATATCATTCAAATTGGTATATTTAGTTAGCATTTACACCTTACTGATAGTAACTGTTTATTTGTCTATACTGGTCAAGTTGAAACAAGGCAATCAGAAATCAAAAGTAAGTTCCTTTTTTTTATTATTATTTTCAATTGCATTCATTTTGCTATAATTGGATGATAGCAAATGGGTTCTAAATCTTAGCTTTTTAAAACCAAGTTTTGAACTTGTTTATTACCTAAGTTTTTCTTAATTGTTTTTTTTTTTACGTGTGAGATCTCTCTTCAAACTTGTTCATTGAGTCATAGAGAAAGATTTTATGTTTTTATTATCCAAAAATGCTTTTATTTTATTTTTGAGAAAGATTTATTAAACATATAATGTGGGCAGGGCAATAATGTTAGCTGTAATAAGGAGTACAAAAATGAATAAGATGTTATTTTGCTCTAAAAAAAAAAAGATGGATATGCAGGAGAGAAGCTTCTCTTGCACTTTAATCCAGATTCGGTATAATTAACATTCGAATGGTGACACAAACCAGGAATAATGGGAGTAGGTGGGAGGGAGTCGCAATCTTTTAACTAGGACTCTGGGAAGACTTCAATATGAAATGTTCTACAGGAGAAAAGTCTCTGAAAATAGTCTTCAAGGAATAAAGTGACACATGAGCCAAGATCTGAAAGATTGGACGTCTAGCATACACTGAAAAAATAGGAGATACCCTGGTGCTGATGAGGAATAGTATTTGGGCAGAGCTTGGGCTGACCTTGTAGCTTTCTAGATTACAGAGGCATTAGAGGGCTTTGGGGAGGTTGTCCCTCCCCCTGCCTGACCTATGGAGGGCATTTTGAGGAGAGTAGAATGGGCGAGGGATATGATCAAAGCTCAGCTCTGCACTCCTCTTTTGCATCTCTAGTCTTGTGATACTCATCCCAGTTGAATTCCTCCAGACCCACCCAATTTTATAGGTCCTCTAGAACCCTCACTTTGCGGGTGAACAAACTGAGGCACCGAGAGCCAGACCAAATAGTTAATCCAATTCAGTGTCCTAAAGATGAATGTCTTGGAGAGACCCCCATCTTCTCCGCAGCAGCATTTAAGTCTCTCTCCTTTGGTTAGGTCACAAGCCTCCAGGAAGGAGGAAAGAGGAAGAAGATAAATAAACATTTACAGCACTAACTGGTTTGGCTCAGTGGGTAGAGCGTCGGCCTGCAGACTGAAAGGTCCCAGGTTCGATTCCAGTCAAGGGCATGTGCCTTGGTTGCAGGCACATCCCCAGCAGGAGGTGTGCAGGAGGCAGCTGATCTATGTTTCTCTCCCATCGATGTTTCTGACTCTCTATCCCTCTCCCTTCCTCTCTGTAAAAAAAAAAATCAATAAAATATATTAAAAAAATAAAAATAAACATTTACAGGGGCTTATCCATGTGAAAAGCATTTCCATGGAAAATATAGATACATACAGGGTGGGGCAAATGCAGATTTACAGTTACTCATGTGTAAAATAATGTAATAATGAATACATAATAATGCAAACATAAACTCTGTGTTTTGCCTACTTACAAGTGTAAATATGAGGTGAAGAGGTGGAGCAGAAGAGTCTAAGAAACTTGACTAATGTGAAATAAATAGTGTAAATGGAGAGCTGGGAGTTAAACCCAAATGACCTGGCTCTGTAGTACACTTGCTTCACCATTATCCCATGCTTGGCATACCTTTAGCTGTGGGCACAGAAGTGATACAGGATGAAATATCCCAAATCCAAAGCTCATGCACCTCCCACTACTCCATGAAACTCAAACATTTTCAAACAATCCAATTTAATTTAACTCAAAACATTTATTGATTCCTGGTTTATGGCATACTTGAGATAGGTGTTGGAGATACTCCAACACACACATGAATGTGTATGCAAGTACGCACATACACACACACACACACACACACACACACACACACACACTGGGCTGCTGTAAAAATGATTCTATGAGATTTTATAATATAAATCTCGTTACTCATGCCACTAGCTCAGAAGCCAGTGAGCTGTGCCAGTAAGAGACCAGAGATTAGGAGGGGACAAGGCTAAGGTTTTGTTCTTTCTACTTCCTCCCTGCATCAGAGTAGTTTTGGCAGGAGCATGGGTTTCCATAGCTCCAAATTTACAGGTAGACCTTCTATTCCACACCCCCTTCTGCTGTACTCTACAGGACTGGAGGCCATTAAGGACTTCTGGCCAATGCTAATCTCCAGCTATATGAGCAGTCCTTTTGTATGTTCCTTAACCTGACAGACACTTCTGTAGATAGTACCATCTTTCTACAATCTCTGTCACTATCCCAGTGGAGGGTTTGGTGTCTGTCAGAACCTTGACTGATATGTCTAGTTTTAAGTGCTGCTTACTAGATAATTCTATGTGACCACGAATCATATAACTATTCTGAACTTAATATCTTCACCTATGAAGTAGAATATAAGGGAGCAACACATTTAATGAGCACCTGTTATATGCTAGGAACTTTATGTATATTAATTCACTTTCTTTTGATATTAATTTTTATGAGTGTATAATTTCAACATTGTATCCCCAAATCTATACAGATACCTGGAACATGGTAGATGTTCAGTACATGCTTATTGAGTGAATGGTGTAGGTATGAGGTTGGTATCATTATCTTACTTAAAAGAAATTGATGCAGGCACACATCAAGCCACCAAGTAAATATGACAGAGCTAATAAATGGCACTGCTGGAATTGGAGGCTAGCTTGTTTAATTTTATAATGTTTACTCTTTCCACAAAACAATCCTCGTTATTCACCTACCCAACCCTTAATGGCCTGCTGTGAGATTTGAAGGAAATGAAAATATTACGAATTCTGAAATCGACTTAAACATATTGCATTATCATCTTTATGAATATTTTTAGAACCTCTTTCTACCTGCCAGTCCAGAGTACCATGTGATCTTTAAATGCAAACTAATTCTCAGTTAAATATTAGCCAAACATAAATATAAAGGTTGTTGCTAGGGAAATAAAAAAGAAAATGAAATTAATTTTGGGGTGGAGTTATGCTCTTTCATATTATTTTCACAATTGCATCCTCCTAATAACATGGCTAATTAGGAAATAATTTTCAAGTTTCACAATTTAAAATTAGAATATTTATTTTCAAGAAAGTATTTGGGCTTTGGATCTGGATGTGCCAGGAAAATATTCTGAGAGTATAAATTTAGAAAGAGCTTAAACTTGGTTCTCTGATTCCACAAGTAAATGGAAGTCATGGGAGTCACAAGAAATTGTTCCTGAGACCTTAGTAAAAATTGAGGTTTTGAACCTTGGAACACATTATTGACCGTTTCCATGATGAAACTTAGGTCCCCTAGGGAGTCTGCAAGATTAGCTAGACCCAAAAGGCAATGGGCTCTTTGATGAGGAAATGGTTTTAAGAGCTCTATAGAAGTTACATACAGCATTGTGTCCATGTGATTTCCCCCATCTATATTGCTTATGCATTACTTGAGAAAGTTCAAAGTATATAATGACATAAAAATAGTTGAAGAAATAGATCTATCTCTTAGGGTGATGTCCTTGGACCTAGAAGTCTTTTTTTTTGTTTGTTTGTTTATTGGAATCTAACCCTAGTGTTCTATGGCTCTTGAATAGTAATGGAAACAAAATAAACTCACTGAGAAGGAAATATATGAAGAGTTGAACTGGTTTTAGCAAACACAAGCATCCACATCAATGTACTGCTTTCCAAGTGGTTGCCTAGAGAGACTGAGGTTTTATCAGTGATGACAACTTTGTTGAACTGCATTTAAATAAGAAATATATAAAGTTGTAGATCCTGAAGGTGTCAGAATCTTTCCCTAAAGTTGTAAAATGAAAGATTTTAGAATCTTTTTTCTAGATCCAAAATATTATGATGTTTCTAAAATATCAGCCGTGGTAACTTTCATCTATTCTTTCATATTCAAAACAAAGAAATATTATTCAGCATGTACTAATGTGTTAGGCATTGATTCCCAACACTATGGCTTGAAGATAGATGTCATGTTCCAAGCTAAAGGAGCTCCCAGGTTAGTGGAACATACATGTAAACATCAATAATCTATAATAATGCCGAAACCGGTTTGGCTCAGTGGATAGAGCGTCGGCCTGCGGACTAAAAGGTCCCAGGTTCGATTCCGGTCAAGGGCATGTACCTTGGTTGCGGGCACATCCCCAGTAGGAGGTGTGCAGGAGGCAGCTGATTGGTGTTTCTCTCTCATCGATGTTTCTGACTTTCTATCCCTTTCCTTTTGTCTCTGTGAAAAATCAATAGAATATATTTTAAAAAATAATCTATAATAATAAAAGAGTAATATGCTAATTAGACTGGATGTCCTTCCAGACATCCTTCTGGATGACCATGAAGCTGGGGCTGCGAAAGAAGCCCGGGTCCTGGGTGCTGGAAGGAAGCCGGTGCCAGCAGCTGGGGGAAGGAAGGCCTACTTTTGCACAAATTTCATGCATTGGGCCTCTAGTAAAGGATAAAAAATGTGTGTGCAGAGGCTAAGGTGCTCTGGAAAACAGGAGGGACACATTAGGACTTTGGAAGGTCATGGAAGTATAAACAAAAAAGTCTGAGGCTGAATTTTGAAGGATGCCCAGGAGTAATCCACATAGAAAGATTTAAAAAATCAAGAGCAGCATAAGCAAAGAAACCTGGATGACGATTTTATGGTCCCAGTTCTAGACTTGTCACACATCTAGTAAGGGACAAAAAGCAGCACTTAAAACCTTTCTTAGAGTCGCTTTCCTTAAACAAGAACAGACTACAAAGTGATTATAACCAGTATTGCTTTTCTACTTTCCTCTAGTACAGCTTTCAGAAGGGCCTGCTGCGGTCTCAGATTTTAATTGCCAATAGCCTATAGTGGGAATTCAAGGCACATTCATGTGTTTTCCTAACTCCTTGGCATTCTTGAAACCTATTTGTGTTTTCCACCTGCAGCATCCATTAGGGTAATGCGGTTGGTCGTTTACTGACCACTGTGTGGTGTCTGATCCTCTACCTTCATCTTGATGTTGAGTCTCTATTACTAAAGGTAATTTTCCTTTACTCCCAACCTTGCCTTCAGATAATTATCCTAAGGTGCCAACACTGGTTCAGATGGCACTTGAGGTGTCTTTGCCTCTCTAGGACTTGATACTATGAATGACTGACTTTCCTGTCACCCAGATTCTCTTATCCTGGACTTCAGGTCATTCTCCCCTCTTATCCAGACATCCAAGCATGCCCCAGGGGTCAGGTCATCTGGCCGAGGGCTCCAAGGATAGAGTCTTGACTTTAGCTAACCCATGTCTATTAGTCATTTTTTGTGCTGTTTTAACTAAGTTTGTGGCAGTTTGTTATACAGCAATAGAACTCTAAGATAGCCCTGAAAGGCTTTCTATGACTAATACCTTCTGACTCTGAGAAGGAATAAGTTGAATGATCCAAGTGAAGAATGATGGCATAGCAAGATGTACCAGGGTGAGGAAATAGTGAGTACTAAGGTTTAGAAATATGAGAGACTATGAAGTACATTAGAATGTAAAGATAACTTGGTTTAGGTAAACAGGGATAGTAATGAAAATATTTCACAACCTACAAAACCTACGCAGTTATGGGTGCCAAAGGTTTATGAGGTGTTGACTGACGGCAGGAAGAGGAAGGGAACAAAATTGGGTAGGAAGAAATTTTGACACCAAGGTCTAACAAAACTTTGGCCAATTCCACAGGGAGGTCTTAAGAGCATATTGCCTATCAAAAAAGTCCCCCTTGAGCAGAAATGACCAGACCCTTAACTCCATCTTGTTTATTTATTTGAAATGGAATAGTATGACTCTGGCTTTCTGTAGTCAAAGCAAATCCTGGATAGTATCTGCTGGCTGAATTCCTTGCAGTGGATTTTAAATCCTTCACTGAAGATGGATCTGGGTAGCCTGTCTCTGTCTGCCACAAGCCCCATACAACTGGAACAGAAAAAGCACACAAAGGTAGCCAGAGTAAGGTTCAGGGGATGCTCAGCTGACCTCAGAAATCACTTTAGTTAATGAACCTTGGGGAATGCTGGGGTCTTTTTGGGGTAGATAGAGGCAGGTGGAGGGGAGGGGACATACTGGGAGTGCATCCATGAGTATTTAGCAAACAGTGTAGTGCATTTCTGTCAACTGGTATGACTGATACAAGGCATATCAGCTTAATATTTTCCCTTAACACTTAAGGCCCATCTCAGTAGCCTTCCTACATGGAGATGAGGCCAAGGGGGCAATCAAGGACCAGACAAAGAAGGGTTCATGTCATGATCAGAGGCAGCTTCACATTTCATGTCACACCCACACTGAGTCAGAATGACCACTGTCTACCCTTTTCACCATCAATAGAGTTGTTGTTGAGCAAAGAACTTGCCAGGACTGCAAGGACAGGCAACATGGTCACCAAAAATTACTCAATATAAAAGCAGTAAAATAGGTTTGATCATGCAGACCTTCTGGTCTTATGATTAATTTTAGTCTTTGCACAACTGTGTCTTCATCTATAACAGCTTTCTCCTTTAAGCTGCTGCCTGCCATTCCCATGATTTCACCAGTCTGGGTCAGAAGTGTCCCTCAGGTCCCCAACATCAAAGCCACTCTGTCCCTTTTATGCCCTCATTTATAACACTCATCGCAAGGCTCATCCATTTTCCATGACACAGTTTGTCATGAATAGATTCTTATTGCTCATTGCTCTTAAATCTTTTGTCTGAGAACTATTCCAGTGCCCTGAAGCTGCTCTGGTTGCTGAATCGGAACTTGCCCATCAGTCACTGTTGGCACCATTTATCTGGTCTGCTCTCTTGTCAACAAGTGTCCAAGCCTTCATCCCGGGTAGAGTGGGGGCACTCAGCCATTCTTGGAAGCCTCACATCTCCTACAGAGCCATGTAGAAGACAAAAGGGAAGGTGACATTAGGGAAGGTGGGCAGGAGCCCAGGGGAGCTATCAACAATTTCATCTGCTGGGGTTGGGAGGGGAGGAAGAACATACTGGATTATTATATAGATAAAAAGAATCTAAAAGATAAATTAGCCCGAACTTCCCAATTTATATAAAAGTACAAGCGAACCAGAAAGGTGACTGGCATACCCTAGCATACTTGTCACGTTTGCCCAAGTAATTTTGTCCACGTAGAAATCTCAGGGGCAGCGAGCAGTGGAAGTTGCTGGCCTCCCACACAATGCAAAGGGGAGAGGATGGAAAGCAGAGGTGAAAAGAGTGGAGGAAAGCAAACATAAGAAAGGACAGAGGAAGAGAATGGGAGAGAACAACAGAGAGACAGAGAAGTAAAACAGAATTAGAGCAATTAAGCTGTATTCTAGGTCAAGAATTAAGGAGTACATTTTCTTTCTATCTTGACTATGAAATGTATAAGTGTGGCTCAATAGTTCAGCCTTGAACCATGCCACAAGAGGTTGCTGGTTTGATTACTGGTCAGAGTACGTGATCCGGTTGTGGGTTGGATCCCCTCTAGGGGGGAGTAAGGAGGCAGCCAGTAGATGTTACTCTCATCGATGTTTTTATCTCTCCCTCTCCCTTCCTCTCTAACGAATCAATTAAAGCATATTAAAACAGAAAGAGGAATGGTCTTTACTGAATTGGAATCTCAGAGCTGGAAGGAATCTAAGGGGTGTGAGTTTCGGATTTAAAGTGGACAAAGAGGTTGACCGAGTTCAGACAGGGAGTTTGGCACATAGACTTTTGGTAAATTGTCAGGCCCTGCCCCAGGTTCCAGTTTTTGGAGGCATCTGCTATAATTGTCCCTTCCCCACCTCATGTAGACAGATGGTATGGCAATCAAGATTACAGACTGGAATGAGAGGGACCTGGTGGTGGATCCCAGTTCTGGAACATCCCAGATGTGTGTTTTCTGGAAAAAAAAAAAGTCTGTACCCCTCTGTTTTCTGGATTGCTCATGTCTTTAGAGTTGGCGTTTTCAGCTCTGAAGATGTGCTGGCGTTGAAAGGCCCAAGGTCAAATTCAATAAAAATGCAGGGAGAAATACTGAGACTTGATTTTAAAAAAATGAAGTGAAGAAAAATGTACTTTTGGCTTCGTAGCCATTGAATGCCCTGTTCCTCACTGAAATCATGTACAAACAATGGATGTGAAATCCTAAATGTTCATGTGTTTTTCATCCTTGATTGTGACTTGATACACTAGCTCTTTTCATAAAAACTTTGAGATGGCCTGCATGTAAATCCAGTGCTGTCCAGCAGTGACAATGAGAAGAGAAACTTGGTCTCAGCCATGCTCCTATGCCCAGGGCTGTGGGCTTTGTCCTACACTATGTTCTCATGGGCGGTATTACAGGGGAATGGAATGCTTAGATCTGGGTTTTACTTCAGCGACCCTGGTACAAGAGGATGGGGGCCTGGGTGGCGAGACTAGTTAGAGGTTTTGCAGACAGATTCCCCTAGTCTCATAGCCAGACAATCAAAAGGCCATGCTCCTATATAAGTAAATCTGCCAGGGCATGTGGGGCTGGGCAGAGAGGTGTGGGCTAGATCACATACCTAGCAGTCCTCTGCAGTCCTCCTCTGATGTGGATATTGATAAATGCTGTTTTGTGATGTGTGATGCTTTATATCCACTGGTACTGTAGTTAGACTCTCTCATAGTTGAGAGAGAGAAGCCCAGGTCCCTCTTTTGAAGCTTCCTTTAAGTTGAAAAAATGAAGAAATATGATAAGAGGGTAACAAAAATTGTATTTTATTTTAATATAAAATGCACCGGTTTAATGACCCAATGCACCGATTCATGCACATTGAAAGGAAATTAATTAGAAGAAATATTTTAATATCGCTATTTGCCCTTTCTCTATAATAGCAGTGTCAACCAAATTTATGATTGACAATGACAGATCAAAACACATGCGTGCCAGCGAGAGCTTTATATGTATTGCACATGCATGAGACAACATAGCCTTTTATAGATATAGAATAAACTTGCTTAATTAGATCTGCTTTCTGATTTAGCTGAACTTTTTCCAGCCCAGTGAAGCACCCCAACCTCTCTTTCAGGTAATTGTCAGTAACACAGCAATAAATATCAACACAAATCACATTATTATTGGAAATCATGCAGAGAGAACAAAGGGTAAAATATTTAACTGTAGCAGTGTTTGACTATTCTCTGCGCAGTGAGAAAACTTGAAGTTATTTTTAAGTTCCACCATGTCTTCTTTTCAGTTGGGTCAAGTTTCTAAACTTTCTAAATCTCCATTTTCAAGCTAATGAAAAAAAAATAGGATTCTACCTACTTCAGAACTTCTGTGAGGTTCAAATGAGATGAAGCACATGAAAATGCTTCATAAACATTTGGTGAAATTGTAAAATGTTGGCACCGGGCTATAAAACAACTTGTGTTCCTGGGCAGAAAAAACTCCAAGGAGGCTAGTTGCTAGGTAGAGGAAGCCAGGCGTTGCTACATGACGTCATTACCCATCATCCACAGTGACTGTTTCTTGGGTGATCTGGGCTGTGGGCTGCATTTTGTGCCGTGGGGTCTTGGCAGCATTGCCTGTGATTTGGTGGGCTATAGCTCCAGAGTGGTGGCAGGGCCTATGTCCCACTTGAAGGAAGCTGAGTCTTGGTTTGTCTGTGCCAGGTCCGCAGTGCATGTCATGGCAGCTCCTGCATTGAGCATCTGCCCCCTGGTGGTCAGTGTGAATCATAGTTACCTGTCAGATGGTCAGACAGACACTTAGGCTTTTATATATAGAGATGTTTATATTGAAATATTTAACCCTGTTTTTTCAATTAAGTTTTTCTCTAGTATAAAAGTACAAAGGAAGACAACTTACTAAATCACTAAAAAACTAGTTTGTAGTGTATTAATGGGGTACATATAAGTTTCAGATAAAATGATGAATATTTTTCTCCAACCCTGATGTTCTCTCTCTGGGCCTGTGTGAGTTAACTAAATAGCCCCTTCTTGAATGGACAAGGGTCTTGGTGAAGTTGAGGCCGAGGCCTGGTTTAGGGATGCTTCTAGCCTCCCACCCTCACCTTACCTACTCCCCATCCTCCCATCACAGTGTGTGGGCTTTGATCCTGGTGTGTGGAAAGGACTGGCTTTAAGCAGCTCACTGGCTTCCAGTTGGGGTTTGGCTAACTGGTCAGGGTATAGGGTGGCAGATTAGCTCTTTAGATGAACCCACACTTAAAAAGTGCCTTATCTGCTAAATTTCAGATAAGTACTAGTGACTTGGTACTTACTGCCTGGTTGATTCTTGACAAGATTTCCTTCTCCTTCCCCCAATAATTCCTTAGCAGAGTGCCTGTGAAATAAGTGTAATTAAGCATTGAACAGACTGTCAAGCTACAGTGGGAGGACAGGGGAGGGTTGGGGGTGGGGTGCTGTAAGAGATCGACCGAAGGACTTGTATGCATGCATATAAGCATAACCAATGGATACAAGACACTGGGGCTGGAGGAGGGCAGGTGAGGGCATGTGCTGGGGGTTAGGGGAGGCTGGGGGGAGGTCAATGGGAGGAAAAAAAGGAAACATATATACTCCTGTTTGTAATACTTTAGAGAATAAAAAAATTAAAAAATAGTTACTTATTTAAAGTAGAGATATGAATTGAATGACCTCTTGGAATGCCTTCTAGCTAGAAGGTCAAGGAGGAGGCAGAAGAGGAGGAAGGCAGTGTTATTAGAGAATTGCATGAGTGAAATTTCTCTGTTGCTAGTGGGAGGGGGGGTTCATACTACATCTTGAGAAAAAGAATTTTCTAAGACTCACATGGGAGAATGAGTGATTTTTATTCATTTGTAATTACATCCCCTGGTTTTCAAAGTCCCATTTCCCTTAAACCATTCCTGCAAAAGGTTCAGCCTAGGATTCAGCAGAGCCAGAAGCAAAGCCAGTGCCCAGAGTTTCCATTGCATGGTGGAGCTGAGTCCAGCAGAGCATCAGGCTGGTCACAGTTCACTGATCCATTGTGTGTGGCCTCCCCACGGTTGTGGGCCATGTGGACGAGTGCAGAGCTTGAGAGCCCTGAAAGCCAGGAGTCAAGCTGGAGCAGCAAGGGAGAGAGAGGGGGGCTCCTTTGTTTAGGAGCTTAGGTATCTCAGAGTTTGAGTCCTTGCAGTGGTCATGCCTATTCTGGCCAATGACCTGCTCCCAGGTGTAACTGAGAGGTAATCACCTGTCCTACATTATTCGGATCTTACTGGGTCTGGGTCCCTCTTTATTGTCTGGTCTCTTCCCTTAGCGATCTCTGGGGAACAGACCTGCAGAGTGTTAAAGTTCAGTTTCTTGGAAAAGCTGTGAAAATGGCATGTCTATATTATCTAGGTTTAAACTTTGATCCTTTCCTGTTGTTAATAACCATTTTATTACAAGTAGGTAATAACCAGGTATCATTAGCATAGAGGAGAGAGTCTTTTTCAAAGTGGGGTGCCCTGACCAGCAGCATCAGCATCCCCTGGGAACGTATTGGAAAATACACAATCATGGGCCACACCTTAGACTTCTTGAATCATAAACCTTTGATAAGAGGTGAAGCTCAGAAATCTGTGTTTTCACAAGCCCTCTGGGCAGGCTGATGCATGCCTGAGTTTGAGAATCTCTAGCATAGACTACTGAGCAAAACCTCTTCCTTATGGGATAGCTGACTCAGTTCAACTCTCAGAGTCCCAGCTTCTTCATCCACATATATGTAATAATTGCCTCTTTTACATCATGACAAATTTTAAACGACCCAAAGACACCCAAGACATTGCAGGTGCTCAGTAAATGTTAGTTAAATTCAAAAAACTAAAAAGGTTGAAAATTAAAAAAAAATAAGATAAAAGAATGAGAACTTAGTCTTCATTTTTTCCCTTATATAACATTTTTAGCATTATATAATTTACAATTTGCATGCAAAACACCCCACTCTGGGGCATCATAGAATGCTTGAAAAATCCAATATTATGCAGACAGCCAGAAATTCTGGCTTCCAAACTGGGCTTAAAAACTAATTTTCCCTCTTTAAGGAAGTGACATTTGCACATTCAACACAGCAGCAATATATTTAGGTTTCCTTACCACCCCCTGCTGTACATGAGTTATTATTTTTATCAATAGCAAAGCTATTTCTTTTTGAGTGTCTGGAGCTATTCTGGAATCTCCCCCTTTGTCCACACTGCAGTTATCAACCGAGGAAACAGCTCATTAGAAAAACAACAGCGGCAACAAAAACCTAAAACCATTTTTAATGGTACAAGTGTGATTAGACCATTTAATTAAATTCCAGAAAGTACACTTTCCATTAATAATTGGGAATACATTTCACATCAATTAAAAAAGGATTAAGAGTGAAGGCTTGGAAACTTGGACGGGGATGTAACCTGAATTTTGAGGCTGTTGTTAGCAGGCTATGTGGAGGAAAGTGCTCAGGGAACACGAGAGCAATGCTGTTTCTCCATAAGAATTTTCAGATATTTAGGAGGCCTCCTCATCCTCACAGGGGGGAGCTCTGCTGGTCTCCTTGGAAAGTGTCAAGGACTGATCTCTAAGCCTCAGGTGTGAGTTTAAACATATTTTATTGATTTTTACAGAAAGGAAAGAAGAGAGATAGTTAGAAACATCAATGAGAGACATTGATCAGCTGCCTCCTGCACAACCCCACTGGGGATGTGCCCGCAACCAAGGTACATGCCCTTGACCAGAATCAAACTTGGGACCTTTCAGTCCGCAGGCCGACGCTCTATCCACTGAGCCAAACCGGTTTTGGCCTCAGGTGTGAGTTTGAAAGGACTGAAAGGAACACTGTTAGGTGGAATGGGAGATGGATCAAGTGACCTCAACAATATCCCTTTATTGTGGAGTCAGCCCTCTAACCCCTTATCCTCCAACTCTTCTAACATCCCAGGGACAGGCTGATATGATTTAAATCTCTGGTACTCTAGCCAAACTCTTTCCCCCACAAACAAAACAAAGCTAAACAAAACACCAACAACCTTAAGTCCTAGAGGCAGTGATGTTGTTGAGATCAGAGGGTAAATACTGTCCATCTTCAATGGAGCATTGAAGGTCACGAGAAGGGAAAGAAACCTATCTGTTCTTTGGACCAAGGACACACAGTCTGGCTTAAAATGGAAGACAAGGTTGCACATGTAGAAGTCAGGTAGGTATTATAATGGAGATGGTAAAAGAGAGAGTGACATGAGGGAAGGGACCCAAAGCATGCCCTATTCAATAAATATTGATTAAGTATCTACTGGCCAGGCACAGTTCCCCATGGAGCTATAAAAATGAACTTATTTTTATTGGCCTTTGAGGGAATGACAATGTAGAGAACCTAAAAGGAAGGTGAGGAATTAAGTTCTTACAATTTACAAAAACCTATCCTTGGTTGAGCTCATTTGATCCTCATGAGAGGTAAGCAAGATAGTTTTGTTACCCATATTTTAGAAATGATGAAATTGAGATCCTTCAAGTGTCAAGTGTGTGGAACCAGGAGGTCATCCCAGCTTTCTAGACATCAATTTCCATGATCTTTTCATCTCATCTTTGGTGGTCCTGGGATGATTCAGCTCCTCCTGGGGTGAGCTCAGAAAGTCAGAAGGGGAGTTTACACCCTCCCACTTTTTATGGGTAGCCCACTGAAGCCTTGGCTGTGGACTTCACTTACTGGCCATATCTTGTAAGGAAGAGGTCAAGCTCATTGCTTCATTCAAAATATTGTGGAGCATCTAGCCGGCAGGAACCATGCTAGGCATTTTACCACAAAGGTGCAATGAATACAATGTAGAAGAGAATGTATAGCACAGTATCACTTAGGTCAAAATGTGACAACTCACACAGAACAATGTGATCTGTGTTCATGGGTGACATGTATGAACATCAATGCACGGATGATTTTCCCCCCTTAATCTCCACTAAACAGGAGAGGGGATGCCTGAAGGGGATGGAAATATTAGGAAATAGGATGGAGCTATAAAGGTCGACAAAGAAAAGTGGGGCCATGTGTGGAGTGATGTTCATGCTGAGCACGACCTGAGGCAAATGAGTAAAGGCACCTGAAATCTGGGAGCCCCTGGAGACCAGAAAAGCAGAGATGGATGAAGCACTGGTAGACTCTTTGAAGGGAGCACATGAACCAACACACAAGTAAGTGGACTCCTATCCAGGTTCCAGGCTTCATATTATAAGCAAATTCTTTCTTAGTAGCTCAGCCCAGAAGCAGGGCTGCTTCTGGGACAGGGGTGGATTTGTTTGGTGTGGGCACTGTTGAGCCTATTAAACTGAAGTTGCAAATCCATGCGGTCGAAGTGTGAACAAGCTCCCACTCTTGGCTCTGCTATGGTTTCAGGAGGATGGCTGGCAGCCCCCGCTGTTCTTGGCCGTGGGGGACTCTCTCCTACACCAAATCTCCTGATGAACATCATGTTCTAGCACAGTGTAAATAAAGGCAAGAGAGCGTTTAACAGCACTCAGGACACAAATAACTTTGTCTTCTGTGTATAAGTAGAGCATTGAAGGAGAAGAAATGAAGGGAGAGATGAGAGCGTGCTCCTCACAGTACCTCCAACCAATGTACCTGGGAAAAGTCTTGTTAATAGTGACTATTTGAAAATATTATAAAAAACCTATGTTTCCCCCCCTTTGTTTCTCCCTGGAAATCTCAGTGGCCATATCTCATGAACTCTTCTCTTTTTTTTCTGTCTGTCTTTATCTCTGAATTTGTCTCTTTTTATGTTTCTGTTTGGTGACTTTCTTTGCTTCTATATCTTTCTGAATCTGTCTGTTGATTTATTTCTTTTTTGTCTTCCTGTCCCTGTATATGTCTCTGTCACTGTGTATCTCTCTATGATTCTCAAAACACAGCTCTTGGTCTTCACCAACCTATTGGAGCTCAGAACATGGCAGTTTTGTCAGATGCTTTGGTGAAATGTCTGGGTTAACTGTTCAGCTAAACAAGTATGTGGACAAGAAGGACATTTTCCCAGGGGGGCAAGAGTTTTAGTCTGGGCAGTTGTGCAGTAAGAAGATATGCTGTTTTCATTTACAGGAACTGCTAGATTCTTCACTGGAAACATTTGCATCCAGAGCATAAGACCAGCTGCAATCCTAAAAACACTGCTACTTTCTGTATTATCATTGCAAGTGTACGGTGAGGAAATTGAAAACCACGGTCAGCTTACACAGTTTCCTGTGATGTGGTTGGGACTGGAGTCTATGTTTGCTGTCTAAATCACCACTCTGTGTGCACAAGTGGATTCTTAATAAAGCAGCTGGTCAGTGCCACCAAAAGGTGGTGAGTGTAGAATGAAAGAAAATGTGATTCTGTTCATGTGGAACTGACCATCTTGGTGTCATTGCTCTTCTGGTGTGAGTGGTTGTGAATGTAGACATTGAATGTAGTGTGTGTGTGTGTGTGTGTGTGTGTGTGTGTGTGTGTGTGTAAGTCTGTGCCCATGTGCACATGTGTTCAACATAACCTATGAGTAGATGAAGATGAGATGATTTGAATTACTAACATGCCTCACTCGCTCATAGAGAGAAAACTAGAAATTAACTTCTGTTATTTCATTAATTCTCTGCCTCAGTGTGAATCATCATGACAATGTCTTTGAATGCAGATCCTTTATTTCCAGTGACCATCATTTCAGGGTCTCCTCCTTACCCCCCGCTGGAGGCTCCTGGTTAGAATAGTGTTCAAAAAATGTTCCTTTGCCAATTACCATGTTAAAAAAAAAAATAACAATTTGCCAGGACTGCTACCACCAAATTTTCTTTCCACAAATGTGGGTTTACTCCTCAAAAAGTTGAATGAAAAATCACATAGCTTCCTTGGATATTAGGACATGGATACTTGGGCCTCATGAAGCAGCTTTAGCATTGTAGAGTTTGAATCTCACAACTGCCGACCCTATTGTTTAAACCCTGACTGTGCTGAGCCCATGCCAGATACTGTGAAGGTTTGGACCACTCACTTCATTTTCTCTTTCTCGACCCACCTTTTACCCCTCTTTGGCCACACTCCTACTCACTGCCAGCAACACTCTCCTCATTTCAGTCTGGGTCTCCCATACCTACTTGTCCTTGATGTCTGTAAGACTCTTTCCCTGGCAGGGTTATTTGTTGACCGTGTGCAGATTTCTTAAACTCTCTGTTTAAATTTTGTGATTTACAAAACTGGAAAAAAAGTGATACCTGATGTTGGGCTGTACAAAGATTCAATGGGTTAATACATATCACATTCTTAAGACAGTATCTGGTACACAGTGTTTCATAACTTGTTTCTGTTGGTATTGCTTATTTGATAGGGGAATGAAAAGGACAGAAAAGGGAGGGGACAGAGAACTCCCAAGGGAGGCAGAGTCAGCAGGTGCTATGGACTAAACTGTGACCTCCAAACTTTATTTTCAAAGCCCCAACACTCAGTGTGACATATTTGGAGATGAAGCTTTTGAGCAATACTTAGATTTAGATGGGCTGATGAGAATGGTCCTCATGATGGGCTTAGTGCCCTATAAGAAAAGACTAGAGAGCTTGTTCTTCCTCTGTCATGTGAAGATAAAGCAAGAAGTTAGCCATCTTCAAGGCAGGAAGTGGGCTTTTACCAGGATCTGGTGATGGGTTAATACATATCACATAATCCTGGGCCTTCCAGGGTCAAGAGCTATGAAAAATAATTGTCTGTTGTTTAAGCCAACCCATCCTTATCATTTTGTTATACAGAACAGGGTAGAGATTCTTTCCATGGGCTACTTATTGTTGAGAATGTGGGTTGTTGTTGTTTTCTCTTTGCTTCACTCTAATCTGCCTCCCATTTTACTATTACCCAATAGAAGGGAGAATATAAAAAAACACACACATTTAGCTCCTTTACATACAACCTTCCTCCCCGAATACCTCAGAAACTACACCTGAGCGGATGGGATGCAGGGCCATTCAAAGTTCAAGGTCATGTCATTGCCCTCTTGCCCCTTGAAGTCCTGAGTGTTAATCATAACTTTGAATCCAGTAGGGCTTCTGAGCTTCCTCAACCCCAAGGCAGGCTGGGTGAGTGGACGGGTCCAGACACTCTTGATTAGTCTAGAAGGAGAAGGGGGGCTGTCAAGATCCCAGTCGGAAGTTTCGGGGTCCACTATCGCTTTCCTGAGAACCTGCAGGGAGGAAAGTGAGGTCACGCTGTGTGCTTGTAGAGCTATGAGGAAAGCAGTATGGATTTTTTGTTTGCATTTGACCCCTGTGTATGTACAGCACCCTCGGCTGAGATCCCCAACTCTTAAATAAGGTGATTTAAGATTTAAGGTGATTCCTGCCTCTTAAATAAGGTGACTTAGAGTTCCTCTATCTATGCATGCGGAGGTCTAGATGAATCCAGTAGGCTCCAGGGACCAGAATAAACCACGTGTAGTTCCCAAATGAGACCCGCTTTTTCTTGGTTCCTGTGGCTGGAACAAGGTGTCTATCATTTCTCTAGCTACCTTGTGTTCATCTTTCAGTTTAGATGTCAATGCCTCTGGATTTACTCCCTGATCCTGCAAGACTTGGTTCTCTAGACCCCATCCCCCACCACATCTCTGTTTGCTCAGGGCCACTGCCTGTGTCACAATGGATGGCACCAGTCTGCTTCCCAGTGAGCCACTAAGTCCTGAGCTCCTGGTATGCTGGGGTAGGGCTTGGAATGTGCGGGCCACTAGCACTGAATACAGGCCCTGGCACATCAGAGGAGTTTCATGGTGCAATGATTATATGTAGGTGAGATCAGGGAGATGAAAATAACCCAGTTTGGAGAAAATCTGAGGAAGAAAAGGGTTGAAGGCTTGAAGGTAATGGAGGAAGAGGTGCAAAGGCTCTCAGGTGAATGCAAGTGGCATCTTGAGAAAGCGGAATGAGGCTGGAACATGGGGAATCCAGGTAAGATGGAAAGATGGAAGGAGAGAGAGGGAGGGAGAAAGAGAGAGAGGGAGAGGGAGAGGGTGCCATGGATCATGGTGAAGAACCTGGATTCCTTCATAAGTACAATGGAAGCCTCTGAACTTTGCCTCTAGGGAGTGGAGAAATCTGATTTGTGTTTTAAGATCACTCTGGCTTCTGAGCTGAATTCATCTGAACTGATTGGGGGAGGACAGGATAGATGATGGGAGGGTATTGTGATTCTCGGTTTCTATTTGGAGTCTTGGAAGTGGTGTGTATCTATTAATTTACTAACAAAAATAATTTTTGATATAAAAGTGTTTTATTTCAAGCCATCCGTTTATGAGGCTTTCTGGAAAATTGGAAAGCCCTTTGGTTGTTCTCTTTAAAACGGAAAATTATGGCACACGAGACATTTATTTTTCAGAGTAAAGAAACCGACAAAGGAAAGAAAACAATTCACCTCACCATCTCAGAAAAAAATCAAGTTTTTAAAAAAGTTATCCTACAGTCTCTGACCATGAACATAAAATTATGGTTACAGTTATAATGAAGATGGATTTATAGTGTATTGGATTGTGTTTCTTTCACATAACGGATACCATAGGCTCTCTTCACATTCTCTATAAGTGTTCCACTCCATGTCTGACATGTAATCAGTGATGAATGTTGACATGTTAACTTTACTTTCGCTCCTCCGTCTCCATCTCTTTCTAAGTATTGTGTTGGATTAGAGTTTTAATACTAATTATTTTAAAACATTGCAAGTCATTTTATCAAGTGGACAGTATGTGTAAGTGTTTACACTTAAGTGGATAGTCAACTTCCATTTTTCAATCTCATGCAAGTTAGAGTTTCATTAAAATTAATTGTATTTATAACCTTTTTTTTCTTTGGATTATTGCCTTTGAATATGTTTCTACCGGATACATTAAAATTTTTATGGATTTTTTTTTAGAGAGAGGAAGGGAAAGAGAGACATAGAGAAACATAGATTGGTTGCCTTCCATAAGAACCCCAATGTGGCATGGATGCCACAACCCTTTGGTGTGCAAAACGATGCTCCAACCAACTGAGCCATCCCAGCCACGGCCCTACAGGATATATTTTTAAACTTTAGAAAAATAACGTTTTCTCCTACATCTCACAGTCTTAATATATACAGTGAACAAAGATGAAGTCTACTTGCCCATATCCCTCTGAGAGGCAGCCCCTGAGTTTCTCTGGAAAGCTGGAAATCCCTGCCTTGGAAGAATAACCAGGGGAAGAACTTCATGTGAAATCTGTAGATATCTCCTAACACCTCTGCATAATTCTCAGCCTGCCTGTTTTTCTTAAAGGATTGAAACTGTTTGCCTTGCTCCCAGAAAAGTATACACAGACAAGTTTCTCAAGGACACTGGCAGCAGTGGATATTGTCACTTTAATCAATTTTGTTAATACAGTAGGTAGAAATGGCATCTAAGTAGTGTTTAAATTGACCTATCTTTGGATGTGAGGGAAATTTATCATTTTAAAGAAAAATAAAAAGCTACAGTGTATTGGGCATGGACTAGGTTCGCAGGAGTTAGTCATGGATTTCGTGTGACTTTTTACAGTTCTCACCCTACCTTTCTTATAAGGGTTGACTTCGTAAGGTTAACCCTATTTTATGGATGGGGAAATTGAGGCCCATAGAAAATTGAATAACTTTCTAAGGTCAGAGGGTGGAGGTGGAGCCAAGTTTGGAACTCAGGGCCCTGGACCTCGCTGCTGGTCGCCTGTCCTCTAGCAGAAGTTCCTCTTTATTTACTTTGAACTTGATGCTTTTTCACTCGTTTGAACTTGCTCTGGTTATGCAGTAGGTATACATTTGTTTTCTTGGCATATATAAGGCAGATATATTTTTCTAAGGACTTTTAAAAGATCCATTTAGCAGGAACTAGGTAAGCTGAGGGAATCTTAATTGGAGGTCTAATTTTATTAGTGTATTGGGTGTGTGACAGAAAGAAACAGAAGTAGACATTTTTTATGAGGTTTACTTATAAAACTTCCTGGGCTTTCGAAAAGTGAATAAAACTGAGCAAAAACCTCATTATAACTCTGATGACCCAGAAATCTGCTGTCGATTGCTTTAGGCCCTTATGAAAGTCCCCATAACTTGCACATTCCCCACATCCTCTTCCTCTTACCTTCAAGGTGGGGGTAATAAATACTGTTTTCACAGATGAGGAAAATGAGACCAGGACGTGAAATAACTTTTCTAATGTCAGAGAGATTGCAAGTAGCAGAGATGAATTAAACAGATGTCTGGAGGAGCCCAAAACACATGATCTTTCTGCAATATCATGTCAAAAGGTGTCTAAAGAGGTGTTGTTTAGAGGAGATCATAGGGTTGAGCTCGCTTCTCATAAGCAAAATATAGATCACTTCACTAAGAAGAAATTGGCTACCCCCCTATGTTCACAGCAGCACAATTAACCATAGCTAAGATTTGAAAACAGACTAAGTGCCCACCAGCAGATGGGTGGATTAAAAAACTGTGGTACATCTACACAATGGAATACTATGCTGTGGCAAAAAAGTAGTAGTTCTTATCATTTGCAGCAGCATGGATGAAACTGGAGAGGATTATGCTGAGTGAAATAAGCCAGTCAGAGAAAATTATCACATGATCTCACTCATTTGTGAATATAATGAACAACATAAACTGATGAACAAAAACAGATCCAGAGACACTCAAACATCAATCAGAGGGAAGGTAGGGGAGGGTGGGGATAAAGGATAGAAATCAACCAAAGGACTTGTATGCATGCATATAAGCCTGACCTATGGACACAGACAATGCGGGGGTGGTGGTGAAGGCATGAGTGGGGAGAGGGTTTTGGGATAAGGAAACATATATAATACCTTAAACAAGAAATTTTAAAAAAAAGTAATTGGCTAGAAGACTAGATCTGCCCACCTTGGTGATCAATGATGGAAAAGAGCAAGGAAAGATGAAAAGATTCATCCTTTTTTCTTTTCTTACTTTGTCCCTCCCTTCTTTTCTCATACACCCTCTCCCCTTCTTCCCTTTATTCATCCTTCATTTATCTATTAAAAATAGACTGAATGTGATATAGGAGGTACTGAGGAAACTGACATGCATGGCGCTTGGTCCCTTCCATTAAGGGACGTTCTTTTAAATGGGAAAGGGACATATATAAATGAGTGTAAACTGTGTGATACTATTAAATAATTGACACATAAAGAACATCATGAGAAGGTAAGATTCATCAGTTGATGGATGATCACCAATTGTGTCTTGAGCAAATGTGAAGGTCAGAGATGGAGCATCAGAATGTGAGTGGAAAGGGCAGTTCTTGGAGGAGAGATTACACTTGAGCTGAGTATTTTTGGAAGGGCACATAGAAGTTAATTAGCCAAAGGGGGTGGGCTGTGTTCCATGCCAAAGGATTTTTGAGTGGGAATATTTGCAGATGTGCAATAGATGTAAATATATGAGAAACTGGCAGTAGTTTCAGAAGGCTGGTGTGAAAGGGATAGAGTTGAGTTAGGAATATTCTAAAAATCCGACGAAGACTAGGCTAAATTTGCCAGTATTGGTAGAAATTTCTATCTCCAAGAAGAAACTTGCACTCTGGAGTTCTTGTTATTTATTTTCTTTTTAGCTCACTTCCTGTGTCATTTCTAAGAATTTCTCCCCCAGATACACATTCCCCTCTAGGCTAGTGCCCCCTGTTGTGTGAAAGGTCATCTGAACTTGGCCTTCACCAATTGGAATCAGTAATTTATTGCCATGTCCAAGGGAAAACTGGTTTGGAGGTAGAAAGGAGCCTCTAGTTCTACACATGAGGTTTTCAAGGCGGGAGGGGAGAGAGCTGATTTGTGACTCTGAAGGAGTCTGCTGGGAGAGTGAAAGTCTTGGCGTCCTTCTGCAGCCTTCACTGATTCCTCTCCTGAGACGTCAGGAGCCCAGCGTTAACAGGTTATTTCAGTTGTGATCCTCACGTTCAATGGACATGTGAGGCTCAGCTAGGAGGCTTGTGTGGTGTACATTTTGTGAGAAATATACAGATCATAATAGCTACAAAGTGATGGGCATTTCCCGTCTGCCAGCATTTGTGCCAATCTATAAATGTCCCTAAGCACCTTTAATTATCATAATATCCTTGCAAGGTAGGGATACCCATACTCATTTTATGGGGGGGGGATTTTATTTTAAATATGTTTTTATTGATTTCAGAGAGAAAGGGAGAGGGGGAGAGAGAGAGAAATGTCAATGATGAGAGGAAATCATAGATTGGCTTCCTTCTGCACACCCCTTACTGGGGACTGAGCCTACAATCCTGGCATGTGCCCTTGACTGGAATTGAGCTTGGCACCCTTCAGTCCACAGGCCGATGCTCTATCCACTGAGCAAAACCAGCTGGGGTGGGGGGATGTATTTGAGAAAGTTCAAGTAGCTCACCCTACAATGCACAGACAACACTCTAAGTAGATTATGTGGATTTGTGCTACACTGCTATATGCATGGCTTTTCTGTGTGCAATCTCTTCTGTCTATAATACCTCCCTCAAAGGGTTGTTGTCAGGTTTAAATGTGTTACCTTATATATAAAAAGACTTTGTGAAACATATTAGCCTTCTGTTGCTTTATTAGAATACTGTAATATTTGTTTTCGTCTTTCCCTTCCTTATTCTTGAAGGGCTGCCAACCTTTAGAAGAATGTAAAGGGCTGCCAAGTCCTGGGAAGAGTGAAATCTCTTCAGAACAATTTTCATGCTATCTTCCTGGTCAGATCATAGTACTTGTTTGCTTGATCTTGCTTCTTGCCTTCACTCTGAATAGCCCACTGTTGTAGATAACAATAAGAAAAGGTCAGATCACATGTATGGCTTCATTTTATCTTCAAGGACAAGCATATTTAGTTTCCTTGACCACAGTCTTTGAAGAGATTATCATGGAAGAGAAACTCCCATTTATTGAAGAGCAACTTTCTTTTTTTAAAAAAAGTACTAATTTATGTTTAAATTATGGTAAACATACAATATTATATTAAGTTCAATTACACAACATAGTAAATAAACATTTGTATAACTCCTGAAATGATTATTCTAATAAGTTTAGTACCCATCTGAAACCATACATAGTTATTACAAAGTTATGGATTATATTCTCTATGGAGGAGCAATTTTTAGAATTAGAAGAAACAAAACATAATTGATTGAAAAACTGGCAAAAAGATGGATATGTTGGCATACAAGTTAGATGCTGCAATTATCTGCTAATTACATTATCTTTTCTTGGCCATAAATAAGGCCTGTTCTGGTACAGGCTATGTCACCTCTATCCATATCCCTTCTCTTATATGACAGAAAAACTTGTTTTGTCTTTTGTTTTCCATCAGTCAGTTTGGCCTTTGAAATACCATCTTGCAAATTTAGGTCCCCACTTCAGCGTGAGGAGCGAGTTAAATTGAGTGAGACAATAATATCACTACAAGTTTCTTCAAAGAACATTTTAAAGAGAAAAAAAAACACCAAAATAGTCTGAGAGACACTGGTGATGCAGAGCAGGAAGCGAACAGACTGCAGAACCACTGCAGTGTTTCAGGTGGGCAGTCCCATCAAGAGAAAGGCAGAAGAGAAAGGCAAGTACTTCCCTTTCAAACAGTCTATTATCAAAACCTAATGAAAAAGCAAAACTTCCAGCTTTCAGCAGACCAAGAATTAGGACAATATATTTGTGTTGACTTCTAAAGGGATTTATAACTTCTTTTCTTTCCTAGCCCCCTTTATCTGAGCAATGACATCATCCATATTCACTTGGTAGCTTGAGGCCCAAACCTGGGAAAAATTCTTTTTCCTTCACCACCCCCAACCAATCCTCCTCCAATCCAACACTGGTAAGGCTGAGAGAGTCTTATTTGTCCTCGTAAGAATCATCCATCATCCTTGGCGGCCCCCAGGCTGTAAATGGGTGTATCTCAGAGAAGGTTAACCTAGCACAATAAGACTTGTTCAACCTCCATTGTGAAGAAACTTTCTCTTTTTCTATGATGTGTATCTTCATCAATTCTGTTACATTTTTTACAAAACCCTATTTAATATTTGTAATAACCAATATTGTTGGACATGTGGATTCCAGGGTAGAAATACTGTTGGAGACATCTCCATTCCCTTGATTTCAGGGCAGTCTTGGCATTTGAGTTTGAAAAATATCTGTGAGGATGAGAATTTGCCTCTCTATTTCTTCATTGAAATGCAGTTATCTTAATGTTGTCACTTGTACTCTGCAGTGATGAATCATGTGTGGACACATGATGCAGACCTCCTGAAGCTCATTCAGAGATAGCATTCACTCTCATGTATAAAAGTCGGTTTTATTTCTTTCAATTATGTCATTTCCATGTACTTTGTAATGTGTGACACCCATTTGTCCCTTTTCTGTAAAACATAAAAATTCATTTCAGGCAGTGAAATTCAATTTGTCTCAAAAGTAATTCTATGGAAAATAATAATCCATGCAGCACTCTAATCTCCCTCTATGATATTCTGTCGAGCCTGGTCAGTGTTATCTGGCATTGTCCTAGTATTGTAAGAGAATAAATGGAAAATGAATGCTTCTGGTCAGGCAACAATTTAATGATAATGGGAAAGTAATTAAAAGACCATAGTAGAACCTGGAGGAAATTTGCTCCAATCCAGAGCAAATAAAAATGATTTTTTTTTTTGGTTTAAGTTAGTATGATAGATGGTATTACTAATTCACAATTATTCATTTACATTTTTGCTCTGAGTTTTCAGTCCTGATTGGCATATTTGCCCAATTAGAATAAAAGTATGTATGTGGTATCAGTGGATCATGTAATGTTTTTGACCTTTATTCCTGTATGTACCAGTGGCCAGGCTTCCTTAGGATAGTCAAGGTCCATTACCCATGCCAGTATGGAAGTTTCCTCATTTGCCTGCTATATACAGGCAATGGGAGACCAAGATGACAAGAGACTTTATGTAGGGTTGGATATTTCATGTGCATCCTGTGAAAGTCTAACTCCACTGGGGCAAGAAACTGTATTCTCATAGAGCCAAGATTTGTGAGGAAGGGAAGAATAAATTCCCAACTGGGTCACTGGGAATACTGATAAAACCACTCCTTACAAGCCTGAGTTCCTGGATGACTGTATTCCACTAATTGGAGAACACAGCACGCTATACTGTCGATTTAAGGTATATGCCATCTGTTTTCAGGTATAATCTCTAAGCTGATGCATTAGCTTCACCTCATCTTGGCATAAGGTCAGCAGCTTCTGCAAAAAACAAAACAAACAACAACAACAACAACAACAAAAACAGCAAGATCTTGTTCTCACTGCTATATCCCATTTAGAGGAGGTTTCTTGGTCCTCAAATAAAGGTCACATGTCAATGTATCAGTCACTCTGTGCACTCTAGACCAGTGGTTCTCAACCCTTCTACTGCCATGACCCTTTAATACAGTTCCTCATGTTGTGGTGACCCCCAACCATAAAATTATTTTTGTTGCTACTACATAACTGTAATTTTGCTACTGTTAATGAATCGTAATGTAAATATCTGTGTTTTCCGATGGTCTTAGGCTCAGGTTGCCTAAGACCACCGGAAAACACGGTCTTTCTTTTCCTGATCCTTCCCAGTCTCAAAATAACCCTTCCAAGGATAGCATGCCAGGCACTTGCTGGCGAAATGAAGTGTTTGTAGAAATGCTGGCAGTGACAGCTACTTTGTTCTGCTTTCCAGAGGAGGTGGGAGAAGACTTATCTGTGGCTGACTCTCATGCTAGCCCTTGGTTCATGTGTCAGCAGGACCAGCGGGAAACACAGGAAATTATGGGCTACAAGTTACTTTAATGCCATCAGCCTGCAGAGACTGAGCAACTCTGCTCAAGAGCAGCTAGAAAGTAGTTTGACTCCCTTGCTACAGTGGTTCTGTCATTTATTCTGTGGTATAATTCTGCAACCCTATTTACTTTGTTGTTGAATAATTTCTTTTTGTTTGCTTTTGCAAGCAATGAGCTCAAAAAGAAAAAGTGCATGTTTGATGATAAATTAAACACGATATGTTTACCTCTCTAGAAAGATGCTGATGGCTATGAAAGCTGCTCAACATAGTTTCTGACATTTACCCATCCACCAGGATGGCATAGTGATGTCATCCATTGCAGACTTTACCTAGACATGAGGACTCAGCACTTGCAACTGCAGATGGTGTGCAACAAGGTGTTTTATGTATATCAACTGAGTATCATTCTATGTTTGTTTTACGTAATTTCACTTTATTTTTTCTATATGTACTCCCCTCCCCCCCCTAAAAAACAACACCACACAAAACAAAAACATAACTGTTGATGTGTTGACTCAATTAGGAGAAAAAGGTCTTTGCAAACAAATAGTTAAATGCTATCATCTGATCTATCAAGTAATAAGATCATCTCAATTATTGATGAGTTGTCCACTTATTCAGTAAATCAGGGTAAAGCTTTGGGACATTTATTCTGTCAAAGATGAGAAATCTGACACATTTATAAATGCTACTGAAAATACAATTAAAAGAAAAATTATGTTTGTGGTGATAATAAGAATTCAAATATCGATGGGAACATAACATCATGCATATGCAATGTCCTTGAGGAATTAAGATATCTATAGATCAGCAATAAATATAGAATTATCTTCGGGCACTTATAGTCATAAGTCCATCCAAACACTATATTCTACTGCCATAAAGTTAATATTGTGTCCCTCCGAAAATTCACATGTTGGGATCTTAACCCTCAATGTGATGGTTTCAGAGATGAGAACTTTGAGAGAGAATTAGGTCATGATGGTGGTACCTTCATGAATGGGATTAGTGCTCTTCTAAAAAGGACCCAGAGCACTCTCTTGCCTTCTTCCAACTATGTGAAGATCCAGAGAGAAGATGGCAATTTGCAACCCAGGAGAGGGTTCGAATAAGAGCCTGCTCATCCTGGCACTCTGATCTTGGGCGTGCAGCCTTCAGGACTCTGTAAAACAAGTGTCTGTTGTTTCCAAACAATTAAGTCCGTGGTCTTTTGTTGCCACAGTCCACTGATTAAGACATCTACCAATGAAAATAAAAGCTTGAGTTGTTCAAATTTATAAAAACATTAAATACTACATTTAAAGTAAATAGACTACAAGTTTATAAGGCTGTGCTACAAAATGGACAAGCTTAATATCAGAGAATGGAAGGCTTATTGAGTGCAAGCCTCACGGGGTGTTTGTGTGAACACTTTTCTGGGTTTCTTTGTGGTAACCATGAGAAAATGGGAGAGCCGCTCATGATGGACAAGGGCAGCAGTAGGATGTTTGTCAAGGTCAAAGGCCAGACCATCCATCTAATAGGAGGACACTCTTCCTGGACAGTGGTGCTTGCCCAGGCTGTGGTGACAAAGTTATACTGAGGCAATTATAACAACAAATGAGGTCCTTTGCCAGAAAAAAAAAATGACTCACAAGATGGGAGGCTGGGACTTCTTTAAAATGAAGATTCTTGGATGTTTCCTTAGGATATTTGGTTTTATAGTAATTTCAACAAAGAAATGCACTCCAAGTCACAGCAATGATTGTAGGAAATAGTGTGTGAGAAGAGAAAGAGCATGTGTGGGGACTTACATTTCACCAGTGGCCACATACCTTTTACTAGGTGTGTGTGATTAGCTAGAAACGGAAGCCAGGCCTGTCTCCTCTCTTGTGTGATGAAAAGAGCACAGATTTGGGTGGGGAGAGGCCTGAGTGGGCTGCCTGAGTGTAGTTTGCCATTCACCAGTCTCTTCTCTTAATAATAGTTTACTCCAATAGTTTTTCAACACACATACACACACGCACATATGCATACACACTACTCAATAGTTATATCGTTCATACTTATGCATCTCCCTTAGCCACTTAGTATTTAATAAATATCTTCATATTAGTCCACATAGACTCACCCCCCTCAGAGAACAGTACAGAATTCCATTGAATGAATAAACTAATCAGTCCTCTATAGACAGACATCAAAACTGTTTCCAGCTTCTGCTTTAGCATACATTCCAGGTGTACATTTTATCACCTGTTTACGTGTATATTTGTAAGGTCAATTTCTAAAAATGGAAGGAGTTAGTAAACAGAAAAATCCATTTTTATTTTTGGAAGATATGGCACAAGTATCCTCCAAATGCTGCCAAAATTTCAAACTAAGCAGACAACTATCACACACTGATTATGGGAAGAGAGAGTACTGTGAAATTCCAGGAAGTCTGTTTTAAACTGCTTATGCATCATAATTCCATCCATAAATTGCCTTATGAAGTTATCTATTTGTACATCTTCTAAACAGTTTATCTTGGACAGTCCTTTAGAAAAAGAGAATAGCCCAAATTTATATACATGGCTGGTACTTTCTAAAGTATTTTTTATTTTTATTAAATTTATTGAGGTGACATCCTATATAGTAAAAGAGTAATATGCAAATTTGACCGTACCTTCACTACACCCACAAGCCATGCCCACCAGCCAATCAGGAGCATGGGGATGTGGCTGAGACAGCCCAGGGCCTGGGGGCAATGGCTGAGGCGGCCTGGGTCACGGGGGGTGTGTCCGAGGTGCCCAGGCCTGGGGGCGTGTGACCAAGGCAGCCCGGGCTAGGGGGGGGCATGTCCAAGGTGGCCCAGGACACGGTGGGGCATGGCCAAGGTGGCCCCGGCATGGGGGGGCCTGGAGGGGCGTGTCTGAGCCAGCCTGGGCCTAAGTGGGCATGTCCGAAGTGGCCTGGGCCTGGGGGGACCCTGGGGGGCCAGGGGAGATCTAAGGGGGAGTGTGTCTGAGGTGGCCCAGGCCTAGGGGGAGCATGTCTGAGGTGGCCTGGGCCTGGGGAAGCCTGGGGGGACCTAGGGGGGACATGTCCAAGGTGGCCAGGGCCTGGGGGAAGCGTGTCCAAGGCAGCTTGTTCCTGGGGTGTGTGTCTGAGGCGGCCCATGCCTGGGGGTCTTGGGGGAGTCTGGGGGGGACCTAGGGGGGCATGTTCAAGGTAGCCTGGGCCTGGGGAGGCCTGGGGGGCATGGCCGAGGCAACCCCAGTCATGGGGGGCGGTGTCCGAGGCGGCCCAGGCCTGGGGGATTCTGGGGAGGCATGTCTGAGGTGCCCCGGGCCTGGGAGGGTATGGCTGAGGCGGCCCGGGCCTGGGCATGGGGGCTGAGACCCATGCTAGCCAAGGGCAAGCTGGCTGGGGCTAAGGCACTGACCAGAGGTGTGTGTGGGGGGGGCAGGGCTGGAATGGAGCCAGCCATCTGCCCCATTGCAGGGCAAAGGCTGGGTGCCCAAGGCCTAAAGCCTAGGCCAGAGGGCTCCCAGTATGTGTGAGGGGGCAGGTTGGGCTGAGGGATCACCCACCCTCAGTGCACAAATTTCATGCACTGGGCCCCTAGTTAGTTAATAACATTATATGAGTTTCAAGTGTACAGCTCAATAATATATCGTCTGCATATTGCATTTTGTACTCACCACCCAAAGTCTCCTTCAGTGACTATCTTCTAAAGTGTTTAAAATTTTTGTTTTGTTTAGGTGGTTATCTACCTAGCTGTGACTTTTTTTTTTTTCCAACAATGCAGATAGAGTGGGACCTGGGGTCCAGCATACATTCTTAATGAGCAGATTAGGAAGAATCTTCTGAATGAACTTACCCCCAAGGCTAGTTCTTCCTCATTTCACTTCCTCACCTCAGTTATTGGGGCGGGGGGGGGGGGAGGGACAAACTTGCATTCAAAAGCACTTGTTCTAATACTTCTTCTCAGTTCTCATGAGAGCTCAGTACCTTGTCCTTGCCTTGCTGGTGACTCAGGCACACAGTTCTGTGTGCTACAGAAAATGTGGAGAAATTGAACTTGAGGCATCTGACCCAGAGAAACTATACCCAACTAATCTCTGCTCCAAGTTTATGAAAAGATTAACTAAGAGCAATGGTATTCATGGAGGATTGTTTGAGATCCACCAGCCCAACCCCTTTCAGATATTCTTAAATATACTAGTATACCTGGATCGCGTAGAATGACCAGAGAATCTTGTCTGAGCCCTTGCCTGGAAGGGTATTCTTGAATTGAATTTGATTTTGTTTCAATATTTTTTCAGACTTGCGTGATAGAAGAAATAGCCTTCTGAAATCTTAGCGATGTTTAGAGTCACTGTATTTATTGTATCACAAGAGTTCTTTTTCTTTCTTTTCTTTTGAAATCAGAACCCCTAGGAGAAATTCCTATGGGATCTTAGTGCCAGAGAACATGGCAAGTCTCAGGGGCCATTGGCTTGTTTTTGTTTTATGGACATTTCAGATCTTATCATAGAAGTTTTCCATTTTTATGTTGCATGCTAGAAGACTTAGTGCTCAATTTGTGATTCCTTCACCAGAGGTTTTATTTACTGATGGATTCTCCCAAGCCTCCACATTTTCCTCTTCCACAAAGTTTGTTTGTTATAGAGCCTGTTATGTTGTGAATATGTAACCTCTCACCTACCCAGGGGCCATGGGAAAGGCCTAATTGTGCCCCCAAAGACTTCAATCACTCATGCTAAGATGCTAAGATAACATATTTACTTCCAATCCCAAATCTCTCCTTTGTTTTTTATCCCTTTT
Organism: Antrozous pallidus; assembly: GCA_027563665.1. Classification (NCBI taxonomy): domain Eukaryota; kingdom Metazoa; phylum Chordata; class Mammalia; order Chiroptera; family Vespertilionidae; genus Antrozous; species Antrozous pallidus. The sequence continues at coordinate 117,760,091 of CM050511.1, read as the reverse complement.
ATAACTCAGTTTATGACTACATCTCTCTATCACATCCATCTTCCCCAGTAGATTAGGAGTGCCTTGATGGTGCCAGAGGTTTCTATTGTGGCTCTGCCCAGATCCACTTAAATTCTTTTCACCTTTCCTCTGTATCTCAGCCCACACTTCTGTGTATCTTGGCTTCTAGGGACCTACACCTGAGACCTTAGATCTTTGGAGCTGGTTTGTTTGCAGCAGAGAGATCTTGAAGTCCATGGGAGTGCCCAACCCTTTGGGGAGAGCTCTGTCAATGACTGACTTGTATATGAAAGACCAGCTCCTTTGCTCTAAATTGGGGGTCAGCTTCAGAACTTAGGCTCCAGAGCTCTGCTATCTTCTGTGGGACTTTGCCTGAAATATGCCTTGCTTGACTTCATTGCCTTCTCTTTTCTGTTTCTTCTACTCCCTTATTGATACTAATGATTTAAAGTTATCAGACACATTGACACATTCTGGGACAGGACGAATAATGAAAGTGGGGGGTTGTAGTAAAATACTGAAAATGGAAGAACATTTTTTATCCTTTTTTTTATAGCAGAATATGCACCAACACTAAAGGGAGCTGTTGCCTTCCAATCAGTTTATCTGTGGCTGTGCTGTCCCTGGTTAGGTGTTCACTCGCTCTACCTCTAAAGAGTTCACTAATTCATTCAGCAAACATTTATAAAGATGCTTTTTTGCACCAGGCACAAGTGTATATTTTTTTTTATCTAGATGGCTTTAGTATAAGTGTTTTTGTGTGGAGCAAGGATCTGTAAGCAAATAAAGAATAACCTATCAGATAGCATGTAGCTGAATGCAAAGAATTACTACCAGGCAAAGAGTGATGGACAGGGAGACTTTACTTAGGGTGGTCAGGATAGATATATTTGAGGAAGAGACATTTGAAAGGAGACATGAATGATGAGAAAGAAACATCCATGCAAAGATCAGGGGACAAGCTTTCCAGGATGATGGAATAGCTGTGATCCTTTGATGAAAATAAGGCCAATATTGGTGGAGTAGAATGGGGAAAAGGCTGGGCAGTGCAGAAGGTGGTGAGGGAACAACATTTGATAGTTTTTTAGGCCATAGGATGGAGTGGGGACTATATTCCAGGAAGCAAAATGAGACGAAAGTTAATTTTAGATTGATAATTATCTTTGGAAGCCCCAAACCCAGAATGAATAGAACTGGTCGATTGTTCTTTCAAGTCCATAAGCAAATTGTTCTTTTAAGTCCATAAGTTCGCTAAGTTCGACTTGGCGAACTGGAGAATGTGCTACATTCACTGTGATGATTAACTGTGTGCCAACCTGACTGAGATATGGGGTACTTAAATATTTGATTAGACATTATTCTCTGTGTGTCTGTGAGGGTGTTTCTAGATGAGATTAACATTTGAATTGGTAGACTAAGCAGATAGCTGTGCCCCAAATTGGGTGAGTCGCATCCAACTCACTGAAAGTGTGAATAGAACCAAAGCACAGTAGGGAAGAATTTATACTCTCTGCCTGACTGTTGTTAAGCTGGGACACTGGTTTATCCCGCCCTTGAACTGTAACTTATACCATCGGCTCTCATCAGGTCTTTGAAATTGGGTTGGAAATTGCATCTTCAGTTCTCTTGACTCTCAGATCTTTGGAATTGAACTAGAACTATACAATTGTCTCTCCTGGATCTCTGGCTTTCAGATTGTGTACTGTGGAGCTTCTTAATTTCCATAATTATGTGAACCAACTCCTATAATAAATCTACCTAATATCTGTCTATCTGTCTATCTATCTATCTATCTATCTATCTATCTATCTATCTATCTATCATCTATCTCTCTCTCCATCCATCCACCCATTGTGCATCCATCTTATTGATTCTGGGTTTTTTTTTGGAGAACCTCAACCAATATACTGTCTCATTTTCCTAAAACACTGCTTTTCACGAACCCATTATATGTTCCCTTAAAATCCTCTCAATTTCTCCCAAAGTATACAAGTTATGTAGTAACTTCAACATTCTGATTTTTTATGTTTTTGTAGCTAGTGTTAATCTCAAGGGAATCCCTGAAATTGCCTTCATTTCAGTTTCTTCATCTGTGACCTGTGTCCAACTTTATCTGCCCAGCTCCTCCCATTACATGACTGTTTGTCCTTGAATATTCAGTCACTTTGTCAAGTTGCTGGTCTTGCTTCTAACATCTGGAGTTCCAGTCAGTGAAGAAATGCTGAGGTTTGGCTTTGCTGAGAGCCACATCAATTTTCCATCATATAACTTTATGACCCATATATGCATTTGGGGAATAATCTTTGTGTACCTTTCTTATTTTAAAAACTTTCATCTGTCCTAGTTTTGTCAGATGGCAGTGGAAAGTTAGAGGATTTTTGCTTCTTGAGTTTTCCCATTTGATTACAGTAGAATAAAACTTTCTATGCTGTAAGACTTGTTTTGCAAATGAAATATTATCTTCTCTATTGCCTTTGACATGTGCTGCTATCAGATCCCACTTTTTTATGTGTATAAACTGCTTATTTGATTTGACCTCCTTCTGAATCAAGAAATTGATTCAAAAGGGTTTCTCTGCCTTTGGAAATGGTATTGAATGAGAAAATTATGCTAACATATGCTGAAACTTAAAATTTCACCTTTTGTGACAGCATGGATGGACCTAGAGAGTATTATGCCATGTGAAATAAGCCAGTCAGAGAAAGACAAATCCATGTGATTTCACTTATATGTGGACTCTCATGAACAAAATAAACTGTAACAAAAAATAAAAAACAGACTCATAGATACAAAGAAAAGACTGACAGCTGTCAGATGAGAGGGGGATTGGGAGGCTGAGTGAAAAAAGTGAAGGGATTAAACAAAGAAAACACCAACACTCATAGACAGACAATAGTAGGGTGATTACCAGAGACAAATAGTAAGGGAAGTAGAAAAGGGTAAAAGGGGATAAATGATGATGAAAGAATACTTTACTTGGGATGGTAAACACATATAGATGATGTATCATAGAATTGTCTACCTGAAACCTATATAATGTTATTAACCAACTAGGGGCCCGGTGCATGAAATTTGTGCACTGGGGGGGGGGGGGTGGTCCCTCAACCCAACCTGCCCCCTCTCACATACTGGGAGCCCTCAGGGGATGTCCAACTGATGGCTCACCCCCAGCCTGCCAAGACCTAAAGCCTCTGATGAGGCTTTAGGCCTTGGGCACCCAGCCATCACCCTGCTCAGCTCAGCCCCGGCTGCCTGCGACCACCTGGCCTCGGGGGCTGGGTGCTCACTGCCACTTCCACTCACAGCAGCCAGGGGGCCGGGCACTCCCTGCCGCCGTCACCACCGCTGCTGCTGCCACCACTTCCCCTCACAGCACCTGGGGGCTGGATGCTCACCACCACTACCATTTCATCTCCACCTCTGGGGCCTGGCACTCAAGCCACTTGGCCCCACCCCTGATTGGCTGGTAGCATAGCCAATCAGGAGCGAAGGTACAGTCAAATTTGCATGTTTCTCTTTTATTATATAGGATGTCACCCAATAAATTCAACCCCCCCCCCCCAAAAAAACAACCTGCTAAGGGTGAGTAGAAAATGGTCTTGCTGCTACTTCCCTCAATGACATGAGACTTTATTCTAATACAATGTGTATTTGTAGCTGAGGCTAGGGCAAATCAAGAAAAATTAAGAAAAGTTGACATTAAAAGTGCACTATAACAGATGGGTGAAAAAATGAATTTTTATCAAAATGATTCATTAGTGTTGCACAGGCAGGCAGAAGAGAACAATGACCCAGAACAAATTAAAAGAATGATGCTTGACTTGTTTTTGCTTATTCTAAAGCATGACCCATATTTATAATATTTAATTAGAAATACATTTGCTTCTGGTTGATTAGATACATTTTCACTTGTTGTTATTTTATTTATTTATTTATTTATTTATTTATTTATTTATTTATTATTGTGGAGTTGGGGAGGTGGGCAATAGAGGTGGTTTTGTGCAAAAGACTTGGTTTATCAAATTAGATTTAATAAAATGAGAGAGAAAACAAGCCTAGTGGAGAGAAGTTTCGATTAAAGATGGAGATCTTTGCAAAGGAGAAAAATTATTCTCCAAGTTAGAGTGAGCAGCTCTCCATCATCAACTATTCGCCTCAAATAACCTTGGTTAAGTTAGGCATGGAGATTTCAAACAGGTCTAGTGCAGACCTTGTGCTTAACCTCATCCTCTATTTCTTAACTATCTGCTTCCTGTCTACTTTTTAATTGATCTCTGGAATTAATAATTACTTAATTTTTAAAGGCAAGAAAGAAGAAAGGAGAAAGAAACTGTGAACAGAATGTCCTTAATTTTTCTTTATAAACTAGACTGAAAATACAAGCCAAGGGGGGCACTATGCCAACTCATTTGGGAAAACTTGGAGTTGCACTGCTGATAAATGGCTCAGTGCCTTGCCTCACTGACAAGAAATAAGGAGCTTGAGATAATTCATTTACCAAGCCTGTTGCTTGTACCTATCGCTTCCTTGCCTCTGGCTGATGTTGATAATATTAGCTTGGGAAGTGAAGGGGGAGAGGGGAGGGAAGCTCCCTATGATGTCACTTAGACTCATCTAGAGTCAGCACAGCTGTAGCCCAGGGATGTATGGTCAGATTAAAACCCAAGTTTATCAATCTTAATCAAATCCCCCAAGAACTCATCTGTGAACACAGCATAGTCAGGGAGTTGTAAGGGAGAGAACCAGAAATGACTAAGCATATTTTAATGAAATTTTAAACTTGTAAAGAAATTTTATTGATGACCTAATTCAACCTAGACCAGTCTGAACTTAGACATGTGAAAGGAGTTGAACTCAATTAGGCCACTACTAAGTGCCAGGGGATGTGCTTAATTTTTATTCTAACTTATTCTGTATGTTAGCATTTCAATGGAGCATTTTTTACTAAGTCCCCACCTCCCTCTTATTTAGATAAAAAAGTCTCAGGTGTTTTAATAGATTGCTCAAGTTTCCCAGCTAGTCAGGATGGAGCCCAGATCAGAACTGATGGAAGTTGGATTGCATTGTCCATGCCTGGATGTCTCCTATGTGCAGGGCCAGAATATCTTTCCCAGACAACTGTTGATGTGACAGCAAAATAAGACAATATTTGTAAAACAAGAGGCCCAGTGCACAACATTCATGCACTGGGGGTTAAGGGGTCCCTCAGCTCTGCCTGCTTCCTCTTGCAGTCTGGAACATCCCCTAAGGGGTCTTTAGTGTTGTGGCAGAGGCAGGAGAGGCTCCCGCCAATGCTACTGTGCTCACCAGTTGTGAGTCTGGCTTCTGGCCAACCACCAAGGGGCAACTCCTGCATTAAGCATCTGCCCCCTGGTGGTCAGTGTGCATTGTGGCAACTGGTTGTTCTGCTGTTTGGTCGATTTGCATATTAGTCTTTTATTATATAGAATTATATTTTCCCACAAAGTTCTAAATTGCAAGATATTATTGAAACCATCAATTCTTCATAGAAAGGAAAGACCATAAACTCTGGCGAACAACTGAACTTCTTCTAACCACTCACCATGAGTACGCATATGTATGTATCATTTATATTCCCTGAGCCTCAGTTTATTTATCTCTAAAATGGAAACAGTACTTTTACATGTGCGGTTTACCTCACAGTGTTAGCAAAGCAGATCTCCTGGTACAGGTGGTAGGGATTAGGGTGGCGTGGGGGTGATGAGTGGAGCAGAAGAACATGAATATCAGGGCATGGGAAAGAACGAATCAGCTGTACCAGACAACAGATGTCCCTATTGCCAAAGTGCACAGTGGTGCATGGATACTGCTGAGAGGAGAGACCTTGTTTTCCAGAACTTGTATTCCAGGCCAGGGCAGGACAGGCTATAGTGGGCATGAGATGCCAAGTTCACATGCCTTGCATGAAAATAAATGTCGACTTCTACACTCATCTGGGCTAGTAGTGATATTTTAGATCAGCACTTACTCTGAATGCAAGGTGGGGCCAATCTTAGATTATGGTTATACTTAGTTTTTTCTGGTATAAAGTTGTCCTAATTTAATATTGGTATCAGGGCAGAAGGATGAAGGAACACCAAGGTTCCAAGATGGAAGAACACAAAGATGGAATCAGAGAGGGTGAAAGAGATCTTTTGCATGTACTTGATTTAGGGGATCCTTTCAAAAGTGCCCCTCCAACTTTGAGCATGTTTTCACATATCTTGGCCTTCTGTCTGTCCTCTTTTGAAAAGTGGCTATTTAGGTCCTTTGTCATTTTTTGATTGGATTGTTTATATTCCTTTTGTTAAGTTGTATGAGTTCCCAGTAAACACTTGTCAGAGGTAACATTGGCAAATATGTCCTCCCATGCAGTGGGCTTTCTTGTTTTGTTGATGGTTTCTTACATAAACTGATGAACAAAAATAGAGCCAAAGGCATAGAAACATTGAACAGACCCCCCAAACTCAGAGGGAAGGCAGGGGAGGGATAGAGTAAGAGATCAAACAAAGGACTTGTAGGTATGCATATGAGCATAACCAATGGACACTGGACAGTAGGGGGTTGAAGGCATGTGCTGAGGGGATGGTAGAGATCAGGGAGAGGTCAATGGGGGGAAAAGGAGACATGTAATACTTTAAACAATAAATAATTTAAATTTTAAAAAAGTGCTTCTCAGAGTCTGTTTAGACGCAGGTGGTTGCGGCCAGAAATACATATTTCCACAGCAGCCTCCAACCCAGCCTTGCTCATCATAATGAACCTATTGCCGGTGAAGGAGCAATACTGATTATTATTGAGCAGAGATGCCAGTAATTGAGCCCGGAGACGTAAAGAATGTCTATAAATAATCCTCTTATTCGTGAAAGCAGGGTTTTTAATATTTTCAACTGATCTGATTCTAGCACAGAGAAGATTAGGTTCAGATGTGTGAGCGGGTTGCTTAAAATGTTTTTAAGTTAAACCTTCAGGAGAACTTTGGCCATAGGACCACGTGCGGGTGGTTCTCCGTGACCTCTGTCCTGCCTGGAGCACCACCTGCACAGAGCCGATGCTGAACAGCTTGAAGCAAAAGCCATGCCCCAGCAAGAGGCCAAGCAACTTCTGCAAACAAGATCTTGGGGTTGTGAGAAACAATTATTAGAGGACCCTGTTCTCTCCATCTTCTTTCTCCACAAATCCAACTCTCTCCGGGTTCCTGTTACTGAAGCATTTTTTTAGCCAAATCTTTCTTGTCACACGACGTTTCGGGCCTTTTGTTCCTCTCTGCATTCTCAGCTCTGTTTGATATAAACTCTGCTTCTGCTTCTGCAGCCTCCGAGCCCAGGGAGCACACACCCCGCCTTTAAAAGCAAACGTTTCCACTTCAGTCACAGCCGGTGGGTGTTTTAAGAGGGGGACATGTCTATTAAAAAATAAAATGTCCAACTCCTTGGGGTTTTGATCTGTACCTTTCATGCTCCTGGCAGAGCTCGGAGTCTTGCTGAGTTGATGAGGGTGTTTGGCTTCTCAGCGGTGAGACAGACAGAGAATGTGCTGCTGGGCGGGGAGGCCCGGCCAGGCTCTGGGAGGGGCGGAGGCTGGCACACCAAGGTGGAGGCAGGGGGAAGACATGGATGCTCCCAGGGCAGGTGGGTGATGACCAGGAGCCAAAGAGCAGAACAAAAAGGGGGAAGTCCTGCCTGCTCCCCACAGTACTGTCTCTGACCCTAGAAGATGGAATGTCTTCTCATGCTCCTTCCTTTTCCCCCCCCGCCCTGATCAGAAATCAAACCAGCAAACTTTTGCTGTAGGGGACAGTGCTCCAACCAACTGAGCCACCCAGCCAGCGCCCTTTTCACATATTTTTTTTAACATAAAATGTTGCACAACTTTATTTGTTTTTCATCTTTTCCCTGTCCTATTTTTTTTGATAAGATCAGAAAAATTAGTCTTAACTGAGGGGATACTAGAGGCAGGAGAGTGTACACAATGTGTAGACTTAGATAAATTCTTCTTGGAATCTCTGAAACTTACCAGAAAGTTGGCTCAGGTGACTGTTCCTGTCCATGGACCACAGCGCTATTGGAAAATAATTTACATTGCCTTCTTGTTAGAGAAATAAAACGTTATATTCCTAAATCGTACAGAATGAGCTAATTGGAAACGAAGGTGTTTGGTTATACTAGTGATCTGCTTTCCACTTGGTTGCTAAGGAGATGGGTAAGTTACTGTCTGAAAACATTGCTCCTTTGCACAACTGTGGTCCCCAAAGTTTCTTCAGTCCTCTTTAGCCCAGCCCCTGGGGAGAATCATTGCTTTTACATAAACATTTTGAAGTATACTTTTTAAAGAAAGATAAAAATGACATAGCTTTCTTTGTAAATTTGTTTTTCTGCAGATATCACATTTTGATGGAAGCTTAAAAAGTATTTATTTGTGAAAATTTCCTGGAAAATTGACTGGATTGAAAACCTAATGGATTGCTATAAATTCTCCAAATATGCACATAATGTTGGAGAGTTAAAGAATTGCAAATTTACTGTGGACACAGCAATAGGATAGTGAAGGGTAGTGAAGACTTAGGGGAGGCGGATAAGAGCTGGGAGGAGAGGGGGGGGGGAAAGGGGAGGAAAATGGGAGATAGTTATAATGCTATCAGCAATAACAAATATATTTTAAAAGAAAGAAAAAAAATAATTGCAAAAGTTGTTATTGTAGTATTCTGAATATTATTTTCCAAATAAAATTATTTAAATGCATAGTAGAGTCCTAGTGGTAATGATGAAACACATCATTATATTCTCTCCTTTTGCTCCTCCTCCCTTCACTTTCCTCTCCTCCCCTTTCCCATTTCCTCTTTTTGCAAAATTGAAGTGAGTAGGGAAATGAATGAATAATGTCACATGCCTCCTCCAGGCAAATGTGCTTCATTTACAAAGTTGAGAGAAGAAAGAAACTAGGAAACTATCTGAGTCTACCAAAAAAGGATGGCTATTGCCAAAGGGCTTCACTTTGCATTTCATCAAATAAGTCTAATAACAAACCTCTGGGAATCCCACAAGATCACACAAACATGACAATTGGAAGCAACAGAACACCTATAGCTCAGCATCAGAGGCAAGTTACCTGCCTCACAAAAATCAAACTCACCCAGCACTCACCTGGAAGATGGTGTTGGCTAATAGAATCCTATTATTTATGATGCAAAATAATTATTTTAAAAAGATGCCTCACATGGCATGATAATGGACATTTTAGCTCTTCTGATTCCAAATATTCTGAGCCAAACCGGCGAGGGCAGGAAGCAGACTGTTTGGGACTCTGATTTCAGTAGGACAGGGTTGAAAATACACACTCCAACACCTGAGGTTGGAGTCCTCAGCCTGCAGACTTGACTTTCAAATCAAAGCTACTCTAATTCAAACGCATGGTGTGCCTGACTTACCATTTTGATAGACTTGCTCAATTCCCTGCAGAGGTTTCCTGCTTCAGTTTCCAGAAATGTTGCTGGTGATTTATTTGTTAAAATGCATGACCACTCACTTGTTTTTATGCTGATGAATGATGTATTACAATCCATCATGCAGGAGGGATGGTGTTATTTCACTCTTATGTTATTTTTGTTTTTATTTGCTGCGAGCAGGTACACAGTAGATGAGTTAGAAAACAGATCTTAATGTGGTTGCATGTCTGAGTTTGAGCAAAGTCAAAGGACCCATTTTTTTCCACTCTAAATGTGGTAGCTTGGGTTTCTTCCTAGACCTTCTTAGTATTACTGGGACATAGAGGTTAAAAATAGGGATCACATGTCCTACTTCCATGGTTCACAGTTGACACCTTCACATTTTAGCTGTGGATTCATGATAACAAATGTTCATAGAGGGATCACATTGTGCCAGGTCTGCTTCCAAGCATTATTTAACCTCTATTATTTAATGTACTTGTCAACTTAATATGTTCATTTAATGTGTGCTCCTTTAATGTGCTGGTCAACTCTATGAGGTAAGTACTATTATCATTCTAATTTTATGGATGAGAAAATTAAGTCATAGAGTTTAAGTAATTGTCCTCAAATCACACAGCAGAAAAATATTTGAAACCAGGTCTTAGCCATTATTCAAAGATGCATACAGTATCAGGATGGAAAGCATATTAGATTTATGAATGCTAAGACTCCCCTTTGCTTACCATATTGTTCTTTGTTGACATGAATTTCCCCATACTCTGGGCATCTCCAAACACTAGCCTTTATTTCGTTGGTGTTTGTTTGCCAAGTATGTTAACCTCCATGTGCCTTCGTACACACACACTCAGTTTACACTTGCCAATGGCTGTTTTGAGTACACAGAGAGAAAATCCTTCCAAACACTTTCCCACATGCCAGCTTACCACAACACATTGCTAGTTTACAGTTGCTGTGGGTTAGGAGCCTGGGAAAGGCTGAGAGCCCTGTGCCCCAGAGCCTCATCAACTTGCTGTCAAGATGTTGGCCCAGGTTGTGTTTCATCTGGAGATTTTATTGGGGGAAAACTCTGTTTCAAATTCATTTCCTTGAGGCTGCCTAACTGAAGGCCCAATTCTCACTGGCTGTTGGCTGCCAGCCACTCTCAGCTCCTAAAGACTAACTCGCAGTACTTTGCTGTGGGTTCCCCTCCAAAGGAGTTCACAACATGGCTGTTTGCTTCTCCAGGGCCAGTAGGGCTATCTTCTTACCTCCAGTTTCCTAAGGCAGACTTAGAAAACAAAACTTGATCACAAGAATGACATTCTTCATCTTTGCCATTGCCCATTGATTATAAGCAAGCCACAAGTATTGATTAAAAGCTGTAAGCAATGTGCAAGGGCATGACTCATTTAGGGTTATTTTTAGGTATGTTTGCTACACTAATTTTCACTAAGCAGTCTGATTGTTATTTGCTGAATCAACATGGAATCCAATATATGAGAGTGAAATAATAATAATGGCCAGTGTCTTCAAGCTTTGATGTTTAAAGGATTCTTCTTCCCATTATAGATACCTATTGTCAAACTAGAAGCCCAGTGCATGAAATTAATGCACTGGCATGGGTGGTTCCTTAGCTCAACCTGACCCCTCTCACATACTGGGAGCCCTGAGGGGATGTCCTACTGATGGCTCACCCCTGGCGCAAGGCTAAAAGCCTCTGGCTGAGGCTTTAGTTCTTGGGTAGGGGACCTTAGCCAGGACCCTAGCCAGCAATCGCCATGGGGTCGATTGCTGGCTGGCTCTGCCCCGGTGTCCACCTGCCAAAGAGCTTTTTCTGGCCTTGGGAACCCAGCAATCACCCTGCCATGGGGCTGATCTTGCTGGCTGGCTGGCTCCACCCTGGACACCCTGCTTGCCTTAGGCCAGAAAAAGCCTCTTGGCAAGAGGCTTTTCCTGGCCTTGGAAACCCAGTGAACCCAGTGAAATTGCCCTGCCATGAGGCCGGTCTCGCTGACTGGCTGGCTGGCTCTGCCCCGGCCCTCCATCCTGCCCACGGCCAGAAAAAGCCTTGCCAAAAGGCTTTTTCTGGCCTCGGGCAGCAGCCATCTTGGTTGAGTGTTAATTTGCATATCACTCCTGATTGGCTTGTGGGAATGGCTTGATCAGAGGTATGGACGATTTGCATATTACTCTTTCATTACTTAGGGTGCTCTTGTACAGATGTCATTTTCTGAAGCAGACTCAGCTGGCATGTATTCTGTGTTATTTGTGCTAAAATTCTAATTATGCCAATATGAGATGTGTGGTCTTAGGCTAGTGTCTTAAACTTGCTAATCTTCTACTTTCTATAAAATGAGAATCACATTACCTTCTTCATTGAATTCCTGAGTGGGTGTGTTCAATGCCCATGTATTATAGGTGTTTTATCAGTTTTGATTATACTTCTCTCCATTTTTCCTCTTTCTGCTTAACATTCCTTCTCTGTTGGCTCATTTGTTAATTCACAAACAGAATTTTTCACCTAGTGAAGTTTGAATTTTCTCAGGGACATCATTTTTCTCTAAGTCTCTAGGGGAACCTGTTTGTTCTGAGTGAATTGCTTGTAGAGATGGCTCCATTCTTTGCAATTTCCCAACTTTAATATCAAAGGGTGACCTGAAATTTGGAAGGTGACAGGTAAACCAGTTTTAATTGTTTCTGGGTTTATGTGCCCAATGACTTCACAAAAGTTTGCTGTGGTACTCCTCACACATTCTTGAAAAGGCAGACTTTCACAAGTTGGCTAAGAATCTTCCACCTAGAGAGATGTATTACTTTTTGCATTGGTTCTTTCACACTAAGAGCCTTCCCTTACTTAATACTTAGGCTCATAAAACCTACCAAATTATTCTTGGACTAGTACGCATTTAGAGTATACAGAGAACAGGGAAAATCTTCTGTATTTCATCTTCTTAATCAAGGGTGGAATAAATGATGGATTTAACACAGAGGATGTGAGGTTAAGTAAGAACTTCATTATGTGTGAAGCACTTTTTGCTCATTTCTGAATAACTTATTTTGGGATATATGTAAGCAAGAGGCTTGTGAAGGCACTAGAAGCAGACTTTAGATGATTTGGGAATGGAACCCCAGGTTCCTAGAAGCCAGAATGTGGTCTACGAGAAAGCATTCAGGCAAGGAACCCACATGTTCAGAAGAGGGACGCTCATCTACTTGTGATGTTCATATTCTTGATATTTTCTCCTTCTGGGAGCTTTCTAGTGGGTGCAAGGCAACCTCCCAGCATCAGTCTGCTGAATTACATGCTCATAATCTCATTCACCTGTCTGATCCAGGGCTTTCCAGTAAAGAGGGGGATGGCTTTCCACTGACATTACTTTCCTTGGAACTTGATCTTCTGCTGCTTTTGGAAGACATTCATATAATACTTTTTGACCTTGGCACTTATTGTAGCCTCCTGACTCCCAATTTTATTAATGTCCACTGTCCTATTCTCTGTCCCTGTGTCAAACAGGTAAAATCAGAAGCTGCTATAATTTACACAGAGCTTTAAAGACCATCAGTTTATGTTCATTCTCTATCACAGTTGTTTCAGAGATTTATATTTTTAAAACATATTTTTTTCTTTTAAAATATCTTATTTGTTCATTTTAGAGGGAGAAGAAGGGAGAGAGAGAAATACCAATGTGAGAAACATTCATTGAATGCCTCCTGCATGCCCCCTACAGGGGATCAAGCTCAGAAACTAGGTATGTACCCTGACCAAGAATCAAACCAAGGACCTTGGTGAATGGAATGACACCCAACCAACTGAGCCACATTGAGCAGTGCAACAGGTCCTCCTTATTTGTTTATTTAATTTTAGTATAATTTAGTTTTACTTTTTCTATTTAATACAAAACATATACATTGTATTTATTTTGTTCTATACATCCTCCACTGCTTCCCTGAACACTTCTTTGAATTGGAAAAGCATCCAATTCTCTAGAGAACTTATCTCAGAGAATTGGAATTTTTTCTCTCCCAAGAATAATCCCTTTTCATAGCACATTCATCAAATTGTGTCCTCCCTAAAGGTTAAAATTGATTACACAATTCATTTCTGAGAAGTTCATTCTAAGTTCTCTTTGAATGGCCAAATTTTCCATAATGAACTTGAAAAAATATACACACCACAAGTATTCACACCTACTCCCAATCCAGCTGGTGGTTTCTTATTTGTAGTCCCCTGCTCCCTCTTAGCTCTGAACTCTAAACTCACCCTACTCTTTTCTCTTAAACATCTTCTTTCTCCCCCATACTACCTTCTTTACTTGATTAAACCCCTGCATTATTTGTCCCAGTTTAGATTCTACTTCATCTGCACTTTCCCTACTAACCCTAGGAGTGAACCCAACACTCCCCCCGCCCCATCCCTCCCATGTATTCCAGGGTTTGCTGTACTTAGTGCAATAGGAGAACCCATAGCCCTGCCCTATGAATTTCTGGCCTGTTGCCTTGTTTGTCTAACAGACTGTGTATTCCCTCATGGTAGAGGCTATGAATTATTCAGTGTCCCATCCATGCTCTCAATAGAGTTGTATCATATGAGTCAATGTATCCCAATTTTATAGAAAAGAACTTACAGAAAATTAGAAAATTATGTGAGCTTTCCATCATCACATGATTGTAAGACATCAAGGATAGAATATGAATTTACATTTAATTGTTGTAGAGCTAGATTTTCTACTGCAACATGCTATCTAGGTTTTGTTTATATATTTGCTATGGTTTGAATCTATCCATTCCCCTGAATTCATGTGTTGAAATCTAGTCTTCAATGTGATAGCATTAGAAGATGGGGGGTCTTAGGGAGGTGATTAGCTCATGAAGAAAGAACCCTTATGAGTGCATTAGGCCCTTATAAAAGAAACCCTAGTGAACTCATTAACACCATCCCCATACCATTGTGAGTTCATAGTGAACAGATTGTCATCTATGAACCAGAAAGTGGCCATCTATGAGCTGAATATGCTGATGCCTTGATCTTGAGCTTTTAGCCTCCACATGTGGGAAATAAATTTTGTTTTTTTGTAAGCCACCCAGGCTATGGTATTCTGTTATAGCAACCTGAATAGACTAAGCTATTATTCTTGCATAATAAATAATCACAAAATGTAATGACTAAAAACAACCATTTATTTGGCTTACAATTTTATGGGTTAAGTGGGTAGGAAAGACTGGGCTAGGCAGCTCATCTCTGCCCCTCATGGTACCAGCTGGGACAGTTAAGACTGGAGGATTCACTTCCAGTATAGTGTCTTACTCTCATGCCTGTGTCTTGGTGCTCCTTGATGCCTCTCTCTCTCTCCGTGTGTCACCTCATCCTCCAGGTCTTCTCCACCTGACTTAAACTTATCAAAACAAGGTAGTGTTTCTTTTTCCATTGCAATGACTCTCAAGAGGTAGCACTGGCCAATTAAAAACTGTGCTCAGACCTTGCATGGTATCATGTCTGCTATATTCTACTGGTTCAAGCTTACAAAGTCTTCAAGAACTTTATTTTTTTTTTTAATTTCTGGTGATGTGTTAGGGGATATTCAGGCAAGCTACATGGCCACCTGTTGGATTGGATTAAGGCCCACCTATATGACCTCATTTTAAATTAATTACCTCTTAGATATTTTTGAAGAAAAGAAACAGTGGAGAGTGATTGACAGAGAGGCAGGGAGGCATTGAACAGGCTCTCAAGCTACAGGGGGAAGGCTTGGGTGGATGGGAGGTAGATGCTGGGGGAGATCAACTGAAGGACTTGTATGCATGCATATGAGCATAACCAATGAATGAAAGACACTGGGGCGGGGAGGGTACATGGATGGGGACATGTACTGGAGGGTTAGGGAGGCTGGGGGGAGGATAATGGGAGGGAAACGGAAAACATATGTACTACTATTAAATATAAGTTATACTGCAAAAATATCAATAAACATATATTAAAAAAATAAATTAATTGCCTCTTTAAAAGCCCTCCAAAATGTAGTCCCATTCTTAGGAGTTAAGGGATTAAAGCTTTAACATATACATTTTGTAAGGGCGGGGTTAAAATTCACCCCATGTCTTCATGGTCACAGAATCAAAGCTGAATCTGGAAGTTTGAATTTTTCTCCATAAAATTTGTAGCCCGTCAGTTTTCAGCTGAAAATCGCTTCCATTCTGCTTCCCAGATGACTATTGTTCTTAAAAAAGGACACTTTTATCTAGTTGCATCTCTTGCCATGCATTCTGCATATCTCCTTCCTTGGGATGCTTCCAAAGTCAATAAAAAGACAGAGGAAATGCAGACAGAGCCCTGAGGTAACAGATGACCTGGTGCATAAACAAATTTGTTGTTAGTCGTTGGCACATGTGAGGGATATTATCTTTAAATTTGTTGGGGAAAATTAATATCGCTCACTTGTTATGTTCATCGGTATTGTCTGTTCCCATAATCAGCAGGGCCAGAGCCACTGTCGGTAATATTTTTTAATTAAAAGGAAAATAACTTCTTGTAATTATTCTGCTTCTTTGGGGACTTAAATGCAGAATCTCATAAATCTAAGTTAGAGGAATTTTCTGGTTCACTGAAAGACATCCTGCCCCTCAGCCAGTTTAGGAAGAAAGGAGAAGAGGAAGCTGCCAGAACCAGATAAACCAAATTAGGGTGGAATTAATTCAAGATGTGAGAGGCCAGACTCTAAAGAGAAGACACTGGGATCTTAGCTTGGGCAGATTTCATAGCGTAAGTTTCTCTGAGAGTTCAAGAAAACAGGTATTGGTAACAGAAGGTCTTGGGTAAAAGTCCAGGGCCTGCCACTTATTTCAGATCTTAGAAGAATGTCTGAGACTCAGTTTTTTAAATCTGTAAAATGGGGCTAGATAAACATCTATCTGAAAGTAGGCATTTAAGCAAAAAGAGCTCTGAGCTCAGGAGCAAAATGGCCTGGTTTTGAATTTGGAGGACTTCACTGTCTTTTGATTTTAAGTATTATTTTCTTCTATGAAATAGGGGTAAGAGGGCTGTT
Source organism: Antrozous pallidus (assembly GCA_027563665.1). Lineage (NCBI taxonomy): Eukaryota > Metazoa > Chordata > Mammalia > Chiroptera > Vespertilionidae > Antrozous > Antrozous pallidus. Next base: position 117,743,624 of record CM050511.1, on the reverse strand, counting down.
GTAGATGGCTTTTTTTCATCTGTGTCTTCATCTGTTCTTCTTTCTGGGCATGTCTGTCTTCTAATAACTTCTTATAAGGATACCAGTCAGAATGGATTAGGGTGCATCCTAATGACTTCATTTTAATCACTGCTTTAAATACCCTTTCTCTAAATAAGTCACTGGAGGTACTGGAGTACCAAAGGTACCAAAGACCTATCTTCCTAATACCATAACATTGGGGGTCAGGACTTTATCATACGAATTTTGCGGGAACACGAACAATCAATCTATAGCAAGAATCTTTGGAAAAATCTTTGCTGCAGGCTTTTGGGAATTTTTTTTTTTTTGCCTTCTGGAGTAACAAACCAATTGCACAGGATGTTTGAAAAGCAAGAACTTTCCCTCATTACTTTCAAATCCTAGTTTTCTTGCCTAAGAAAATAGACTTCACAATTAGCAGGGGAAAGTTAGAATATCAATACCCAGAATAACTGGGTTGTGCTGGCTTAACAAGGGATGCCTCCTCACTCTTTTGTAGTTATAAATTGGACATGCTCAACAAAAACAAATTTTCATAGTAAAATTATGTCTAAAAGAGACTTTGCCCTTCTTACAGTATAGAGTTTCATAAGGAGGAAGAGAACAAGAACTTTGTACATGCTGTATCTGGGCGACCCATTCCACTTTGTTTTTTCAGGTGAGACCAAGCCAAAGATCCGGAAACAGATGATATCCAAGTGAAAGATAGACTGAAGTATGGGGGTATTCTAGAATCCACACTGTCAATGGAGGCAGAATGCAGACAGAGAGAGTTATATATCCTCATATCTTTTCATCATAATTCCATAGTTGGCAAAATCTAAACATATTATTTGAATTTAATTTACATGTTTACATTGGGGAATGATGAAATACCTTGAGTTGTTCTTAAGATCTAATTTGCATTTTTGCCTCAAAGCAACAGATAGGACAAATGAAGAGGAATTTGGGACTACTGCTAGGTTCCTTGTGAATCTTGATTTGGATATGGTTGATATGGTGTGATAACCCCTTTGTTGACTGGGCATGAAAGCTCCAGTTTAGCATTGGATGAGGTCGTACTTTGTTGAAGGAACTATCCCCTAAAGCTTTAAGAATGACCTACACAGTTGCTGTTTTGAAGAAGCTCATGCTCTTGAAGGTTGACACAGCAGGGAAATAATATGAAATCTACTGACGTAATAATAGAGACCCAAATAGGGAATTATGGCCAGACACAGAATCTAACCAGTATCGGAGGGAACAGGAAGGCTTCCTTGAGAACTGATGCAAACCCAGCCTAAGGGATCATGAGGATATCAGCAAAAGCATTACAAGCAGAGGCAGCAAATAAGCACAAACAAGGAGGAGTGCCAGGCTGTAAGAAGGCCAGGGTGTAAGGCAGAGGATGGGAGGAGCTGAGGCCAAGGTGAAGAGATAATAATCCTCACCTCCTTCAGTAGCACAGAGAAGTGAGCACTATCAAGCCTGGGGATTGTATGAAAAAATTCAAGTTGCAAAATGATTATTCTGAAATCCTGAGTGGAGGATGGTTTGGAAAAAAAAAAAGAGATAGTAGGTAGCAAGCTGGGTTACTAAGAGCTGAAGATCTTAATGATGTCAGAGGTGACAGGGATGAAGAAGAATGGAACAAATTGACTTATATTCCTGGAGTAACATCAGTTCATCCTCAGCTCAGGGAGAATTAGAGGAGCTATTATCTGCTCTGTGATTTAGGAAGAAGAAATGGAGGACAGCAGCAGACACCCCACTCTGCAATGACTGAGGGAAGATGAGAAGCCTGGTTTTCTAGTGCAACTCTGAGACTAGTGGTGTGAGTTGACCAAAAGTTCCAAAGAGTTGATCTCCAGGGATGATGCTGCTAAGAAATTACATGAACTGGCTGGTGGGAACTGATTTTTTTCCCTAGGGTAGCTGATTTTTTTAAGAATGGGCACACTCTAAAGACCCTCTAATGCAGTACGTTTTAGGAGATTAGTCCAGAAGAAGCTTCTGCAGAGAGGCCTCTGCATACGAGGGGAGTAACAGCTGGGAACTATGTCTGCTTCTCAGAAAAGCAAACAACTGCCTTGAGGTGGTAGAGATGCCCAGGATTGAGGAATGGAGTCCAACACTGACTGAACCAATGTGTTGTCTTGTTGAAGAGTGTGTGAAGTCAGAGTTCTAGGCTCAAAGCTAGGCTGTGACAAACAGTGCTTCTCTAACTTCAACTGCTTTCTTTGTTATATTCAGCTCTTTTGCCGGCTCAGTAGTGACCCCTCTCAAAATTCATATGTTGAAACCTCCCCGCCAATATCTCAAATTGGGACTCTGTATGCAATAGGGTCTTTTCAATGATCACTGAAAGGTTGGTTTCTCAGGGGAGGCATCCTTTAATAGATGTGGTTTGAGTTATTTATAACTTGATCTCTCTAGATACTTAATAGAATCTTAGGGTCAAGGTATTCTCCTGAGTAGATACTTCTTATGGTGCTTATTTACTCTTTTGGTTCTTCAAGTATCTTGGCATTCAAGTGTCAGGGACTGTGTATACAAAGGTGATTAAGACAAGGTCTAGGCCCCTGGGAAGCTTACAGTTCGGTGAAGGATTTGGCGATTCATGTTGCTTACTGTTCCATTTGCACAAAACAGCAAAGTTAAGAAGTTGCAACAGAGACTTCATGGCCACACAATCTGGTCCTTTCCAGAGAAAAGTTTTCCAACCACTGTTCTATTGGTAGGTAGATCTTTGTGGAAGAGCTGGGAACACTCTCCCAAATATCCATACCTTTCAACAAACTCTTCTACAACTTGGTTTCTCACTTCCAATAGCACCACTTTTGTGTAGCCTTCTTGACATGAATTCAGATCTCATTGACCCACCTGCCTTCTATAATTCAGTTTACAATTTATATAATTATTCATTTTCAAGTGAAAATTTCATTAGTATCTATTTTCCCCACAACTGTAGCCCTGATTACGTTCGCGGCACTGTTTCAAGCACTTTGCATATCTAAACTCATTGAACTCCCTCAGTAATCCCACGAGGTAGGTACGTACTATTATTATTTCTGTTTTACTAATGAGAACCCAAGACCAAAGGAGGTTATATAACCTGCCCAAGGTCACTGGTAAGTAAGTGATAGAGTCTGGATTTGAGCCTTAAACAGCCGGGCTCTAAAGCCAGCACACAGAATGCTGCACTGCGCATGTGGTCCATCCACATGCGGGTGCTGAGTGGGGGATGAATGATACAGCACTCTAAGTCAATGCCATTCTAGAGAAATAAAGTGAGTATTATGCAGGCAGCAAAGAATGTACAAAGTTATAGCTGTCTGTGGGCTGGATCAAAGGAAATCACACACACAACCTTCATCTTTTTTAATGTGACTCAGGCCTTAGAATAAGAAACAAGGGTGCAGACACCTTTTCTTTCCTTTCTCATTTGCTGCAGCAAAGCACTGGTCCTCCTGCCACCCTGATCCCCTGTGTCATACGTGAGCTAAAATCATGTCCCCCCAGTTGTTCTTTCTGTTTTTTCCCTGATCTATGCATTTGCAATCAGCTGCTCAAGCAATTTTTTTTTGTCCCTAACTCCCTTCTTCCTCCCCCAGACTCCATCAAGCAGCACCGAGAAGCATAAAAGCAGCAAAACCATTTTCTGAACTGAACTTGAACTCTAAACCTCAGGAGATTCACCCATTACTGAGCTGCAAGGCTCCCTGGGCCTCCAGCTATAGCAGTTCTGTGAAGTCAGCACAGTGTGCTCATGGGGGCACCATATTTTATTTTTCAATCAAGCATGGTACTGTCAAGTATTGCTTAAGTGGCTTGGTATCAGCACTTTCCCCCCCCCCCCCCCCCCCAATAACTTATGAGCTTGATGTGCATGAAGTTTCCTCATGTGAAAACGTGTCAGTTATTCAGCTTTCCCCAAGTCCTGGTTTTCTTATTCTGAGTGACTTCAGGAGTTTTCTGCGAAGGGTGATCCCCTGGGTCCTGTTTGGCTGGCGGTCAGCCTGTGCATGTTAACTATAAATGCATTCCGGTGACTCAAGTTTGAAGCAGCCAGCATCAACCCCAAGGACCAGATTGGGGGCAAGAGCGGTCTCAGGTGTTCGGAGCCCCTCAGGTGCAGGTTGGTGATGAATTCTGTGCCGCTTTCAGTGTGAGCAGTGCTGGCTGCTTGGGGTCAGCTAATATTTCCCTTCAGGCTGTCACTCTGGCTGGCTTTCAGAAGGGAGCTGCTTCGAGTAGAAAGCTCTTTATTTTTACCACGAGCCCTTCCCCTGTAAACAAATCTGATTTTGATAGTGAGAATTTCTTATCTTCCAGGACCCTAATTTTTGTAAGGAGACAGCAGTGACCTGAGCATGCACATAAACTGATTCCCATAGTCATCCATCACAGCTGGAGACAATCTGAACTTGAAGGTGCTACCCACACACCCCATGGACTCAGTTCTTCGTAGGGTGAGTGTGATGTGTGACACCCACAAGAGAGAGAGAAAGGGACTTCACATGGCCATTGGTTTCATCCATCACTTGTTCAGTGACATATTAATGGGGACCTGGAGATTTATTATTTATTAATTCTACAACAGCAACAGTACAATCCCACCAAACCCTCAATACTTTTATTTGAAGTCAGAGGCACTGAGAGTTTTAGTTTTAACCAGCTCTTGGCTTTTTTTTTTTGGCTCAGATTTGAGCCTCACGATTTTAGGGGAGGCCAGGTACAAGCCCTTGGTAAACTAATATTCCACATGCATGGTTGCAATTGTGAGTGGGTTGTAAATTGAAAAGCACTTTACACATTTGATTCATTGTTATTTAAATTATATCTAAGTTATTATTACTTAGGTGATTATCATATTATTTAGATAGGTATCCTAATCACATAAATAATACCAACATATAGAATAAACAGGACAATAGGCTGTGAGTGTAATCGTTGTTATATTTTCGGTCTTCCCAAAAGGTGCACCAAAATGAGGTTTCTAATCATCATTTCCAATATTTATTGAGAACTTTCAATATATGTCACTGTTGTAGCTTTACTCTGGTTCATATCTTCCATCAGGAGATGAAGTTCAATGAGGGTAGGGATGACATCTGATTTGTTCACCGCTCTGGCAGAGAACAATTGTTCTGTATCTATAGAATGAGTGTGTGAGCTGAAACATGATGTGTCCAACTGTCATTGAATCTGCTTCTCTGGAGGTTTGTAGAGACTGTCAACCATGTCATCCAGAGTGTGTCACCGTTAGTCTCCCTCAAAATGTCCTCAGATATTCAGTCCAAAAACGACTCTTTTCTGATATAATTCAACAGCTAACTGTTCAACGCTCACCATGCCTAGCACAACATTTCACCCAATCTCGGTACTACTGTTTTAAAATAGAGTTTATTATTCTTCAGGTACAATGAGGCGACAGACCAAGAGATGACTGCCATTGACAAGATAGTTTGTTCCGGTTCCCAAGAGGAGTGGGCACATCTGTCAGAATCACATGGCAGAGCACCAGGGTCAGTCGGGAAGCAGATAGACTGAGGGACAAATGGACAAGAAAGAGCCTGTGTGGTGTTCTTTGTGGAACACACAAGGCAGAACAAGCCTGTTTTGAACCAGCTAGTTTGAATAAGTTCAGGAAATTCAGGGGAATCAGCGTTGTTCTTGGTTGCTTGATATTTGGCCCTGGAGTGATTAGATCAGGAAGACAGTGGCCTAGTGAGAGTGAGATTCTGATAGAGTAGGTGGTTGGGGAAATGAATTTAAATCAGTTGGTTTGCATATGAAAGTCATGCTCCCAACTAGAACCCTATACAATCTCTAAGATCGCCCTGTGTGGGTGATCAAGGCCCCAAGATGTAAAATTATTTTAAAAATACAGAAAATAAAAAGACATGGTTAATACAGGGAGATGGATCCTTATTCATATTTTTCACTGGAGGAAAATATGGTTTCTAAAAGTGAAATGGCCGAGACCGGTTTGGCTCAGTGGATAGAGTGTCGGACTGCGGACTGAAGGGTCCCGGGTTCGATTCCGGCAAGGGCATGTACCTCAGCTGCGGGCACATCCCCAGTAGGGGGCGTGCAAGAGGCAGTTGATCGATGTCTCCCATCGATGTTTCTGACTTTCTATCCCTCTCCCTTTCTCTCTGTAAAAAAAAAGTCAATAAAATATATTTTAAAAAAATCAACCACTTTAGAATGACACTTTGTACCTTCACAAGGTTGTGCAACCCTTGCCTTCTGCTCTGTAAAAAATCAATAAAATATATTTAAAAAAATAATAAAATAAAAGTGAAATGGTGTGATGAGGCTCAGACAGCTAGAAAGAACAATAGTAAGATTCAGACTTATAGAATCTTTCCGGTGCATTGTGGGCTGCTTCTATCTGCAATAGTTGTCCCCTTTGCTTTATTCTAAGAACATTTCTTATTCAAGAATCACTCAATAGAAGACTTTCTTTAGCTGCAATACAGAAAACCCAAACTTGAATTAACTGAAACAAACGGCCATTTACTGACCTCTGTGTTAGGAAGGGCAGGACTGGGGAGGGCAGGGTTAGAAGGCTATAATAGGAGCTCTCTTCCTACTTATATTTGCTTTATCTTCATCTGGCTTCAGTCTTTCCTCTTGCAGACTATCTTTCTCCATAAAGATGGACTCACAGCTTCTAGAAGTTTCTAGAAATTTCTCACATTTTCACCACATGAGAGAAAAGAAATCTTTCAGTACCATAGGAGGACTGTGATTGGTGTACTGGTAACATTGGGGCTACTCCATGGACTAATTCTTGTTACTTGGAAAATAAAGTACTATTACCCCATCTTAACTCATGTGACCATTTGGGGGAAGAAGAGAAGGGAGATCTGTCACCAGAATAAGTAAGTAAGGGCTAGTAGTTAGAGTAAAATATTAGATGTTCTCAAAGGAATATTTGGTAAAATTCAGTGTGATTCTCAGCTACTCACTACCATACAAAACAATCTTGGATGATTTATTGCTCTATCTGGGACATATTTATCAGAGGAAATCCCAGGGACATTTTAGCAGTCATAAAATAAACAGGAAGAAAAATTAATCTATTTTATTACACAATGGAAAAGTAAAGGTTCAGCTCAGTTGTGAGTGGAAACTGAATTCTGTTTCAAAGAAACACGAAAGGCAAAGGTGAATGTAAGCGGTCTGCAGCTCAAGGAAGCGTGTGTCTCCGGGCAATGCAGCCCTGACAGTCTGGATTTGGGGACACTAAACTGAGCCTCACAGAGTCATAAAGTCATTTAACAAGGAGAAGCAGACTTTGGGGATTATCTCTAGATGTTGGTCACTGATGGATAAGAGACAATCAGTTCCCTCTGCTAACTGTAGACTTTTCAACCTTTCTGCTTCCTGGGAGTTAAACTTTGTGGGCAATCAGGATAAATGCAATCTTTGCCTGATTTGGCATCAAAGAGTCACCCACTTGACTGGGCAAAAATCACATGGAGTGTTTTGTCCTGTCTCTGTCAAAAATAACTAATTGTCTCAGATAGTACCTTTTCCCCACTGCCTCCCAAATCCACCTGTAATTTGCCTTAGTAGCTTACATCAAATCCAACATATTAATTTCTCATAAGACAAATCTAAAATGTGGGCTAGAGGAGTTGGAGGAGTGAAACAACCTAGCTGTGACCAAGGGCTCATAGCACAAGTGTGAGGCGAATCTAAGAGTAAACTTACAACTTCAGAGTGACATCACCATCTATATCATCATACACGTAGGAAGGTTTATCTTTTCTGAAAAACAGGATTCACCTCTTATATCCCCAGTGGATGTCTGAAACTGCAGATAGTACCAAACCCTATATACACTATGCTTTTTACCTACACATTCATACCTGTGATGAAGTTTACTTTATAAATTAGGCACAGAAGGAAATGAACCACAATAATCATAAATAAGACTAACTATAAAAACAACTGTAATAAAGTTATGTGAATGTGGTCTCTCTCCTCTCTCTCTCTATTTCTCTTTCTTTTTTCTGAAAATATCTTATGCTATATTTACACATCACACCTTGTGATGATGCGAGATGATAAAATGCCTGCCTGATGAGATAAAGTGAGGTGATGTGAGATAAGCATTGTGTCTGCATTAGGCTACTATTGACTTCTGAAAATAAGAAAAGGATGATAATCTGCTTACTGTCATCTTGGAGATTGCCCCATGGACCTGTTGATGATTTGATGTCAAGAGCAGATAATGTCAATAGAATAGTGGACAACTTATGGTACAGGGACGAGGCCTTCTGCCTTCCTATTCCTCCAAGCAGCCTCCCATGATAAGCATACCTAACCTCAGGATTCATATGACCTTGCAATGATTCCCACTTCTTAAATCTTGTCCAGTAGGTTAGCACAGAAGACTTGGGAGGGTTGTGTTCCTGAAGACCTCACATACTCCGGTCCACTTCCTTCAAGACTATTCTGGACTAAAGTTGACAGACATTAAGAAGTCATAAATATTCACCATTGAATATTGTTGTCATCAATTGACCTTTGGCTATCAGGCGATAAAATGACTATTTTCTGAAGATGCACTGTGATATAATGAAATTACATGGGGTTTGGGATCAGTCATTCAAAATGAATTTCAAGTCTTAGCTCAAACATTTAATGGTTCAATGGCCCAAAGAGAAAAGCTGAACTTCCTGAAGTCTCTCTTGTTCATCTGTGGCGAAGAGTACCTGACCATTGGGGCTAGCACCCTTTTTCTAGACTCCATTATTGGACACCTACAGTTGCTTTAAACTTTATTTTTTGTCCTGTTGAATAGTATCTGTTTGTTTAAGTTCCATTTCTGCCAATGGATCCTTAGTACACATTTATTTTCCCCACTGTGCAATAGAGCTGATTTTCTGCCTCAAGCTCTCATATAGACTCATTATGTCAGAAGGGTGTAACAACTGATATTTGACCATGCCTGAGAATCAATAGCGAAGTCCTTTTACTTTGTATTTCTAGTGGTGACGGGTACTTAATAAATACAAAGGAGTGTTACATTCTATTACAGGGATGAATACTGGTCGGCGGTACAAATGAATATCTTCTACATCACATTTCTCCAATTTGAGAATAGCAATGCAATGCATTATAAAAAGATCAATCATGTTGTCATTACGGTCGTCTTTGGCTCCAACCAGTTTATTGGATTCTTTTAGTTTCAAGTAACAATAAAATAAATTGCCTCTTATATTGAAAGGGAAAATATCATGTTTGAGACAGGATTGAGATTTTATGGCTGAGATAAAATGAAGCCATTGAAAATACAGGTTTCTTATCAATGGACCAATGAATTATATGCGAATAACTTCTATTCCTCCACCAGACACTGAAGCCTGATACAGTGTCATTTTGGGTTTGATATTTTAGGATGAAGGCTCAGCATTTTAATTTAAATAGTTCTTGCATTTTTGAGTTAAAGAGAATAAAACAGATCACCTATTTTTTATATGTTTCACTTATAGAGGTCCAAGTTTACCCCTTAAAACAACTTCTGCATGCAAGACATCAAGCCAGAGGCTTTCTCCTCTAACTTGACCTAACAGTCATCATTACGGACTGAAAAAGTTCTAAAGTGAGTCTAAAATTTGGTGATATCTTAGTTATACTTCGTATGCAGTGATGAAACAGAGTGGTCAATGACTCTTCAAGGTCACATGGAAATTTACCTGCAGATTTAGGGGCAAGAGTCCACTAGTCAAGAACTTTTCTAGATTATCTCATTTCCTCCCACTATGTGCTGAGCCCTGTGCTGTGAAATATGATCAAATGCAGCAGAGAAATGAAGTACTTTTCTCCTGGAAATTATGATCTTAGAAGACAAGATGTCTTAGGAGACAAGATTGTCTCCAAGAACAAAAAAATCTAAGCGAGACTAATATCCTGTGTTCTCTTTCTTGTTTCCCATGGAAACATCCATCTTCCATGCCCTCAGAGATCCCTCATCTCAGCTCAAGCCTTTATCACCCAGAATTGTTGTTGTTCAGCTAGCTTTTCTGTTTGTCATTTGTTTTTATATATTTTTCATTTGGCAAGTCAGTGCCTCAGGCTTTTTAATCTGTAAGCTTCAGGATCTAAAGCTACTAAAAATACAGAAATGTCAAAAATTCAGAATGCTTTGAGGAGAAAGAAATGAAGAAGCAGCACGCACAACTCAATATGTTCTAACAGGCCCTTCTTATCTTGGCCTTTCCCTGCCCTTTCCTTCTCTTAAATTTGTGATGACATTTTAATTAAAATGTTGATACAAATCAAACATATATAATAGGTCCAGGAATATTTAACATTTGTAGATGGAGGCTGCATATTTACTCAGACAGAACCTACCAGCTTGTCTGATTCATTTGTGGGAGTCATATGTGGGAGCTGCTAGAGAAGAGAATCTTTATAAGAAAATTATGACTGAAGTCACCCTTTTCAGAGAATAAGGTTTGCCACTGAGGGAAGGCTCAGCCTGACCCTGATCTCAGCAAGTGACCTATGAGTGACCACAGAAGAAAAGTGACCACAGTGACCAGAGTCAGTGATATTGATAGATAAAAGGAAGCATTAGGTCTGATCCCAGCACCAGACTGACCTTGTATTGGTCTTGAATACATGTTAGCAAGACAAGGAAACTATATGCCTCCAGGGGACTCAACGATTGTCCCCCAAATCACTTGGCTGGTTGGCCACGGAACTGGGACTTCAGTTTAATCTTCTCAATTCTGTGTTCTGTCACTTGTGACCTGACAAAAATAAGTTAGTTAGTGTCACATTGTCCTACAGGTCACCGGCTAATTCTAGGCTCAGAGCAGGGGTCAGTAGCTGAATAGAAGGAACTAATCAGCTTGAGGGTCCTTGGTGAGGCTGAAGTCCAGGGCAACTTTTAATAAAGGGGCATAGATTTGGGAAGAGGAGTGTCGGGGGCATGCTAAGCAGGTGATGTGACACACAGAAAGGGATAGGTATGGGTGAAGGAACAGCCTCAGGAATGTGCATCTTCTGGACACATGAGTTTGATTGTTTTGCCATGTCTAAGTGAACATGCATAGAAGAGTGGGTAGGATGCTGGTCCTAGATGCCAGAGCAACTTGACACAACCAGCTAAACATACATTTTAGTTTGTAAAATGAAATCATACGCATGATCTGATGTGAGCCTGGATGACTGAATTATTATTATTATTATTATTTATTATTATTTTACAGGTCAGAAAAGTGTAAGGTTCAGAGTGGAGATTTTGTTAGTGCTCACATTCCAAGGTCAACTACCAGAGAAACAAACTGCATAAGAGTTTAGGCCTAAAATCTTTTCAACTTGTTTCACACACTACATCTGGTTTTAGTCCTTGTTCTCTCATTTTGGGCAAAACCTGAACTTAACTCTCCTTCAAAAATGTAGATGATAATGACCATCCTGCACAAACGTAGCATTGTTTGTGCAATTGATACTGACAGTGATCGTGGAAGTGCTTTGTAAAATCCAATAGAATATATAGAACTTGAGGGCATTAATATGTTTCCATTTTTGCTCATGACCTTCAGGCTTACGTTGTGGAGGAACCATTTTTCTCTGTAGGCAGCATGAGGCTGGTGAACTGAATGCATGCACTAAGCCTGCTTCCCCTATTATCTCAACAAGTCCTCCACTCCTGCCCAGAGGTTCTGGCTGATTTCTGGGCTGTTCCCGGAGCAGAAATGTCAGGATGTTCATGTGAGAAGTCAGATCTCATGGGTTAACTCTTCTTTTGGCAGGGAAAGGCATGCAGGTCAGCAGTGATGAAATGTGACCAGCCCAAGGTCACACAGATGGTTAATGGGAAAGCCATTTCTAATAAACCATCTGTGTTTTTATTTCCCAGACCTTTAACCTCTCTTTAGGACTTTTTGGTCCACTGTATTCACACAAAAGGAAAGAAGGATACTCAGACCTCTTGTTTTAAACTCTCCACTTTATGTCTTGTGGTCCAGGCCTAAGGCCAGGGAGAGGGTGGCAGGGAGCAAACACTGATTCATCCTATCACCTCTTGGGAAAGTATATCTGCCAAGGATGTTTTTATAATGTTTTCTTAGTATCAGCACTTTGTCAAATGTAACAAGCTTATCACTGCTTCTGTGAAAGAGAAAACTAGAGAGGGGAAACAAGAAAAAAGAGGGGAAAACCAGGAAGCTGAGGGCATAAAAGAATAGAAGAATATAATACCAATAATAGTAACTGCTGTTGAACACTTAGTGTGTGCCTTGACAAGTGCTGTCTAACATCTTAGCTAATGCTTGTGGAAACACCACGAGGCGGTTATTGTCATTGTCTTTACAGAAAGAGGTTTAGCCTTGAGCGAGGTAAAGTGACTAACTTGACAAAGCAGTAAAAGGAAAAGGTGGGATTTGAACTTGGGCCATCCAGGGCCAGAACTTTGGTGCCTACGTCTAACACTGTATTGAGGGCAAAGATAGGAGAAGCCTGTCTGTTGGGATGCCAGCATTTTCAGATAATCAATACCCATGATGTTAGTACCTGTGAGGGGTTGAGGTAGCCATGCAGATAATCCAAAGGCCTCAGTGATTCACTCAGTCTTCCATTCGACAGCAACTGAGATGTAGCTGCCAACTGTATTTGACTTTTCTTGATCTTTGGCTTTTTGTTAGCTATGGCTGGGGCTGCATTCTAGATGACCTCAATGACCTTCATCCTTGTTTAGTGTCCTCTTCTTTGGATATGGGAAGAATCTGAAAATATGATGAACATGAGGTTAGAAAGTTGAAGGAGTTGACACTGTCTCCTCAAGATTCTTGGCTATGGAAAAGAGGAAGAAAAAGAGCGATGGCTAGCAGAAGGGCTGCCATGCACAGGATGTGTCTAGAGCAGTGATCGGCAAACTCATTAGTCAACAGAGCCACATGTCAACAGAACAATGATTGAAATTTCTTTTCAGAGACAATTTTTTTTAATCTTAAACTTCTTCTAACACTACTTCTTCAAAATAGACTTGCCCAGGCCATGGTATTTTGTGGAAGAGCCACACTCAAGGGGCCAAAGAGCCACATGTGGCTCACGAGCCGCAGTTTGCCAACCTCAGATCTGGAGGTACAGAAGAAAGAGGAAACTTGACAAAACAAAATCCCTGATGAAACTGGGAGACTGCAAACATGGGATTCAAGTAAAAAAGAGATGGCTCACAAACAGAACCCTGACAGTTTTGCCTGCCGTCTCACTACAAAGTATGATTGAAATTGGGTAGACTCTCATGGGACGAAAAAGGAGACTTTGAAAGCCATTTAGCCTTGTTATAAACTCTACCAGCTAAGTGTCAATGTGATGTGTCTATTCCTGTCTTTCTGCTAATTAGCCTCCAATATAACCTCAACTCAAGGATAATTGCCTGGGAGACACTCTGATTCCTCCGTACTCTTTCTCTGGGCAGATCTGAGGTTGGCTTGCTCTCCCCTTGCCCCTTACAGTCAGGCATGTCTGTGTGACTTGCTCAGGACAGTTAAATGTCAGTGTGTCACTTCCGGGGGAGCACTTTAGAACCAGTTTTCACAATTGCTACTGTCACCACCCGCCTCTGAAACCATAACCTGCAGTGGTTTAGAGAGGGCTTCTCTCGTGGGTTGGTCTCTGGGTGGGAACAACGCAGAACAGTCTTCAGCTAATCTCTGGCAGACATTGACTATGAAGAAAACATATTTTTGTTGTGTTAACCTGTTGTGATTTGGAGATTGTTGCTGCAGCACAGTCTCAACACACACGAATAGTATTGGGCTCCCTATTAGTGAGACATCCTCAGATTGGGTGAATGACACCATGCTAAGGGCAAAGGGCCTTCAAAAGAACAAAGACAGAAACAAGACAAGAGAAACAGCAGCAGCTCCAGGAGCAGCAAAAACAACTGTAGCTCCACCCCTCCTTCTGTGTATCCATGGCAATTATAGTCCCTGGGAGGGTTGCACTGGCTTTTCCAAGTACTCACTGTTCTTTAAACATAGGGACTGTCTTTCGCATTCCCCATATCATTTCTCTACAGTGTGTCCTTAGGGTGGAAGATCACTCCATTGGCTGAGTTTATCATGCTGTGCCTCACTTCCTCTGCCCTGAAGTGAAGTTGAATTATAAAATAGGGCCAGCCTTATCTTGAGCAGCCATGCAACAGTGGTATGTGGAGCTGAGAGCTGAAATATGTCTTGGGGCTTTGGGAAATGTTTTCAATTCAGCATTCTGTGATCTTTGTGCAAAGATTCTTGATAGTCCTTTAGGAGTGACTGAACACAAACAGGAAAGAAAGAAACAACTTTGTATTTAGATGCCTCAGACCAGCTAGTAAACAAGCAAATGTTAATAAAAGAAATTGTGGACTTAGTTATTATAATTATATACATCATGTAATATTAATAATGAATGGAGTCCTATATGTTTACATGTATTGGGCTCAGAGTCGTTTAGTAGATCACTACCTGGGTGTCTGAAGCCCTGGATTTAGCTCCAGCTCATCAGAAACCAGCCAGAAAATCTTGGGCAAGTAGCTTAGCTTTCTCTACATTTTCCTGACTTAGAAAAGTACGCATTCTAGAGAACTGATACCATAGGGTTTACTCTTACAACGGGATGCCCCATGTGCCCACCTCCAGTCCATTAAAATGTGTCTTCTGAAGAGTGTTTCATAGACACGTCTACCAAATCCTGCTAAGGGAAAAGGCAAGGAGACTACTTCAGTGGGTGTTTTTGTGCACAGCCCAAAGTGATCCTTCGTGAATTACTTACTGCTGTATAATAAATTGAACCAACAGCAAACCTTTATTGTCTCATTGTTTCTGTGGGGCTGAAATCCAGGTAGAGTTTAGCTGGGTTTATCTGGGCTCTAACAATCAGTGGGTCAGTCAGAGTTTCAAACATCTCAAGACTCAACTGTGAAAGATACATTTTCAAACTTACTCATGCAGTTATCAGCAGGTTCTGTTCCTGTGGGGGGTATGACTTAGGAGTCTAGTCCTTGCTGGTCCTTTCTTTGCCGTGTGAACATCTCAGCGAGGCAGCTGACAACTGGCTTCATCAGAGTGAGGAAGTGAGGAGAGCCTGGGAGACGGGAAGAAAGTCACAGGTTTTTAAATAATCTGAACTCAGAAACCTCACCCCATCACTATTGCTGTAGTCTATTCATTAAAAAAAAAACTCTCCATTGTTGAAAGCATTTCAGATGTTTCCCTCCCCCCCCCCCCCATTAAACCCCCTTCTCCTCATTTTTGTCCCTTCCCTCGGCCTTCACACCTCTATTGTTAGTTTCCATGGGTTGTGCATATATGCATGCAAGTTCATTGGTTAATCTTTTCCCCACTCTACTCCCCTTCTTCCCTCTGAGGATCCTCAGTCTGTTGCATGCTTTCATGTCTCTGAATGTATTTTGTTTGTCAGTTTATTCTGTTCATTAGATTCCACATATACCTCATACCCGCTGTCTTCCGTTCTTTAGAGAGAAGTCAGCAAGTCTAGCATATAGTCCAGGGGAGGAAATTACATAAGAAGGTAAATACTAGGAGGTCCTAAAACCCATCTTAGAACTCTGCCTATCACAAGCTTTGTGTGTTGTCTTTAAAATGTGTGCATGTTTGCATTTGTGTGTATGCTTAATTTAATAGGAGGGTAATGTTTTGAATTACTTATGGATCAGAAAAAATTTCTTTTCTAGAAACAGATTCCTTGTTGATCCCACAACTATTAGTGTGTCAGCTTTCAGACACAGACTCTGATTGGATGAGCAAGGCCTTAGGTTATTTCCTTATGTCTTCAATTCTAGTTTCAAGATTTATATAAAGGAGGCAAGTAAGGCCAGAATGGGGCAGTGACCTGCTCAAGGTCACCACTCCTCAAGGAAATGACAGAGTTGGGGCTAGATCATAGGGTGCTGGGCTTTGGGTCAAGAGTAGTTTCTTTAAGATTTGACTTTACTTGGGTGTCTACCATATGCTCTAGCATTTAGCACCTGCTGCCCTCAGCATGCTCATCATTGTCTGAAACATGACTCATTCTCCCTGGGATACTGTGAGGTCTGAAACTCAAGGAACAAGTCCCATTAGTTTGGGCACATTACTAGTCACAGAAGATGAACACAAGAATCCACTGCATGTATTCTTTTTTCTTAACGTGGGGAGTCTTGATCATGAGGTTCCTGTCATACATCAACAAACATTATTTTTCATTCTAGTCCCTTAAAGTGATCTCACACTCTCCTTCTATAGCCTCACCCAGGACCTCAGCTTTGCTGTCCTGAGTTATGATAACAATCTCCAAACACCTCCCTTGATTCCAAGTACTTTCCCATTTTAGTACATTCTCTTCCCTGTAACCTGAGTAGGTTTTTTGTTTGTTTGTTTACTTGTTTGTTTTTTGATATCTCATTCCCATTTTCTTCAAATGGGCCCAATTCCTTGGTTAGACCCAGTAGGGTCTTCATGATAGGGCACCTTGCTTAGGTTTTCAACTTCATCTCATTCCTCCATTTGGCATGAATACTGCTCCTCAGCTGACCTGCACACCTTGAATGTTCCCAAGAAAGTACAGCAATTTTCATGCCTATATCCATGCTGTGCCCTCAGGCCTGAATCACCTTTCCTTCAGCCTCTTCTCTCTCTCATTCGTCCATCGAGATTATCTCCAGCATCGTGTTCTTAGAAGCCTTTTCGGTGGCCCTTCTCCCTGAGACTGAATTTGCTAGCAATTCTCCATACTCCCCCTAACCTACTATCATTACTCCTCATAGCTTCAGTTTCATACCATAACATGCACCAACAACTACAAGAGTCTCAACAAAAACACACAGAAGTTATCCTTTTGTATATCATTTATTGAGTTATCATGAAACCTCGAAGACTACTGAGTATAATATCTATTATCCTGTTTTTCTAGGAAAACTTTAAAGAGTTGGGATGTATGAGCATTATGAGGAGGGTGGTATTCTGGTTAGAAACACCAGATCTCACAGCCAGTCCAAAGTGCAAGGTGCAGTCTAAGTCTGTCTCCTATCCTCTTAATAAATGAGTCTGAGCTTTAGAAGGTTGAGGCAAATTATCAGATAAAATCAAATCAGCATGACCTTTAAGATGTTGTCTCCACAATACTCTCATGCAGACCCTTGTGGCCGATCTAATTTGTTTTACATTGGCAAAAACCCAGAAAATTTTACTTGCCCTAATTAAATTTGAGGATTAATTTGATTGGCTCATGAAGGGCGGGTCATTACATGAGCATCACAGAGCTATTCTGTTTATCTCTATTGAGTCTTTGTAATTGCTTTTGAAATCCCCAGCGATCTGGTTTCTACATCTGGATCTGGGGTTCCAGCTGTTTAGGACAGTAGTTCTCAAACATTAGCAAGGAATTGTAGTGCTTGTTAGAATACAGATTATTGAACCCCAGGATTTCAAAGTCAGTAGTCTTGGGTGGGATCTGATTATTTGAATGTCTAACATGTTTCTAGGTGATGGTGCTAACTTACTGGTCCACAGATCATGGACCATCTATAGAAAACAAAGGGAGCCCAACCTATGGTCCCAACCCACAGGTGTTAGCTTAGATGCTGCTCTTCCCACTTGGAAAAGGTAGTTAACATTCTTCCTTTGGTTCATCCCAGATGACCTGTTTTTTTTGGTGGTTTTTTTTTTTTTTTTTTTTTTTTTTAGCAACTCAGAGTTAGTTTTAGAGTTATTTGCAGATAATTCTATTCATTGCTTCATAATATTATCACCTAAATCTGCTTATTTTTATGAGAAAATAAATATTCTTATTGCTAACTCAAATTTACTTGGGGCACCTATTAAAACACCCTAAGTGATACAGGCCTTCACGTACATGAGCTTCTGAAAAGTCCCTTTTCGTTCTCCATTCTCCCTTCACCAGAGCTGTGACTATACTGTTCTTCCTCTAAGATGGGTGTTTTTGTTTCCTGTCCTTCAGTATCATTGAGGTTCTTATTCCATCAGGAGAACACTTTAACTCCCATCCTATCAGTCTCTCCTTCCTTACCTTGTCCTCTTCAGCATGAGTCTCCCATCCTTTAAAAAACTGTGAAGATGCTCTTCTTTGCCACTTCAACGGTGAGACTGAAGACACATTTGACAACAGATTCTCCATAGCCCAGGAATAGCTGACATTGCTGAGGGGATGCGCAGCTGCTGGGAGGAGTCACAATGCTCTTAGACATTGGAATATTGACCTCCTCCTGGGAAGAAACAGAACAAGGACCAGATTGGCTAGTGGTGGGGGAAATATACAGAAACCTGCTATTGCTCTCATGATCTGTGGTTATGTAGAGAACATATTTAAAGGTATTGGTAGGGGTGTCAAGAAGAAAATAAGGGCTATCTGTGTTCACTTTCCCTTTACAGGCTTTGTTCACGGAAGAATCTCTTTCATAAATCTAAAATGTCTTTGGTTTTAAAAATAGATAAACAAAAATGCATCCACAGGGTTTGCTTGAAGCCAGGCATTGCTGGTGCACTTTACAAGCATAGATATGTAAGGTACTTACTGAAGAAATGTGAAGGGATTGGAGCGAACACTCACGTGTTTCTATCCAATGAGCTATGTCAATTGTTATTCCCCATTGCCTTCCCCTCCCATTCAGGCTATCAGAAAGAGTGGAAAAGATAATGTTTCCAGTTCTTGATGTCCGGTTTTGAATTGGCTGCAATAAATTCTCTAGCCACAAAGGCAGCATTGATAGCCTTGGTACAGTTTAAGTAATTTTAAAATTTAGATTTACATCAGTCCCAGTTTTACCTGATTGACTCATTCCATTCAACACCATTGATTGTTATTTAGAAAATGGTATTTTCTGTTCTCTTTGCCTCTTCTATTGTTGACCTTGTTTCTGCTTCTCCTGTCTCTACCAGTCTTTTTGGGCTTGTTCTCTTCCCTTTCTGTCATTCCAATGTTTGTATCTCACTGGATTTTGTCCCTGGTCCTTTATTGCTCTGTATGAACTTTCTGGACAAACTCTTGTGGCTTTTACTTCACCAATAAACTTCCTCCCAGTCCATAGGTCAGTGGTTTACCATAAGGGATATTTTGAAATGTTGTGGGACAATTCCAGCTGTCATGAAAAATGGGAGAAGGGGGGTACTGGTACTAGGAAGGCAGGGACCAGGGAGGCTAGACATCCTACAATGCATTTGCAATCAATAACTGTTCTAGAATAACCTGTATGATTTTGAATGTTCATTCTGACATTCATGTTAGTAAAAAACCCAATTGTCACTGTGTGGACCCAGAATATATATCACTTTCCCTAAGATTCCAGAGTATTTTTGATAATTTTTATTATATCTTAGTTTTTCAGGAATGCAATAAATGTGCAAATCAATAAGTAATTGTATTTTTTATGTTTCAGGACTTCACTAAGAGTAATTGATCAGATCGCCATTTTGAAAAAGTACATTAATGACAGCAATATTATTCATCTGATTTGAGTCTCCAATGTAAAACACCCACATTGGTCTGAATTCAAAGGGATTCTACTAATTTATATCAGTGTGTCTCAATACCCCTCATTTCGCAATGCCACATATGAAAAGAATTAACATTAAGCTATAAATTAGGTTAACTTCTTCCCCCAGACAATTATTCTTGCTTTCCCCACATGTGGCTAGCCCTGGAGAACAGAAAAGAGAAGACAGATAATAAATATTAATAAGTATTTGATATACCTAAATAATATTAATTAATTACTAGGCATTGTTTTAAGAAGCTGGAATATTTTAACTCAATCTTCACACTAACTCTAAAAATAGTCATTATCACTTTTCCCATTTTATAGTTGTACACAACACAGAAATTAAGTAAGTATCAAGGGAAAATAGTAGATATAGACTTGTGATTTGAGAGCCTGTGTTCTTAAATCATCATGCTACACTGATTTTCAGAAAAGCAGCACTATCAGAAAGGAGCTTAGAATATGGAAGATTAGTGAGGATGTGGAGGAGGGAAAATGTCAGCATTCAAGAGAGTCCTGGAGCGATAACACATCACATCAAAGAAGGGTCTATAAAGTCAATGTATTACAATTGCAGGTGGGCATGCACACTGAGAGCCAGGGTATTACTGGGAGTGACTACATAAAGCTAATGTCCAACTGGGCAGAGCTTCTTGCTGCATAGCTAAGAGCTTGGTCTAATATGAAATGTGCCTCGTCCTGAGTTTCACATCCTCAAGGATTCTCTCTAGCACCTTCTACCCAGTTTTCATGATGAAGCCTTTATTTTGATGCATTGTCACAAATTCTGCCCATGACTGAGCTTCTCTTTCCCAGCTCCTAAGGATTGATCACTTGGTTATGAGTTTATCAAAGTTGGTTTTTCTTTTAGGCCCTGCCCTCTAGAGTTCAAAGGCCTATACTTTCCATCCCAGACTTCCAGGACCCCAGTCGAGGTGCAGACCACTTGACTTCCTTTTAACTGGGACGAGGCAAATAATACAACCAAAATTTCTTCTACATTCAACAGAATGAAAAATGTTGCAGTGGGTGTCTCTTAAGAGGTTTCTTTTTGGTCCTAATGATGCACACTTTATTTTTTTTTCAATGTGTAAATGGTCCCATAATTTAATTTAATAGTGTTTATGACAATATGTAATAAATACCAGAAAATGTATAAATTGTTCTGGGTGCATTAGCTCATTAAAATGAATGCTTGCTAGATTCTCGAGCAGGCTTTGAAAATGTGGTGCTAACTCATGTAAATTGCCATGACAAATGTGCTTCAGGACCAATAAAGTGTGTCCTGATTCATTAATAGTCATATCCAACATCTCCCTGTTGGTTCCTAAGAAAAGTCAAGTGGAGATCGATGACAGAGAAATTGCTCCCAGAATTCTGCCAACCTCCAGTCTTTCTGATCAGCATGTGTGGTTGCCTTTTGTGACATTTTGCCCCTGCAATGCTGCCCCTGTGTTTTTGAGCCCTGTAAGCTCGGGAAGGCCCCTGAGCTCAGTATGTTCTTCCTGCCAATGTCTGAGGTGGAGTCTTTAGATTTAGGCAGGCACCCCAGCCTCCTCCTGGCTCAAAACAAGTTTTACTGGGCTCAGAAGGGGGCTGCCAGATTAAGCTCAGCACAGGTGAGAGGCAGTGGAGTCAGTCCAAACAGTAAACAAGCATATCTCAGAAGCACACCGGAGCCACAGGCATAAATATGTAATAAAACTGCACTGAGAGGAGGTGAACTCATGTTTCATAATGTATTTATGTCCTGCGCAGCCTCTGAGATTCCAGGCACAGTCCAGAAAAAAAGCACCTCTCCCCTCACTGAGTAAAAAATGCAATTTGGAATCACAGGAATGACTTCTCAAGATATTAGAGACGTTCAACTATACCTTTGTCATTACTTTTGCTCCCAAAGTTTGCTATTTAATTTTACCTTATACAAACAGCTTCAGGAGCCAAAGATTGAACGGATTGTTCGAACAAACATATTGTCTTGGGAAATCATGTCTCCAAGACCTCAGTTGTCTGTGGAAGGCCTCTTACCTTTTAATACTTTTACAATTTATAAAATTGACTTTTCTTATTGTATCTGAAATGGATGTTGACTAAATCTGTGTAGCAGTTTACAGTCTAACACAAGCTTATAAGCATTCTTTGATTGAATTCTTTTTTTTATAGTTTAAAGTATTATATATGTCTCCTTTTTCTCTGATTGACACCCCCCCCCATGACCACTCTGATCCCCCAGGACAAGCCCCCATCACCCCAATGTCTGTATTCATTGGTTATGCTATTATGCATGCATACAAGTCCTTTGGTTGATCTCTAACCACTCCTCCTCCCCTGCCTTCCCTCTGAGGTTTGATGGTCTGTTCAGTGTTACCTTATCTCTGGATCTATTTTTGTTCATCAATTTATGTTGTTCATTATATCCCACATATGAGTGAGATCATGTGATATTTGTCTTTCTCTGCCTGCCTTATTTAGCTCAGCATAATGCTCTCAAGCTCCATCCATGCTGTTGCAAATGGTAAAAGTTCCTTCTTTTTTATAGGAACGTAGTCTTCCATTGTGTAGCTGTACCACCGTTTTTTAATCCACTCATCTGCTGATAGGCATTTAAGCTGTTTCCAACTTTTACCTATTATAAATTATGCTGCTATGAGCATAGGGGTGCATATATCCTTTCTGACTGATGTTTCTGGTTTCTTTTGGGATATAGTCCTAGAAGTGGGATCACTGGGTCAAATGGGAGTTCCATGTTTAACTTTTTGAGGAAACTCCATACTGTCTTCCACAGTGGCTGCACCAGTCTGCATTCCCACCAGCAGTGCAAGAGGGTTCCTTTTTCCCAGCATCCTTGCCAACACTTGCCATTTGTTGATTTGTTGATGAAAGCCATTCTGACAGGTGTGAGATGGTACCTCATTGTCGTTTTGATTTGCATCTCTGGGGTGATCAGTGACTCTGAGCAGGTTTTCTTGTGTCTCTTAGACTTCTGGATGTCTTCTTTCAAAAGGTGTCTATTTAGGTCCTTTGACCATTTTTTGATTGCATTGTTTATCTTCCTTTGTTAGGTTGTATGAGTTTCCTGTAAATGTTGGAGATTAAAGCCTTATCTGAGATAGCATTGGCAAATATGTCCTCTAATGCAGTGGCCTTTCTTGTTTTGTTGATGATTTATTTTGCTGTGCAGAAGCTTTTTATTTTGATGTAGTCCCATTTGTTTAGAAAGAAAATGTTACTCAGAATAGCTAAGGAACATGCCCATGATCATAGAGCAAGCAGGTAGTAGACATGGACACAAGATCATGTCATCTTATTTTGTACTTAATGCTCATGTCATTCCATTAAAGTGCCACTTGGCAAGGAGAGGAGAGTTTCCTCTTTCCATTGGTACTTCCTCATCCTGTATTTTCACCTTTTCCTGGGAATAGACTTTGATGACCAGAATCTGTCCACCTTGACCCTGGCTTACAGCATTCTGTTTTTGAAAAAGTCAGTTAGGTATATGCTAGAAAATGGTCAAAATTTGCTGTCTATTTGGTGCAGAATTTACTGTATATCTGAGAGGACAAAGGGAGCTTAAGAATGAGTGTGGAGAGCGCCCTTGGGGAACAAAAAGTTCCCCGAGGGGACTGATGGGCCTTGCCTGTCTGCTCTCTGCCCCCCAGGAGAATGATTACTTTCAATTGTAGTTTAGCAAACAACACTGCCCTTCAGCACATTAACATTGTAAATGGCCAAACGTCTATGGGACACTGGGAAAAGACTTAGGTGGCGCCTTGGATGGACATATAGCCTAAGGAAGTTAGTTAAGATAAGGGGTTTATTGGGGAAACATGTTAACAATGGAATGTAGCTTTGTTGTTTGGGGAACAAGGAATTGTGTGATATGTAAACCAGAACTGTTTAAAAGAGTGGAGTGAAAAGAGGGCTTTTCGGACCTCCTGATCCCATAGCTTTTGTTTCCTCTTTATTTCTATCCATCTTTCTATCTCTGTCTTTCCGTAAGCCTCACCCCCCTTTCAGGGACTGCTCGACTGATGCCGGCTGGCTCCGGCAAATGAGTTATTCAAAATATGCTATTAAGTGCCTACTATGTTTCAGGTATTAGAAATTTTGGAGCAAACAGACTTTTATGAATATATACATCCATTCACCATCCACCTCCCTATTCTATTATTTTTCCATCCATCCTACTTTCCATCTTACTATCCATCCCATGATCCATCCATCCATCTATTTATCCAACCATTAATTAATTTAATGGTAGTAAGCCATATGTAGTAGGGTCTTCTCAAAAGAAAGAAAATAAGAGAGGTTAAAAATACCTCAAAACAAACAAACAAACCACCATAAGATAAGTAAAATACCTCTGGGCTAAATATATTCAAATTAAGAGTAAACTTCTTAAAAGTATATTGCCTTCATTCATGTTTTTTTCCATTCTGGAGGGGCCAATTACTCATAGCAATATTATATGTTGAGTTTTTAGAGTTACCACAGCTAGAATTGTGTTGGCTTATTGGACTACTTTTCTTATATTATTATATCCTATATTTCATGCCAATGAATAGAGTTGTCCACAACTATACTGCTCAAAGTTTTCTTTCCTTTTCTTCTGAAGATGCATAATCTCAGACAAAAATTCAATACTTTGACAGTCTTTTCAGAAGTTTTCTTAAATGCAGGTCTATTGCTATTTCTAGTTATGACACAGCTCTCAGCATGTACGGTTATACCCATTCAGCGTAATTGAAGCCTTCACAAAAATAAAATATGCCTCATAAAATGCAGGTGTAAAATCAATTGCAGCAGGCCAAGTTTTGTTTTTTTTAAAGCACTCCACCAAGACTTATTGACATTTGTTTTATTTTTATTAGATTTATATTTCAATTTCACTACTTCCATTCTTATTAAAATATTGCATAAAAATGAGTCTTTATGCAAGTGTCCTGGTTAAGCAAGGAATAGGCACAACTCTGAATTTGTTGTTATAAAAATGAAATATTTACCAAAATTCTATGAGACAGCTAGAAAGATCTAATATTACTGAGTTCTTACTAAGTATCAGGCAGGAAGTACATATGCATGATTAGTTCATTTATCTTCATAACTGTTCTTTAAGTTGAGCAGTACTATTACCCATCTTAAAGTTAGGCAGTTGGAACAAATATAAATTATGTCATCCATCCAAGGGAACTAAGCCAGTCAAAACCAGGGTGTTTGAATCCCACTTGTATTTCTCATTAAGGAATCTTAGACCCATCAAAACCCACTCTTCATCTAATCATATATAATAAAAGGCTAATATGCCAATACACCGAAAGGCAGAACAACCGGAACAACCAAACAACTGGTCACCATGATGTGTGGTGACCACCAGGGGTCGTGTGCAGAACATGGTGGGTGTTGGTCACAGTGGGATGGTTGAGCAGGTGAGCGGGGTGCCAGACCAAGGTGGGGCACTGGTCTCTGTCATCAGGGTGAACCTCTGATGCTTACTGAAAATTACTTGCTCCTGTGTGCTATGGTCCCACCTGCTGCTTGCACCTGCTGCCAGTGCTGGAGCTGCCACTTGCACCCACTGCCAGTGCCAGTCCTGCTTGCACCCACAGTGGGTGCCAGAGCTTCCTCATACCCACTGCTGGGACCTGACACTGGTCCTGGTTACTCAGGGCTCTCAGTGGATGTGGGTGGCAGCTACTTGCCCTGATCACCTCTGATGGCTTCTCCATCTCTCCATGCTCCTGAGTGGCAATTGGGGCAGCAGCTGCCACTCACATCCACTGATGGCACTGGCCCTGCTTATACCCACTGCTGGTGCTGACCCCAGCCCCAATCATTTCACGTCATCAGCAGGTTTAAGCAGGGCTGGTGGTGGCAGTGGGAGTGAGCTGAGGGAAGGGGCTGAGGGAAGGGGGTATGGAGGGTGGGCTGATGCCTGCCTCTGTGCCTACCACAGCCTCAAGGCCCACAGTTCCTTTCAAGGTGCACGAATCTGTGCACTGGGCCCCTAGTATGAAAAGAAAAACAGCTTCCACTTATCCATTCTCTTATCTTCTTGTCTCTTCCAGGAGAGGAGCATTCAGAGATTGGCTCAAACAAATTATATATCAAAGTAAGGTACCTGCTTTGTTGTATCTAAAAAAGTGTTAAAACAGTCATTTAAGGAATAAGTGAAATAGGAGAGTTGATGGAAACCTAGACATGACATTTGGAAGGACAAATAGAAAGAAAGAAAATGAATTCTTGGCTACAATAGTAGCCAATCCACCCTTAGATGAATGTGACAAGGGACTGTAGAAAGTAGACAAAGTGTAGTTGAGAATATGGGTTGACTTGTTACCAGAAAGGGGTTAGGTCCAGAGCTGGTCTACCTCAGGATGACTTGTAGAGTATGGGTTCTTGACTTCCTGCAGGAAAATACCACAACGCAAGTCCAGATAATTTTGAGAGCACGTTTGTTAAAGCGGGGGACAGTGAAATAAAGGAAGGTAGAAGAAGCGACAGAAAAGAGCCTGGGCAGCGCTCTGCTTTGGCTCCCTAGAAACATTATATGAAAGGAGTGAGACAGGATAGGGCTGCTGCCAGCTCACTGGAAATCAGGGAAAAAAAGGCGGGGTGGGGAGGGTTGGAAATAGGTTCAGGGAGTATTTCCAGGACCAATTGCTTCTGCCCGCTGCTCCCCTGGTTGCAAGTCTTGTGGGAACTCTTAGAGTGTAGGAGAAAGAAAGTAAAATGTCCATGCCCAAGAAAAGTCATGGGCATGCTCCACAGAGAGCCAGAGCTGGGTATTTTTCTGGTGGGTTTTAACTCTCTTCTGAGGGCATGAATCCTAGGGGAGCTCTCAGGGGAAGATCGTAATAGAATGTACATTAGCTTTACAGGTCTTTTTTTCATTATGTTAATTAACTACAATGTGCATATAGGAAAGTTTGGGGTCAGTCTCTGCTTCACTGCTTCACTTTCATCTTGGCTCTCTCTGGCTCTAATTGGGTTTTTGTTATTTGTTCCCCTGACTTTGTCCATCCTTGGGTTTGGCTGGCACAGATGCCACTAATTGGGTCTCTGTCCTCTATCTGACGAGGGTGACTTAAGCTATTTATTCTCTGGTTAGGGAGGAGAGGCATAAACCATTTGTTCTCCAGTGTCCTTGATTAGGGAAGATAAGATTTTGCTATTCCCGCCGAGACCGGTTTGGCTCAGTGGATGGAGCGTTGGACTGGGGACTGAAGGGTCCTGGGTTCGATTCCGGCAAGGGCATGTAACTTGGCTGCGGGCACATCCCCAGTAGGGGGTGTGCAAGAGGCAGCTGATCGATGTCTCTCTCTCATCGATGTTTCTGACTTTCTATCCCTCTCCCTTCCTGTCTGTAAAAATCAATAAAAAAATATATTTTTAAAAAAAAAAAAAAAAAAAAAGATTTTGCTATTCCCTAGCTTTCAGTAAATTGTTCAAATTGCTTGGCTTTGTTTAATCATCTTGTCTCAGTTTCCTCATTCCACTCACCAGGAATTTCCCTAGCTTCTTACTATCCTATCTCAGACTGAAAAGGTTAAAGAAAAAAGGGGGGATGAATCTAGCTACAGAGTGTTTATGTCAGTGCGACCCTTCAAAAATAGTGAAGTAAAAGGGAGTAAACAAACCAACCTGGTTTTACGCAGCAAGCAGTGGACAGAGCCCAATCTCACCGATGTTTGACTCCCACTTCAGCTTATGTTCTTGAGCATGACATGATCGTGACTATCAGCTCTTCTTCGACAAAGGGGTGGGCTGTGAAAGGCAACCAAACACCCTGAGACAACCAAGTTCCAAACAGGCTCCCACCCAGTTTCAATCACAGGGAGATTTTAAGCAGTTCATCAAAGCCCAGTCTATGTACAGTGACGAAAAACAAGTGGAGAAAAATAGGGTGAGGAATCAGATGATCATTGACTTACCAAATATGTGTGCAGATGATAGATATCAGGTGTTCAAACTTAAAATGAGGTTAAAAGAATACAAACTGGTTGATGGTTGATGAAGATAGGAGACTGTAGAAACCAGAGAGGCTTCGGGAGGAAGACATTTTTGAGTGGCCTCTGGCTTAGCTTCTGTGAGGGTACTCTGCAGCTCATAAAGAATCAGGTCTCAAAGTGTCATATCACATATCCTGGGCCAGAGGTGTTCCCAGCAAGCCTTGTTCCAATAGCTAGCTCTTCCCCATTCACTCTTTTGACCAACCTGGAGGGATGGTCAACATGAGGCCAACTTGAGAGTGCTACAAAAGATACAGAATGCCTACTGATCAAGAACAAGCAAACTTCTCTTTCCGTAAGGAATCAGAGCTTTTCTTCTGAACAACACAAACTGAGCACAATAATTAAAGGAGAACCTGTAGTGAAAGAGAAGATTTGTGACATGATAATGAGTCACAGACATGCATTAGTGGACTGTGTTTCTCTTATCCCAAACTTCAAAAGGGTTACGGCTCTAAATTTTATAGATCTAGTTCATTGCAGGTTTTAATGGAGAAATGATTAAGACTGAGTTTTCTGCATGCTTAGACCTATATATTTCGGAAAAAAGTTGAAACAATTTTATTTACTATAGATTGATGACTAAATTAGGTCAAACTTTGGAAGAAGTTTATTGATCTGCCTTTTTGGGTTAAGGAGTTTAGGGATTCTGTTAACTTTGAACAACCCAAATCTTCAAACCTTCAATCTCATTTTTACATTGCTATGGCACAGATATGAATTCACCAACTAGATGCTATAAAATGAGAATACATATTTCAACTCTGATGTGTTTGAGGAGATGTGTTTGCGGAGTTGTGGACACTCAGGAGCGAACTGGACATGTGGAGGGAGCAGATGGGGTCGTGGTACTGCACCTAATTCCCATTGCTAAACTATCCTGAAGTCATCGGAATCTCAACTGTCAAAGCATTGCAGAGCTATTCAGGGGAAATGAAAACCCAATTTCAGAGACCAATTCATAGGTTTAATGGATATGATCACATCTTGTGTGTCTGTGTCGCCTTTAGACTCCAACTCTCAGGATGTCTCTCAGTCATTTAGCATCTGCCACATCTTTGAAGTTGAGGTTCCAGAAAGTCGCATTGGACCAAAAGCAAAAATGGCTGCCAAGAAACTGGCATAGCACAGGAATTTGGGAGATGTGTACAAAACAATCCCAGAGAGATGCAAAAATTTGGGAATAATAGTTATGGAAACAGATTCTGGAATGTTGAGTGTATTGGGCTTTGTGAGAATGTATTCCCTTTCACGAAATGACTGGAAATGAGACTCTGAGCTACCTTCAACAATACAGGCTTAGAATTAACATGGAGATGGTGCCTCACAAAATCTGTCACTTTCAACAATTGTACCCTGATTGACTCTACCCAAATTGATCAATTATTATTATTCAGCCTCCAGCAGCACACTTTTTGAAAGAATACAATTGATTAGGTTTATTTAGACCTTGTATTACTGTGACAAAATCCATTTGTTTAAATAGCTAAAAGCTTAATACTTTCCATTGTTATTGATGAAAATTCCATGAGTGTTTTTGATCAAAAGAGCTACTACTGAGAAAAGAATGCACATTTGTGGTAAATTGCTATGATTTTGTTGAACAGCCAAGGCTTCTGACCATCACTACTGAGGAAGTGACAAAGCTGACTGCTGTCTATTTGAACTTTCTCATATTGCCACCTATTGAGAGACTTTGGGCTACCCAGCTGCTGCACCACTTCTTTCTGCACTCTGAATCTGCTTTTTGTTCTTTCTTTTGTTTTTGTTTGCTTTTAATATTTGAAAGATCTATATTTCCTGTCAAGTTTAGTTTCTGTTTCCTTAGTCAGAGACCTGACAAAATTTACTTGGTTTTTCTAATAACCCTAGAAAGTTAAAAACAAAGACTTTTCATAGGCCATCATCAGCATCTCAGTCACTGTGAACTAGTCATCATGTTGCCATGAAATGTGGTATCTTAGTGTGGAAGAACAATCTGGATGTTATAGACCGTTTTGTTCTTTTATCCGGAATGTTGTTTTAACAACAATGGTGCCAACAGGGTGAGCTATAGCATCTTATAAAATCCAAACTCCTTTCTTCTTCCCCTTCCAAGTTGGGGAAGCCATTGATCACATTTCATCTCTGGACCCTAGTGAGATTTAAATTATTTGAGAAGGAAAAATACATTACTGCAAAGGGGGAAGATTGTTGGAGGTAATAAATGATTATTCAGAATCAGCATTAATGATAGTCAGAATTTAGGGAAATGAAATTCGAAGCCCCTGATGTATTCTGAAATGTTAAATAAGTGCCTTTCAATAGGTGACTGTTTGAGAGAGTCTGAAAAAGATGACTGAGGAACAAAGAAACCACTCTCAAAATTAATGTAAGACTGGACTGGAAAAGGAAAGAGGAAAAAAAGGAAACGAGAGATACATTTTAATAAACATTGAACATAAGCCAGAAGATGGATTATTTATTTGCTCTAGGGTTGTGCTGATCATTGTGTCAAAACTGTTACAGATTTAAGTACAGATGTAAGATGTTTTTTTAAATGGAGGAGGTACTTGAGACAAGTAGAAAATATCATATGAAACTCAAGAGGACAGAGCTTGCAATTGATAGCTATGTTTCACTTCACTTTGACTGTCATGAACCTGTTTTAAAACTCAGTGTCTTATTGGAGGAATGCAGACACACGTCACAGAGTTGTTCCACACTCAGGCCGTGGCACAGGCAGGCTCAGTATAGACACAGTTGCTACAAGGCAGAACCCTTATCTCTGGTGGACTTCTCTTTCTTTGCTACTCATCCAGAATCATGGCTGCTGACAACACTTGAGTTTGTCCATTTTCAAGACATTACCTGGATTCCTTGCATCAAATAGCTAAAAAATATTGGGTCAGAGTTCTGATTAACTTGGTCTGTGTTGGATACCTACTCCTGGAAGAACCAGTGGGGTCAAAAGTTAGGTATTCTAATTAAGAGAATGTTCATTTAAATGATAGTCTCCAGGTGAACAATAGTATCTCCAGAAGCCTGGTGTTAGAGGCCAACAATCCTGTTCATTATGTAACTGAAGATGATTTCCTTCTTTGATTGTTATTAAGATCAATGCATACTTGCCTCCCACCTCTAAAAAACCGTGTTGGAACAATCCCCTGGTCTGATGTTTGTGTGCTCTGTAAAATTCATGAAGTGGGAACTATGTCTGTCTTGTTTATCATTAAAAATTTCCACCTAGAATAGAGGCTAGAACTGTGGAGTCCCAGTAAACATATTTTGAATGAGTAAATAAACAGCAGACTGTATTCTATTTTCTCTACTACCTTTTTATTTTCTATACTCACCAGTGTTTTATCTTGCTGTTTTGTGTAAAATTTTGAAATCCACCTCAATTCAAAAGAAAAGGACAAACTATTGGGATTTCAGGACCATAGCCCATCCTGAGTTTAGAGTCATTGAGAGTGAAATGCAGGAGAAAGTCTGGAGTATAATATGACTTTAGGTTCACAGTTAAATTACCTTGATTATGTTTCACCTCAGAATGTCACAGACTTGCCAGCCTAACCATTGCCACAGATGAGCAACTGCAGGCATCCCCTGGAAAGGGCTGAGCAGAACCTTTCCAATTTCTTCTTACCTACTCAGCATTCAGGTCACTTACTCCTCTGTTCTCTTGGAAGCAGTGAGAGTCAGAAGAAATATCAACACTCTGTCTAGTACAAGTTCCTTTATGTGGATGGAAATTCTTTCCTAAAAGGTCTAGAAGAAGAAATGGAGGAAATAGAAAATCTGCTGAAAAGTTTTGATCTTGTTACTCTTTTGAGGTAGCTGGCATGAATGACAAGCCTCTTCTTCCCCATCCCCCAAATTCTACAACATTTTAACAACTACTTTCTTCCTTATTTTGGCTTTGGGTTTCTGACTCAGGGTCTTAATATCCTTGCTCTATTCCCAGGATAAGTGACATTTAAAAACTATAACAAAACTGGCAACGATATCAAGTCCATCATTTCCAATTCAAATATCCATTATCTCAACGTAGCTATAATTACTAAATAGCTTAAAGACTGTTGAGATGAGAGGAAATTTATGGTTGTCATTGGGAATCCAGTTTTTGGATATGAGAATCTCTAATCCCTTTTTCTCTTTTCTGATATTTTCCATGGGGAGAGTGGCAAGAGAATGAAAATTATGTCACCTCAATCAACAGATACTCATTGACTTTCTAGCACATATGAACATTTTACCTCAGAGTAAAATTAAATTTGATTCATATACACATTTGCAAAAAGATATTTAAGAGCACAATATATGGCCATCCAAAGGTGTCCCAGGATCGACTGCCAGATGACCAAAATATGAGGATGGAGAAAGGAGGTAAAAATACCTACTTCCCTGTACAAAAATTTTACCTGTTGCAAAAGAAGCATGAAGAGGAGCATACGCTAAATTTGGGGGGATATTAAAAGGACACGTAGAAGTCTCATTATTTTCTAAACTCTAAATAGTTAAATAAAGATTTTTTTCCCCCTGAAAGTGGAAGAAAATGTATACATGAATCAATCAAGAATGTGAACAGACATCTAACAAATACTATTCATTCACAGGCCTCGAAGCCCATAAAAATGTATCTTTCCTAAGTAGTAAGGGAGGGGGGTGGTGTGTAAAATAAAGATTAAGTTAAGCAAGAAATAAAAACAGCTGCAAGTGAAGTATACACATACCAGATGATAGATGCACTGTTTTTTAAAATTTTGCTTCCTATTTTTTTTCTGAAAATATAATGACAAATTGCATACATTAAAATTTTCATAATTTTAATAAAATGTATAGTTAAAACCTTATACTGAGAGCTGAATTATCTGAGTTTCAGCAGTCTTCATCTGGAAATTAGATATGACTGGAAGCAAGCCCCGAGGGCTCTTAGAAAATACAGGCAACTAACCTCTAGAGGGCTCCCTCTCAACCAGATCCACTCATGAAGTGATAGCAGATATCAGAGGGAAACACTTTTTTCTTTAATGTTGTTTACACAGATATTTTGAAAGAGTTATGCCCAACTTCCCTTTTGCAAATGACACAATAATTTTCACCCATTTCCAGGCATCATTTGTCATGTTCCAAACCTTAGTTTAGGTTATTTGGCATTCCTGCAGTGTGCCCCAGGGTGCCCATTGACACTGCTGCTCAGCATCAAACACAATGCTGCACACAGAAGCCGACGATCAAGAAATGCGTGTTGATTTCAATTGATCCTCTCTTTTATTTCAAATAGTGTTTGGAAAATGTTACCAGCGCAATATAAAGCTGACAGTCATTAACATTTGACATTTTTGTAACATAATGAACACACACACACACACACACACACACACACACACATACACACACACACACACACACTTCCTTGCACATTAACTTATTGAAACCTTAAATGTTAGCCAATCAGGATTCATCATCATTTACATAGCTATGATAACTAAATCTAATGGACTTGATGTAATAAAGTGGAGATTCAAATTTAGTTCTTTCTATTTCCATCTTAGTGACCTTTTCATTGGCACTGCTTCTGAATATCCAGATAATGAAGTGAACTGGTAACCTATTTTAATTGAATTAATTAAGGTGACATTGGTTCACAAGATCATATAGGTTTCATGTGTACAAATTAATAAAACATTATCTGCACACTGCAATAGCAGTGCACCCATCTTTTAGTAGATGGGATCATAGAACTTTAGAGAGGGAGAGAAGGCATCAGACATGATCTCAGTCAATTTCTCATAATCTTGGAAGGCTGGTAACTTATAGTGGGACCTCCAGGTATCAACTCCTGGAAAGATGGAGGGCCTCAAGCCAAATTGTTCAACTAACCAGGTGCCAGGAGCAGAGAACAGAGCTAGAAAGGAGAGCCATTTTCTTAGTCAACAAACCAAGAGAGGTAAATGTATTACTAGTATGATACCCAAGGCAGGATGAAGCAGGAGAGAACTGAGTATCAAGTTTGAATGAGAAATTGTCACAGGTGAGCACAAGAAGTAGTAAGATGGGATCTGGTAGACAGATACAGACGTGACCCCGAGTGACTGGGTCAAATGGCAAAGTCCTAGTTAATTCCCTTCATACTATTCTAATCCTAACAAAGCAATGCCTGGGACAGGAAAAAGAAAAAGTATATAAATTGTTGATATAATGAAAGGTCATTTTTCTTCCTCTTTATCAGCTGATATCTGGCAACAAACTTGGGGAATCATGACCCACAAAAATGTATGCCTTGAAAAGTGGCACATCTCTCTATTTGGTAATAAACACAGATTGATGAGACTGTTTCCACACAAAGTCCTGAGAGTGATAAGGGGCTGAAATAGACAGAAGGTGACAGAAAAGAGAGAATGAGTCCCTGATGGTAAATGATGACAACTTTGCAGTTTTGCAATGGGTTCCCCCTCCATAGCGTTCAAAGAACAAGACACAATAGTTCAGAGGCTAGAACGCCTGGGTATGACTCTTGTCTCTATCCCTCACTAGCTCTGTGCTTTGAAAAAATATTGTGCACTTATCCCAATTGAGATAATATATAGTACTTATTTCATGGGTTGTTATAAAAAGAAGTTTAAATTTAAATTGGGACTTTTTAAACTTCAAAAAGGTGCTAGTTAAATTTTAAAATATTTATATAATATATGTGATTCAGTTAGACCAGCAACCCCCAATAAATTTTTTTTATGGGAGAAGAACTGGGGTGAATGAAGCAATCTGGGAAAATGTGGTAACTTCACTAGCAGAAAACTGGGTCACACTGTTAGGATGTGGATATCTTTCTCTTCAGGATCTACAAGATGGGTT
The DNA here is from genome assembly GCA_027563665.1 of Antrozous pallidus. Lineage (NCBI taxonomy): Eukaryota > Metazoa > Chordata > Mammalia > Chiroptera > Vespertilionidae > Antrozous > Antrozous pallidus. The sequence goes on along the minus strand of CM050511.1, from coordinate 117,709,265 downwards.
TAAGAATACAATAGATCAGTGAATTTGCTACCCATATCCCTGTCTAACTCCTTTACTGTCCCAAGGAAAGGCTGGAACCTGTTGTAATTTGTGCATTAATTCAACAGATAGTTATGGAGCATCTCTCCAATGCCATGGATTGATCCAAACATTGAGATGCAGTAGATAGAAATTCCTGTGCTCCGGGAGCTCCCATTATAATGGAATTTACTTGAGTAGTAAATTATTGTTCGTTTTTGTGTTTCCTGGCTATTGTGGAATTACTGGAGGATGGAGAAGGGGTTTCATTTTCCTCCATCTGAGTGGCAAGATCTCTTACCCTTGTTTACTTTGTATGTCATCTGAGAAAGTTGCTACTCATCCAACTGCCAGAAAGGACACTTGAGAAGGAGTCCAGATCCCCATGTCCTCCAGTGAGCTGAGCCTAGGATGCCATCTTCTCCCAGCTGAGGGCTGTTTATGCCTACCCAGAGTCCTGAAAACCCCCAACCAGTTATAATACAGAATGGGATGCCACTTCCTCAGCCCCCATAAAACCTGTCTGTACCTTGACCCCTCCTTCAAAGTGACTGTCTCCTTGAGCTCCTTGTGAGATGTCGGCAGAATCTGTTCTTATAGTCACATTCCCCCCCCCCCCCTCCAAAGGTCATTGTCTTCATAATGTCTCTGCTATGAGCCACACCTGGCACACTAGTAAAACTTTGTAAATATTTGTCAAATGAATCCAGGCAGTGTGCAAGCGGATTTTAGGAGGTATGTGAATAAACAGATTGCATTTTAATAAATTAATGTTTGATGTTTAAAATAGATGTAACTTGAGTGAATAGCTGAATGATTTGTTTTGAAGTTTAAAGACCACCAACTTCAATAGCCATACAAAACTGATCAAAATTTGGGGAACACTGACCTAGTGGCCAATAATAAAAGTCTATAGTTTAACTGGCTGGTTCTTAATCCTAATTCAGACACAAAGAGCTCGAGTGACTTTGGGAAAGGGCTGGCTGGACCTCACTGTCCATATCTAAAAATGGGGTTAATAATAGTACCTTCTTCATAGGGTTGTTATGATGAGTAAATGAAATGGAAAAAGTATAATTTATGACATGCTAAACCATGGAGCAAACACCTGTGAATGTTCAGTTAACTGTGATTATTATTAATTACTAGAGACCGGGTGCATAAATTCGTGCATGGTGGGGTCCATTCTGACCAATTGGGGCTGTCTGGTCTAGTCCTGATCAGGGCCAATTGAGGCCAGCTGGCCAGGAGGAAGGGCCGCAGGAGATTGGCTGTGGGAGCACCCTGAACATCAGGGGGCAGCTTCTGTGTTGAGCATCTGCCCTCTGCTGGTCAGTGCACATCATAGCGACTGGTCATCTGGTCGTAACAGTTGCTTAGGCTTTTATATCTATAGAATATTATAAAAACATAACTATCATCTTGTCAATTCCTACTTCATATTCTAACCACCGTTGAATGAAGGGCCAGGCTGCTGCTTTATTCCTGAGACAATGAGGAGCTGTGGCAGGCTCAGGGCTGTGGGTTCCACCTATAGACATGCTGAGAAGAACCTGGGACCTGGAGGTAGAGCATTGCACAAGGGAAACTGAGGCCTGGGCAGATGTTCTGCAGCTTAGCTAATGAGCTGTCTCCTAGGCCGTGGAGTGAGAAGACTGGAACTTCTTCTGATACCTCCAGGGATACTCTGCCCTAACAATTTATTTTAACTGGTAAAATTCATCCTTTAAAAACATAAACTGGCTTCCCTGAGTCTTATGTAGATAATAAGTCAATGCTTCATAGTCAATGCTAAGAAGCAGAAATTCCGCAGAGCCCTAAAGAGAATACACATCCATAAGATGAAGTTGTGTTTAATCATAAAACCAAAAGTTGGCAGCCATTGCATTGTAATCCCACCTGATCTAAACAAGGCATTGTTTATGTACCATGTAAGCTTTTCCCTTCTGAAAACATTGCCTCGCCTTCCCTGGGAAGGGTTCAATTCACATATTTTGTGTATATGGCTTTTATTTCGGAAACATAAAATGTTTTGTGTTCCTAATCCCTAGAGAAGTTTTCGTGGCATTTCTGTTTACCCTGCATTCTTCTTTCAAGCCATGTTTGCGGAGAAAGCGCTGCCCTGGTTTCAGGAAAACCTAAAGTGTTTTTCAATTACTGTGCGCGAATCCTGGGACCCGGCCTCACTCAGCTCCTCAGAACGCAGACAATTGCTCAGCGTGACAGCAGTTCTGGCTGGGATTTCACCTTCCTGGCTGCTTTTGAATTCTCTGTGGTTGCTCTCATTCCCTTTTTGCGTTTCTCTATTGTTTATTGCAGCGAGTTTCAATGGAACTTGCCCGGACTGATTTTGTAGCAATGAAGAGTAGTTTGGTTGAAGTTTTTCCAACATTAGAGTTTCATTATGCAGAAAAGTAACAACTTCATAGGCTCTTTTAATGTCCTTAAGATGGATTTGGACAAAGGGCTCAGAGGAGATGGAACAGGGGGGTATATTTTATGCACATTCCTCCATAGGCAGGGTGGTTTCTGGGTGTGCAACCTGTATTGTTACACAGGTGTCTATCACACACTGAGAAGAGCCCTGTCCTTTGTTACCATCTTGAAGTTCTTAATAATTTTTAACAATCCCTTATGGGATATTAAGTCATGGACTGCCCCAACACCAACGTGGATGCCCCATGGTAGATTCTTCATCTGCTTGAATGTCACCGCCTCCTTTTTCCTTTTCTGGTGACACCTTCAGCATTCATGGGTCCTTGTCTCTGTGCACAACTTCCTCTCCCCTCGCCAGGCAGAGTTAGCCACCCAGAGTCTTTGTGTTTCCTTGACAACACATGCACACTTGTGGAATTGCACTTTTGATTTTGTACTACATGTGGCTTTCCTTCTGTCTCAGCCATGAACTTCAGCGCAGGGATTAGGTCTGAGTTGATCCTGTTGTTTCCTCTGAAAAGTCTCTGATACTTGGCAGTGCTCCTTCAATGCTTGATAATGATAAAAGTTTCAACAAGCATCCACACGCTGCTCTGGCGCCATGAAGCTGTCCATTGCCCCTGCTCGTGGCTCTCTCTGCATAACCCTTCCTTGTACATGCAGAGTCCTTATTTATCTTGCAGTGCCTATTAAAGGAACCTTCTTCTGGGTAGCCCTCCTTTGGTGTAAACAGAAGATGGAATCACTCTCCCTCTGTGCTTTTTCAGCACTGACCTCATTGCATTTTGACTGTTCAAGACTGCGTTTCCCTCACTTGACTGAGCCCTCCTTGAAGCTCATGTTTTATTTAACTTTGTATCCCAAACTCTTCTGTGATGACCAGGACGAAACCAACACCAAGAGGAATGAAGCCAACGAGTGAAAAGAAAGCACACAAGGGAACAAAAAGAAATATCGTATAGCTGCATGGTACCCAAATAATGACACGATAGATTAAAATGCCAACTGGGCCTTTCAGTGTTATTACCCGACATGGCATGTGCTGTGTTCGTGCCTTTTTATTTATCCTCCAGGGAGCGGAGAGGAATAGGGGACTTCTAAGCTAATTGAATTTCTGGTGCAAACTTGAGTTTTCTGATTGTATCAGTTTTACGGGTCCAGCTAAAATGGAACCCACAAGTTTGTCTCTAGAGAGAATCAAAAATTTAAACTTTCAGGTAAAGAAGTAGCTCTCTTAAAGTCTCCCAGGGATACTGATTGTGTATTCCTGATGCCTTGTTGGAGGTCAGTTCACTATATATGTGCGGGTATATTTCTAAGCTCTATTGTGCTCTGTTGGTCCATGTGCCCATTTCTGTGCCAGCACAATACTGTTTGGATTACTGTAACTTTTTAATACATTTCAAAATCAGGAATCATGACACCCCTCATTTTGTTCTGCTTGCTCACAATTCCTTTGGCTATTCGTGGTCTTTTGAGGATCCACATGAATTTTAGGGATGTTTTATTCTATTTCTTTAAAATTGCTGTTAAAGTGGTTTTCTTTTCAAGCATAATTTCACATACTTTCTCCAATAATCCTGTTTCACAAGCACCCCTATCACCATTTTTTCTTTCAGTAAGAAATTGAACTTGGGAAAACTGAAGGCTATGTTCAGGGTTATTTGGCAGATAAACAGGGTTAGAACTAAACAAATGTCATTCTGTCCCCAAAATACATTTTTGGCTGGAAGATGGGGTGGGGGTGTTACACTAATAAGTTGAACTTGTTTCATTTTAAAGATTCAAAAGGTGAAAACCCATATTCAGTTAATGGGTGCTAACTAATTCCAAAAATAATTCTTTACAAGTCTTGGCTTGCTGGAGAATGTTAACTGTTTAGTAGCAGTCATTTTTAACAAGCCCATAACATTGCCATTACATGAATTATACATGCCTTATAAGATGATTATTTAGTCAGTGGAAAATTAAATCCGTCAGTGTTTTCCAAATCTGAGCTAGGACATTCATCAGAAGAACTGTTAAATTTTTAATCAACTGTACCGTGGTTGATGTAGCCATAAGCCTAAATTGCTCTATCTCTGCCATTCCCCTCATTGCAGAAGATGGTGTGGAATTACCAGCTCTACGATGCTAATTGATTTTTTTCTTGCAGAGATTTAAGACAGGACGACATGCCATCCGGCATTGAAATAGACACGCTGCATGAACTTCAAAGACACATGTCCCACATACTGAGTGGTGGTTTAATATTGTAGATGGATTTCCCTCCCCCTAACCCAACCCCTTCAAACTGCAGTGCCCCTCAGAATAAGGGTACACCCTAAATATCCAGCCCCAAACCTTAAAGCTAAGAAGTTGCTTAGTGTACTGTTATAAAACGATGCTAAGTATTATGAAAAAAAGAAAATGTAAGAAAGGGGTAGTTTACTTGTATATCAACAACACAACCTAATGAAAGAGTGGATTCCCCAAATGCACCAGAGTGGATTCCCTAAATGCACTAAAGTTCCATCTGAATAGGTAATTCCTGCAGCCACAAAGTGGTTGAGGCTGTTTCCTGCTTTCTTTATAACCCCCCTATTTTTTTAAATTTTAATTATAGACATTATTTTTTATTTTTTATTTTTTATTTCTCTAGTGATTAAGATATTACATGTATTTCCTTATTCCCCATTACCCCTCACCTCCCATTCATGCTTCCACCCCCCTGTTGTCTGTGTCTATTAATTAGGCTTATATGCATGCAAATAAGTCCTTTGGTTTGATCTTTCCCTCTTTCCCCCACTGTCCCCTATCTTCCCTGACGTTTGACGTTCTGATTGGTATTTCTGGATCTGTTTTTGTTCATCAGTTTATGTTGGTCATCATATTCCACAAATGAGTGAGATCATGTGATATTTACCTTTCTCTGACTGGCTTATTTCACTCAGCGTAATGCTCTCCATCTCTATCCATGTTGTTGCAAATGGTAGTAACTTATTTTTTTACTGCAGCGTAGACCCCCCTTTTTTTAAAAAAAGGCATTTTAAGTTCTAGTGACAAGGGAAATCCTTCTCTTTTTCTTTAGGGAAATTCATTTGCTTATTTGTAGAACCTTTCTAATTTTTTTGGCATCCATTTAAAGAAGTCTCTTTACAGGAAGAGAGGGCCCTGAGAACACAGCACTGCTGGCAGTGGGAATCAGAAGGCCCAGTGCCTACCCCGTATGTGGGTCCAGCTGGCCTCAGGTTGTGGTTTCTGCACAGTCCCAGGTCCTTCCCGACTTTCTCAGGGATGACATGTGGTTGGCAGGAAGGCGGTTATCTAGACCAGTATTAGCAGATTCAAATGCGCATGTGGCTCCCCGGGAGTCTTGTTAAAATGCAGCTTCTCACTCAGTTGGTCTCCATTGTATCTGGAGATGCTGCATGTCTAACACATTGCCAGGCGGTGTTGCTGTTCCGGGAGCCTCACTGTGAGAAGTGAGGGTCTATGACAAACATCTGGATTGGAGCTATCTAAGGCAAAAATCTTGGCAGGGTCCTGGGTCTGGACCTCCATGGAGCCCGCATGGCTTCCAGTAGGCATGCCTCAGTAGGAGCCCCACGGATGGAGGACATGCCCAGAATGGATATACTAAGAGTGTGGTGGAGGTGAAGTGGGCTAGGAAGTTGGACATCTCTGCATCTGTTCTACGGGAAGCTGGAGTGAGTGTCAGGAAGGAGGTCCAGAGGTGAGCATGTCCACTCTTCCCTCCAATGTGCTCTGGTGTGAGGGGCTCCATCCACCCAGAGAAAGGGGGCCTTTTGCTCATCCTCATGCTGGGGTCACCATATGAGATAGGGATGCACTTGACCAAGGCCCTCTCAGACTCTGTTCCCAACATTTTTGTTCCTACCATAACCTGGAGACATACATGCCCTGTTATCCTGACATTCTCTGTACTTGGAAACCTTTGTGTATTTGCAATCACGGCTCCTTCTAACTGGAATATTCTTCCTCTGCCTCCTGCCTGATTAGATTGTATTCATCTTTCTAGCTAGAACTCAAATAAGCCACATGCTCTGTGCCCTGCGTGGCCACGTCCCACCTGGGCAGAAGTGATGCTTCTTCCAGCGGGCTGGTGATGCTGGGCAGTGTCTTCAGGATTCTTCCTGCTTCTATTCTCACCAAATTCCACCCCCCCCCCCAAATCCATTTTAACATCTGAAAAATGTAAATCAGAGTATAATCCCACCCCCCTTCCCCAGATACCCCTAGTCCCACCAGTGGCCATGTAAACATCGTAATACATGTCCATGTCCCTATCTTGGTCTACAAGTGCCCCATGACATGTCCCTGCCTGCTGTGGGACACTTTCCATACTGGGATCCCCTCCCACACAGAGGCACCTGTTCTCCCTGGCTCTGTATGAACCAGTAAGAGGAGGAGCTTGCTCCCAGCCCAGCCTCTTTCCCTGAAGAGCTTCACTTGCCCGGCCTCAGTCTCCTCTGAATCCAGCCCCAGCTCATCCCACCACACCTCAAGCAAAGTGGCCACCAGCTCTCCGTGTCTTGTTCTGCATTGCTCTCACCACAGCCTCTACAATGACCTGCTGCTTTCTTCTGTGTTTACTGTCTGTCTTCTATCAGAATGACTAGTCCCATGAGAGCAGGGACTCTGCTTCCTCTGTGGAACACTTTCTTCTCAGCTTCTAAACAATGCCCGGTGCTTGGAAGGCTCTCAGTAAATATCATTTGAAACAATCAATGTTGAAAGTATTTTTTTTTTAAAACATGGCATGCCTTTGAGACAGCATGGGGAGTGTTATGCTGAGCGAAATAAGCCAGTCTGAGAAAAACAACTCTCACATGACCTCACTCATATGTGGAATCTAATGAACAGACTGACGAACAAACTAGATCCAGAGACATGGAAGCATGCAGCACACTGAGGATCCTCAGAAGGTAGGGGATGGGTGCAGGAAGAGATTAACCAAAGAACGTATATGCACATATGCATAACCTAAGGACACAGACCTATGAAGATATGGGGAGGACATGTGAGTGGAGTGGGGGGGTAAATGGGGGGAGAAAGGGGAACATCTGGAATACTTTAAACAACAAAGATACATTTTGTAAAAATGGCATCCCCTTCCGACAGAGAGATCTGTTTTGCAGCGCTGGCTTTATCCCATGCTAGTCACTCACAGCCTTTACACCTCAGCTTCCTATATTGGAGGATGGGAATGATAGAGACTCACCCTTCATAGTGGCTGGGAGAAGCAAAATCTGATAAGGCACATGACACGTGTGGTCACACCACAGGGCATGAAACATGAGCTCAGTCAGCACCGCTGGCTAGGAGTCTCACCCCTATCCACACCCCTGGTTTACACAAGAGGAGCAGTCAGGGTGGGCAGGAACCAGGCGAGGGTGGAGGCACAGACTTGGAACTCACCTGGGAACCATGGCCTGCTCTCCCCGCTCCAGGAGACAGCACTGGAGGGGAATGTGTTTATTCAGCGAATCAGCTTGAAAGTTAGTAATTATCTGATTAATGACCATCCCACAAAGGGCTTCTGTTCCAAGAGGATGGCTTTAAGTGGATCTGGACTCTAGGGGAAGATTCCAACCTGCTGTTATGTGAACAGCAAAATATTTGAAATGGAATGGATGGAGTGGCGAGATAATTACGTGTGCGGCAAACATATGGCAGAGGCTATATTTCTCCCGCTGAAAGGAAACAAGTCCAAATATGTAAGGTACACACATGCTCCTTCCTATAAATACACAGCTTGGGCGATGCCGCAGCAATATTTTGTTAAGCACTAGAATCCCGGAGACATCACTGGAAGCGCATTATCAGAGGAACAGATGGTGGTGTCCCCTCCTGATCGGAAGGCATTTCAGGCTGTCACGTGCTTCTTCCATAAATAAACCCCACGGAGAGGCAAGGGGAGGCAAGCCATCAGGTGCACTCTCTCACTTTGCCAAAGAAAGCGCTGGGAAAAAAGTGAAAGAGTGGCTGTTTTGAAAATGACTCCATCACAGAATGGGAGGGCTGGAAAGGGCCTCAGACACCATCAGGAAGGACCATCTGCTCTTTTGAGGTGAAACCTCATTAGATTAGATTTAGCTGCATGTTCAAAGTTCCTTAGATGCGTTGGTGGGCAAACTCATTAGTCAACAGAGCCAAATAGCAACAGTACAACGATTGAAATTTCTTTCGAGAGCCACATTTTTTTAAACGTAAACTTCTTCTAATGCCTCTTCTTCAAAATAGACTCACCCAGGCGGTGGTATTTTGTGGGAGAGCCACACTCAAGAAGCCAAAGAGCTGCATGTGGCTCATGAGTTACAGTTTGCTGACCACTGCCTTAGAGTATGGCTCCAAGATTCAGTCATGAGATCTGAGGCATTGTTAAAGCTCCTGACTCGGGGACTCTGCCCGGCTCCCTGAGCCTCTTCCTTCCGCAGCCCACATCCCTGAGACCTGTTTCGGGTAGGGCATCCCACAGTCACTTCACTGTTTCTGCTGGTTCTGCTCTGGGCTGAGGGTGGGGGGAATCCTGAAGGGCGGCTCTGTTCACCAAGTACCACCTGTTTCCAAAGGAATTTGTATTTACTCTGCTTTGTTTTTCTTCTCACGGAGATGTGTTTATTATTTTTATTTCACTGAAGAGGCTTTGAAGGCCAAATATTAACTATTCAACCAAGGTCACAAAGGTAGTCATCCTATTTAATAAAAGAGTAATATGCAAATCGACCATACCTCTGATCAAGCCACAGCCATCAGCCAATCAGGAGAAAACTATGTAAATAAACCTCAACCAAGATGTCTGCGGCCACTGAGAGCAGGAGAGAGGCTTGGGTTTCCCGGCAATGGAGGAAGCCAAACTTTCCACCTGCCCTTGCCTGCCTAGGCCTCTACTCAATGCTACAAAGTTTCAATTATAGAAGATACATAATCCCAACAGAAATGGCGGCAGCCAAGGAGCTGGAGAGAGCAGAGGCTAGGGTTGCCGGGGCGATGGAGGAAGCCAAGCTTCTGCAGCCCTAGCACCCAGGCTTCCATGTTAGGCTACAAAGTTTCAAACAGAAATGGCTGTCGCCCCGGAGTGAGCAGAAGGCTTGGCTCTGCTCTAGGCTACAAAGTTTCAATTGTAGAACATAAATTGACCCCAGATCCTACGGACTCCACTTAGGTCACTGGGGCGGGGAGCATGGCTGGCCTGCAAATCACCACAGGCCCCTCGCCCAGGCCGCCCCACACCCCAAGGGAACCCCCACCCTGATCTAGGACGTCCTTTAGGGCAAACCAGCTGGCCCCCACCCTATCCTATCTAATAAAAGAGTAATACACAGATTGGCCATCACTCCAACACACAAAAGGGCTGCCTCCATGTGGTCAAAGATCCTGCACCCATGTGGACACAAGATGGCCACCACAAGATGGCCCAGCAGGAGAGGACAGTTGGGAGGTTCCAGGCCTGCAAAGGAGGGCAGTTGTGGGCCATTAGGGCAGCAGGAGAGGACAGTTGAAAGTGACCAGGCTTTTTTCTCTTAAATGTATTCTGAAAATCACATTGTAGTAGTTAAAAAAAGATCTTTGATTTTTTTGTTTGTTTTGTTTGTTATAGCTATACAGTATTCCTTTGTGTGGATGTAATAGTTTTTCAGTGATTATTTATGTAGATGTATTTAGTTCATTTCTAATATTTTGTAATAGACAAGTAATGCCACCTTGGAAAACTTTGTATAGATATATATTTCATGCTATAGATTCCTGGGTGAAATTGCAGATCTAAAGATAAGTGCATAGGTAGTTCTGTTGGGTCTTGCCAAATTCCTCTCAGGAAGTATTGTATTAGTTTACATGTCTGCCAGTAATGTTTGAAGAGTATGTGCTATATCACAGGTTTGCTAACAGAACGTGTTGCCCTACTTTTTGTTTTTTTTCAAATAGACTTTGTTTAGAGTAGTTTTGGGTTGACAGAAACAGTCAGTGGAAAGTAGAGTGCTTCCATATACTTCCTGCCCCTCACATGCACAGCATCCTCACTGCCAATATCCCTCTCGAGAGTGTTCTATTTGGTACAACTGATGAACCTATATAGACACACCATACTCATAGCTTCTTTTAGGGTTTACCTTTGCTTTGGTACATTTTATGGGCTTTGACAAATGCGTAATGAAATGTATTCATCACTATCCTGTATAATAAAAGGCTAATATGCAAATTGTCCCCTAGGGAATTCGACCAACTGGGAGTTTTACCGCTCACTATGACATGCACTGACCACCAGAGGGTGGCATGGAACAAAGGAAGGCCCTGGCTGGCAGCCAGGCAAGGAAGGCCCCAAAAGGTCCTGATTGCCGCCCAGGCCTAGGGACCCTACCCATGCCTGAATTTCATGCACTGGACCTCTGGTGGTATTATACAGTTTCATTGCCCTCCAAACTCTAGGCATGCCTGTGCATCTTTCACTCTTCCCTAACCACTGCCTACCACTGACCTTTTATAGTCTACTTAGTTCTGCCTTTTTCAGAATATCATTCAATTGGATTTATAGTGTGTAGTCTTTCAGATTGGCTTCTTTCGCTTAGCAATGTGCCTGTCATATTCTTTCATGTCTGTTCATGGCTTGATAGCTCACTTCTTTTTAGTCTCGAATAATATCCCATGTCTGGATGGCCCACAGTTTATCCATTGACCTATTGAAGGACATTTCTGCTCCTTCAAAATTTTGGCAATTCTGAATGAAGCTGCTATAAACATCTGTGCTCAGCTCGTTGTGTGGACATAAGTTTTCAACTCCTTTGGGTAAATACCAAGGAATGTGATTGCTGGATTTTACGCTAAGAGCGTGTTTAGTTGTGCAAAAGGCCATGAGACTGTCTTCCAAAGTGGCTGTGCCAATTTGCATTCCCATCAGCGATGAATGGGAATTCCTTTGCTCCACATCCTCATTTGCCAGCACTTGATGTTTTCAGTGTTTTGGATCTTGGCCATTTTAATAAGTATGTAGTGGTGTCTCATTGTTTTAATTTGTAAGTTCCTAATGACATATGCTGTCATTTTCCATCTGTATATCTACTTCGAGGTGTCTTTTCAGGTCTTTTGCTCACTTTTAAATCTGGATGTTTATTTTCTTATTTAAGAGTTCATTGAATATTTTAAATAACAGTCCTTCATTAGATATGGTTTTTGAAAATATTTCCTCCCAGTCTGTGGCTTGTCTTCTCATTCTCTTGACAATCTTTCACAGAGCAGACTTTATTTTTTTTTAAACCTCAATTGTTTCTTTAATGACTCATGTCTTCGGCAATGTATTCATCATAGCCCAAGATCATGTAACTTTTCTCCTGTTATCTTCTATAAGTTTTGTAGTTTTGCATTCTACACTTATATTTATGATATGTTTTGAGCTAATTTTATGAAGTGAGTAGTGTCTGTTTATATTCTTTTTTTTTTTTTGCATGTGGATAGCTAGTTCATTTCAGCACCCTTTGATTTCCTACTTTTAAATTGTTGTCAGTTGAGAAGTGTTGTTATAACCTTACTGTTTTATAATTTGCATGTAATTAATTATTAATCAATTTCAACATTTTCATGTTTAAGGACCATTTTGATATATTTTTTGTGAATTGTCTGTCCATTTATTTTTATTTTATATAATTTTTGTTCTTTTTATCTGAATTTTAAAAATGTTTTTATATATTATAAATATTTTCTATTTAATTTATTGAGGTGACACTATTTAATAAAATTATATAGATTTCTGGTGTAAAATTCTATAATACGTCATGTGTATATTGTATTATGTGTTCATCACCCCATGTCAAGTCTCTTTGTGTCACCATTTACCACACCTTTACTCTCTTCTATCTCCCATCACCATAATGTTGTCTGTATCTATGATTATTTTCTTTACTTAACCCCTTCGTCCTTTTCACCTAGACCTTAATCCCTTGCCCTCTGACAGCTGTCAGTCTCTTAAACATTTGTAAAGTATACAAATATTTTATCCATATTTTCAGTTGTCTTTTAGCTTTATTTATGGTGTCTATGTTATGCATTTTTAAATATATTTAACCTTATTAATCTTTATTTTCTCTGGAGTCTGAATCATAGTTAGAAAGTCCCTACTCTGAAGTTAAAAAGGAATTCACCCATGTGGTATATATATGGTTCAATTTTTTAAATATTTAGATGCTTAACTCATTTATAATTTATTCCAGTGTATAGTGTGAGGGAAGAATCTAATTTTAATTTTTTCCAAATGACTACCCAGTTCTTTCAGTTCCATATATTTAAAAAGCCGTATTTGCCTAGAGATGGTCTAATCACACTGTGTTCTGGCACATTCGCTTACTGTTGTAAAGTTTTTACTATTAATAGCAGTGAAATCTTATATTTTAGCATTGTGTTTGCTCAAAGAGTACTGTTATAGTACAGAGCTTTTATAATTTGATTTGATTGCCAATGAGCGCTTGATTCTGCTTAATATGCCACAAAAAATAGCAACTTACCAAAATGGAATACTGTCAGATACCATAGCTCTTTCCATACATTACAGCCTGGGACCCTGCTACGGAGCTGGACTTATGGGCCTGGGTATCTTACATAGCCTTTCACGGAATATCCTCTGAGGTTCATAGTGGACTCTGAAATCTTTACTCTCATAGTAGGAAGCAAAGGCCCTTCATGTATAATAACATATACTACCCTCTCCCCCCAAACAGTAGCCTGTAGGTTCCAGACAGTGGGCAATAGATATATTGTCTACCTTGTGAATGAGTATATCTTCGGGGTCCAGTATAGTGCCTTAGACACAGTAGGCAATACATTAAGCCTTTGTCTACAGATTATGAGAATGAAATAATAAATAAATGAGTGGTGTATTACTCTTAAATTACTTCAAGTCCCCAGTGTTGGACAGCTATCATATCAGGTTATTAGACATGAAACACACATTTAAAAATATTTATAAATACTTCTGCTATGGATCATATATTGTATCAGAACATTTTATTTTCCTTAGCTCACTTAATTTCATCACAACTCTATAGAATAGATATTAGCAGCCTGTTTAAGAGTGGGTGAGGGGAATTCAGATAGTTTCAGTGATTTTGCAAAAGGCAAATTAATTAGAGAATTAAGCCAGGTGCTGGCTGGTTTGGCTCCGTGGATAGAGCATTGGCTTGCAGACTGAAGGTCCCAGGTTCAGTTCTGATCAAGGGCATAACCCCAGGTTGGGGGTCTATCCCCAGTAGTGAGTGCAGTAAGCATCCCATCAATGGTTCTCTCTCATGGATGTTTCTCTCTCTCTCTCTCTCCCTTCCGCTCTGAAATCAATGAAAATAAATTTTAACAAAATTAAGTCTGCCAATGTGGTTAAGTGGTTGAGCGTCAACCTATGAATCAGGAAGTCCTGGTTTGATTCCCGGTCAGGGCACATGCCTGGGTTACAGGCTTGATCAGTGTGGGACATGCAGTAGGCAACCAATCAGTGATTCTCTCCCATCATTGATGCTTCTATCTTTCTCTCCATCTCCCTTCCACTCTGAAATCAATAAAAAATATGTATTAAAAAATTAAGCCAGGTCTTTGGGCTTAAAATCCACTCATTTTTATCCACAGTGCATTGAGAAATGTTAGAATTTTGTTTTTCCCCAGTGCAGAACCTAGGAGAGAGACTGATTGTTACCACTGTCCATGACCACCCCTTGCAATGGCTGATGTGTGATAATTTTCTGGTATTTACAAACTATTTCTCGATAAGGTGTTGGAAATGTGCTGTGTCTCACATTATTATTAGCATACCCTGATCTGTAGCAGGTTATAAATAATTCAGACTGAATTTGGCAGGAGCAAATGTTTGTCCTTTCCCACTTTCTGTTGGCTTGGGAGGAAATTATTTTCCCTCCGATTGTTTACTGAACAAAAATGCATTTACATTGTTTTCTAAGCCAGCTGTGTTGTCTGGCCTATTTTCCCCCCACTGCTTCAATGAATAAATTGTGCAAAACATACTTGCTCCAGTAACAGGAGATCCTGTTAAGAAAATGTTCAGTTAGATGGGCATGATACAGCAGAGCAATCTGATGTCTGGTTCAGATTTCAAAAATCAATTCTCTCCTGCTTCAAAAGTTTTTTTTTATTTGGAAGACAAGCTATCACGTGCAACTTGGAAAATGAAAATCTTCATTCAGAATCATTCTGGGTTCTCTGATGCAGTTGTATATACCATATGTAAAGATAAGTCAGAGGCAGCTTCAAATGAATAATGGTAACATTTTCTTAGTCAGGGCTTACTGAGCCTATGCTCAGAACAACATGAAAAACACACCATGCATTTGTTTAGAACATTTTATTGTTGGCACAATGGGGTCCTGCAGTTGGAGGCACCTGCGATTCAGAGAAAGGAGGATTGAGAGGTGGATTTGGAGTCAGACCAAGGTTCCGTTTTCAACGACATGGCTTCGTCTCTTGACTGAAGCAAATGTTTCACTCTCTCTGAAGCAGTAAAATGTTGAGATTTCAATGCGATTCACATATAAAAAAGCCTTCTGTATGATCTAAAACACTATGCAAATGTAACAGTTCTTATTCCTATCATTTTACTTGCATATTTTTCTTTCTACTGACTTTGTAAGGTGGGTAAAGATAGTAACACCTCCAGAGTCCTATTTGAGACATGAGTCCAGTGAGCCTTCTGATCCTATAAAGTTTGTAAGGAGGAAGCTGAGAGTGAGGGCACTCAGATGTCCGTGGCCAGCCTTGTGTTCCTTTTTTAACACATACATCTCTGTGCATAGTCCACCTCTGGGTGCTGGGGAAAAACTGAAAGGGACCACCCTTAGCCCGCTTATCACAATGGTGGTGCTACCCAGGGTTCAGGAACTATCAAAGCAAGTATATCCCAATCCCTCCCTGCAAAGCACTCACACTTTATTGGGAGGGAAAAATTTATGTGTAATGAAATGCAGAGTTGACCAGTTTAGCAGGCTTCCAGAACAATGGGCATTGCATGTCTTTTGTTTGTCAGATTCTTGGCTGAAATCTCATTGGACTTTACTTGCTGTGAAAGCAAATGCTCTCCTGATGACTTCTTCTTCCCCTAAGAATTATGGGGTCAACCTTCTTTTCATGCAACAGAGTAAAGCAAAAGTATCAGTTCACTTGTGGTCCACTGTGTGGGGTTGTGCATCTTCTGCTGTTCAAGGATACCATCCTCGCTATGCTCTGTGCCCCTAAGGTATAGCCAGTAGCATTTATTTCATGGTTACAGCTCTCTAGCTTATAGTACACACATGCCCACCATGCTTCAAAAGAACTACAACCTTGTGGAGGAAAGAGAAATGATAAATTGAAGAACTTATATAGTTACTAGAGGCCTGATGCACTAAATTCGTGCAAGGGGCTTGGCCTCCACCTTTTTGGCAGCCACCTCTGCCTCACCCCCACCTGACATGGCTTTGTCTGGAAGGTCGTCTGGAAGGACATCCAGTCTAATTAGCATGTTATGTTTTTATTATTATAGATATGCATAGATAATGGACATAGGCAATAGGATAGAGAAGACCTGGGAGGAGGTAAGGCCTGGGAGGAGAGGGGTACATGGAGGAAAATAGGAGATATCTGTAATACTAGCAACAATAAAAAATACATTAAAACCAAAATAACTATAGCCTTGTGAGTTTTGTTGCTAAAATGGTGGCCACTCAGAGGCTAGAGTGTGGAAAATGTGGCTAGTCCAAATTGAGGCACATTGTAAGTGGGAAATATACCCTTGATTTCAAAGATTTAACAAATAAAAAAGAAGATAAAATATCTCATCAGTAATTTGTATACTAATTATTTCTTGAGTTGATAGTATTTTGGATAGATTAGGTTACAT